>OY728133.1:818264200-818592789 GCA_963277665.1 Viscum album
TAGGGCACTAAAATTGGTCTTTGAGGAAGACCAGAACCTCTAGGATGTTTCTAGGGAAGTGAAGAAGGGATTTTGGCAGGGGTTGGCCGAGCTTGAGTGCTCAATTTGGTGTGAGGAGGAGGGGGAGGAGGTGTCCTTTTATAAGGGAGGAGAGGGGCACCTTAGGAATTCTTAAAAATATTAATTTATAATAAATCTAACCCCACATAAAAACCTCCAAAAATGACTCATATTCGAAGATTAGATGAGATAGGGTTGTAATCTCATCAACCAATCAAATTTAGACATGTTTGGATCTTATTTTAAACCTTATCATTTTGATTTATCCTTATTTAATCTATTTAAGTTTATTTGTGGTAATAAAATTCTAAATTTTAAATTATAACAAATAATTACTTATTTGTTGTGAATTTTCCATAATTGTTTAATTTATAACATTATAGACCATATAAATATAAATTTATAATTTTTAAATATTTTTGTGATTTTTAAACAATTTTATAATATGTTATTTTTGTAAAATAACAATAGTGTCAATTTTGACACTATTCATTTATTTGAATTTAAATAATATATATACAGAAGATATGTTCGAACTAAAAGCTTTAATATATTAATAAAAGGTCATATGTATCTATAAAATTAGTGTATCACATTAAATAGTTCATATAATATTTATTTTATTATTTTCAAAACCATTTATTTGGTTTATCTCTTAATAAAATAATTACTACATCATTTTTGTATAATTATTTAATATACTTATTTGTTGTATAAAAATTTAAAATAAAATCCTATTATGAAGATAAATATATTACCTTTCACAATAATACTTTTACTCGAATTTAGCATCTTAAAATCACAATATTTAAATTGTTATATTTATTAAATTATGAAGTTGACAACTTTGGCATCATTTAAAATAAAATAATATAAGTGTCATAATAGCTTGTATAAGGCTCCAAAAGGTCAAATATTCGACCATTGGATGATTATAGTTTCCATTTACATGACCAATAAGTTTTGGTCAGGGTTTTATGCCTTTTATGGTCACTATTAGTTTAATAAAAACTATATTCTTGATTTTTCACTAGATAAATAATTTCTGCATCACTATTGTGTCACAATTAATGATAATTATTTAATCCCAAAAAATTCTAAATAAATTCTCTTGATGTAGATAATTTTGTTATATTTCTGGAGACTATTCAGGTTCGAAATTTTATGATGTTTATCACTAATTTAAAATTATTATACATATAAGATTTAAGAGAGTGACATGTTGTCACTTTCTTTGGTTTTAATAATAATTAAGTTATTTTCATGGAAAAATGTCCATTAAATGATTCTAATCCGACCCTTAGGTGATATGGGTCGACTTTTAGTCATCCAATAGGATTTTGACATTTGTTAGGGTAATTTTAAAATATTATATTTACCCTTAATTACCCGATTTACCTTTAACTATGGTAAATAAAATTTACCGTAGTTACTATTCATAATTCCCAAAAATAAAAAGTAGCTTATTAACATAATTTGGACCCACTGATTCCAAATATGGAATCCATTTTTTAAAATTCCATACACAGAAGTTAAATTAAAATTAATCCCGTTGTCGAATAAAAACGGGTTTTTGTTTAAAACATTGCAAAAGATTGAATTGATTTAACCTACGAATTCAAGGTAAAATCAATGCTAATGACATACATTATATTAAATGGTAAAAATATATTGTATTTATACTTTAAAACCATTCAATATTATAATTTAACCACATAAGATATTACGATGAAAAAAGTTTTTTTTTAAATTAAAATATAGCGTGTTTTTACTATTCATTAAAATGTGAAAGTTACCAGAATAATATGAAAAATTTATCCAAAGTAAATTTTTATTTCTTGATTCCAAAGAATAATTTTATTTTTTCAAATTGAACTTATAAACATGTCAAAAACCAGATTTAAAGTTGGTGCGCCATCAAAAGGCGGCAAAACTGCATTTTTTGAAAAATACTTATTTTACCCGAAAAAATTTATTTTGTTCTTATACCATGTTCTAGAAATGTGTAAGATGAATAATAATGTTATAAAATTCAAAATTTAGTTAATACTATTCATAACGGCTAGTTCATGACAATATTATAATAATATAACATTGTTTATTAAAACCCGGTATTGCGTACAACACACGCTATCGAGGAAGGTCGCGATTGCGTGTAATGCAAGCCAAGTCAGGGTTGCGTGTTGTGAAAGAATCCTTCGTTGTTTCGTATAACAGAATCCAACCATATTTCATTTATACATTTAATATATATACATATATACTCAATGTTGCGTAGAATAACTATTATCAAAATTGTGTGTAACACGGTCCAAGAATAGGGTTGCGTATACTGCAAGCTAATACGGTGTTGCGTATAGCGCAAGGTAATCTTGGTGTAGAATACAACATAAGACATTAATGAAATTAAAATAATATTTTTCATAAAATCTTGGGCTGTTACACCATGTCATGTTTTATAGTTATATGTTTTGGTACTATATGAAATATATACACACAAGGATAATTTTTATATTTTTTTCTATTAATATCAATGATTTTTTTGGAGATGATTTGATATGATGTGAATCATGACCCATACCCAGAATATGATTTTTGTGTGGAGATGGCTGCCTACACCTTGTTGAATTATCCTCTTACCTATCACCCTATCATGATTTTGAATGAACTGACCATATTAAATAATCCCAAATATGAGATGTTGGAAAAATTAAAAATATTCACCTATCTTTTATAAATATTAAATCAATATCAACTTATTTTGAGTGTGTATGGGTAGATATATTTATATGTCATTACCAATATCTACACATATCAAATGATTAGAAGCATATAGTTGTTTTCATTTCACTCTAAACTAAGTGAGATAGTTGGTGTAAAAAATGGACTTTTATATATCATCTCTATCATTACCCTTCTATGAACGTCCATGTCACCTATCAATTTAAAAATAATTCACAAATATCAAAACCTTCTCAATCAAGGATTCTCATATCAGTCTCACCAAACATTATGTGTAGTTATTTAAAGCAACCATATCAACCTGAATAGATTCCCAAAAATCCAAATCATAGAGTGTATATGATAATTTAATAAAATATAAATTTTTTCTACTGAATAATATATCTGGAAACATCAAAATAATGATCACATCACATTCTATATTACGAATCATGTTTTTTATTGAAATAAACTAATGTTATTTATATTATAACCAATGTTAATTTCAAACGTATATGATTATCAATGATTAATATTACACCGATTTATTATTGAATATTCTGAAAACATTTTTTTTTATCCTCACTTTTTTCATAGAACACCCATCAAGAACATATAATCATTCCATGATGGAGTTTTAAAATTTTAAGAACTAGTATTTAATCAATGATATAACATCACTAAATTCTTATTTATAACTTGAAACATTCTTATTCATAACCATTAAATACAATTACAAATATTGCCCTCATTTTTTGTCATTATAAATTTCATGTCCTGATATATTTGATCACATATATGACATAAAATCATATATGTGGAAAATTATTCTTTACTACACATTCAACTTAATCACTAGTTCTCTAATGAATTACTTTTTTATTTATATGGTCATCTTACAAAAATAATAATTCATGAAACTAGATAATAATAAAATTTTATTTATTGAATCATAATTCAAAAATATTATCTTTAATTTTTTATTTACATCAACCTATTCATTAAATTTTACATTAGAATTATTTATTTTATAATGATGTTTTTATTCTTTATATGAGTTTTCAATATATTTTTAGAGTAATCAATATAAAGAATAATGATTTTATTTCCATTTATAAAAAATGATATCATGACCTTTAAATTTTCCTTATTGACCTCTCCCCATTATCCTTGTATATTTGAATCATCCATGTATTAATTAAAATATCTCTTTAATTAATAATAAAAACTTTTAAAAATTATTATTTAAATATAAATACATTTATACTTAGGGTGCTATTATATATCATGACATCCTTGTTTAGTGATTCACATTCAAATGAGTTCCTCTTACTAGTTAAAATTTTACATATTTAATATAATGGGTAAACTAGATCACAACATTGTTCGAAAAATTATATTAATATTATATATATATTTAAAAATATCATAATACTATAACAGTTTTTTTCCTAATTATCCTTCCCAAGAAAATTAAATTACCATGCTTTGGTTCAATTATGATCCACAACTATATAGATGGATTGTGTTATTTTTTGTTGTTTAGTTTAGTTATTATAAACTCACATTGATGCTTAATACTAACAAGGGTATCAACATAGATCTCAAAACTAATATCTTTCACTCCCCTATCTAAAAAATTTTCCCACTCATGCTTAGCCACCATAACTATATATCATACATCTTACATAAATTTATGTCATGTGATTTCCATAAGCACCTCTCCCTTCAATCATAGTTATCCAATCATCTAATTAGGTTGGAATTATTTTCCCACGTCACTAAATTTTTCACCCCCTCCTCCCCTATAATATCGAACCATTAAATCCCGACCATATATAATCAAATGACTATAGAACATTGAAAATATCCACCACCTTGTATCCACACACTCAATAGAGTAGGTCGAGCATGTATACGTTCAATGTTATTATGGATAGGGTTTTTCATCACATTGATCATATTCATTGTCATGGGGAACCAAGAGTGATATATTTTTAGGGATAGAGAACCGAAAATATATAAGAAACCATTGAATCATCATGTGAATCTTAACAAAATAAAAGTGTCTCTTGATTAAATTATTACGTTCCTTGAAATCTATTGAGAATTATAAATTTTAATAAAAATAACAAAATGATTACAATCAAACTATATTAATGATTTATATGATTCTAATTGAAATAAATTATTATAATTTTCATTTTACATTAATATTTTGTAGTAATAGTGAATTATTAATATAAAAAACACATCAACATATTATCATAATTATCCATAAAATCCCCAATTAATTTAACAATGTATCATTGAAATGAATTTTGATTAACCAAAAGGATTTGGTTTCATCTCAAAATTTACTTTATGAACGTCATATGATTTAAAAATATTCAAAAATATGTTTGATGAATTGAATATAAAATTATAAATCGATAAATGCTTACTCAATATTTTTTCATGATCTATAAATCATGTTTTTGAAATTTTAGTGCCATTGGAAACATATTAAGTATAAAATAACATAATATATATTTAGGGTTTAAATAAATTTTTTTTAAATATATATTTTTATTAACAAAAAATAAAAAAATCTTTAAACAAACCATTTCCATGACAATTTGTTATCCCCGTATAATTATCAACTCATTTAGTGACAGTGTTCATGAAAATAACCTCCTACATAGACCATATCATCGTGGAAATATTTATTAATGATGAATATGTATTTTTTTTCATGGAAAAAAATAAAAAATAATAATGTTAAATGTCTATCAAATTATCTTAACTACTAAGAAATATCTTATAATCACATTAAACTGATCAAAAAATTATATTTTTGGAATCTCCAAATTTTAGAAACAATGAAATATTTTGTTTCTAGAACGACATTACATTTTAAAAGAGATTAGTATTTTATAATTTTTAATAAAAAATTAATATTTTTATCTTCACATGGTCATCTATCTTTACCATAGATAACCTCATTTAATTTGAAAAAAATCACGGTAAAATTCAATGATAATAAATTGAGCATCATTTTATGATCTCCTGTAATGTTTCCATTAGTTACACATAAATAATTTTAATGATTAACATATGTTGAATAAATAAATTGTGAGATAAATATAACCATAAAAATATTAAATGTTTGATTCCTTCTAAAGAAAATACATGTTAAGATGAAATTCATTCAATTCTAGAAATTTAAATGTCTAGGAACTCATTTTCTGTCTTCTGTAAGGAATATATGATATGAATAACTAAATTTTGATGCTCTCAAAAAACATTTGAAACTTTTTTGTTTTGAAATTACCCAAATAATTATTTATTATAAGAATGATATGCATAGATATTATGAAAACTTGAGGGCCATTTGATCAGGTTATCTTATCGTTTAACATTTAAAATTATAATGAACATAAAACTCCACTAAAGACTCATGTATTGAATTAGGGAAATGTGAAGAGTCTGTAAGATAAATGGATCCTGATAAATCAAGTAACCCAGTCTAATTAATTTCTCTGAATGGATCGAAGGCCTTCTTTTTTTATTTTATTATAGATAATCCCCCTTTTAAGGGTTAAAGGAGAACCCGAACATGACCCGTAGGCCCAAGGCACAAGGCCTAACATGACCTGCAATACATGCCCTGAAGGCCCAGAGGCATACCGTGCCCATTACATGACCCATAGACCCATCCCACTAGAACTTCCCCTCCATAGCGTCTTGAATCATTGATCGCCTTAGCTCTCCACCTTGCATTGCTGATCAGCAGCATTGCCCCGTACAAAGCTGCACGGTGCCTGGTCCCAATGGTTACTGTCATACCCGCTCATTCTTCCAATCTGGTTAGCTCTGCATCTGGTGGCTGCTACTCATGTTGCTATGATCCTCTTATAGGGCTTGATCTATTTTAACTGGGCTAATCCATGGTCTAGGTGACCCAAAGGCCTGTGGCTCGAAGGAATTTGATGAGCCAAAGGCCCTGGAGATCCGTAGGCCCAAACCGGTGGCCCGAAGGCCCAAATTGGGTGAATAGTTCTGGTTGCTATAGTACCGAACAGTAACTGTTAAAGTGACTAACGAGATGTACAATATGGAGGATCATTTATTAACTATTCATTCCAAGAATCTCACCAAACATTCTTGTGGTTTCCCATAATAAAATCAAATAATATAAAAATTTCCAATCCAAGGCTATCTATGACTGACCATAATCTCGATACCTATAGAGATGTCACTAATGACGTTCAAATTAATAACACTTGTTATAGGAGACACATAAAATTTATATGAATTTTCATTCCATTATCTTATAATGGGGTATGTTCATTTTCCAACTTGTCTATCAGTGTGGATATGGTGGGGGACTTCTATAAACACCACCATTACATGAAATGAAAATAGCTAAGGGAGAGCAGAATGAGATCATGTTTTCCATAGAAGAAGGATCATGAAAACTCAATATCTTCCATATAATAATATACAGTGAGTTACATAGTAAAATGTTGTAAAAAAATTTGTTCTATCCCCATTTTTTGTCACATAACAATCATCAATCACACAATCATGTGATGACGTCTTGATCAAGTGACTAAGATATGGTAATACAATTTAGAGATGGATTATTTGTCCAAAGAGCATGAAATGTTATCTCATGAACCTATATTATTTATCTGATCACATGACCATAATTCCCTTGAATTCACATATGACCCTAAAACATTCACATGGATTCGAGGACTGTAGCTTATTCACGTTGAGTACTTGACCCAATGAAATTAATGTGATCAATTTACCTTTAGGGTTTCATCTATATGACACTATGGTATTTCTAATGCCATAAGAATATATCCATTGATAGCTCCAATAATCCATATCACATTGTTTTAAAACCATAATGAAATTATTATTATCTATACCCTAACCCATTAGTGGTCAATGGATCACACAAACTATGGGAACTTAGGTTCCTAACATATCAAGGATACATAGGGAACCATTCATAGGCCTGTGAATTTTACTTTAATATAATTGTTAAATATATTTCCTTTATCTATAGATCCATATTCAGTTTAGTTCATGAAATAATTTTCATTAGTATAGCCCCTATTTGAAATCCCTATACCTATATAAAAAATTTTTGGTCTTTTCCATCTATTTTTTTACACAGATCCTGACTCATGTGGTCTTATAGACTTGAAATAATCATGTTTCTAGATCCATAAAATCCTACATTTATATTAATCATTCATAGGTGTAATCCATAAACAATTATCCCATTCCATCAAAATTCCATACACATGATGAAGTATCTGAGGGAATCCTTATATACCTAATCACATCTAAAATATATTTATTCTCAACATCTATGACATAAGAACCCATACAAAATGAACTATGAGGTATCAAATTCTATTCATAATTAGTATTAGTAGGAAACCATTATAAGCCCAGAAATATATCCCATAATACCACATTATATATCCATATTTCTATATGTAAATATTCTATTGGATGAATAGAATTCCATGATATAGTTTTTTTAATTGAAATATAACTTGTGAGATATCATTTCATATCTCTATTCGATACATATCCTCTAATATAATTGTAATCATATTTCTTTTAGGGAAGACTTAGTGTGTAATCCTCATGTCAACATACCCTTTTTCTGGGCGTCCTCTTTATGCATAATCACTGACTATATCCTTCTCATCATCAAATGTAATAATTCCTAATAAAATTATGTGACCAAATCCACATGGTATCCATCCCACATGTGATAAACAAGGATCCACTCATTGTATTGATCCATGTACCTCATAAAAAATGCACAAATAATATTTCCACAAAACATTAAATTGCATGGTATAGTCATGCTATATTTCCTTTAATTGGATAACTCAAACTATGTGGGAATATATTCTTAGCTTGGCAGGATTCATTGAACACCTCCATAAGGTTCAAACCCAACATCCTTATCTTTTAACTATAATTGTAATCAATCAATATTTCTCATTAAATCATTAAGTTCCTTCGATTTATGTGCATACATCCACGTGTTTGGGTATCATATTTCATGAATCCAAACCCTATATATAAAATCATCATTGTTCTATAATATTAATGGGAATTATCATCAATACCATATTCCATAAGATTTTAAATCAACCTCAATGGTCCATATTCCCTTTGATGAAAAACAATGAACCAATATCACTTTATGAGAATATGATATAACTTATTTCAACTAGTTTTAAGGGTTAAAAATATAGAAAACCCAACCAATATCATTATTTATTAATGGTTTAAAATATTAATAACCTAAAATTAAAAATTATCTTTACGTAATTGCGATAACTAACAGAAATATAGATACTCAAATATATGGTCTATAATTGATTCACAAAATCTTGTGTAAACATTTTTGAATTAAGGTCAATGTAAGATTAATTAATAAAAATAAAATATATATGAAATTATATGAAATATGAAATAATTACCCTAAAAAATGCATTATTACATTGGCCTCATATACCATGCCTACCAGCAAACTATAGTGGAACACACCAAATAGACTTATATCACAACCTATGTTGACCAAGATGCCCAAAATATTATACAAGAAAATAATGATGTTCACATATCTATACCCCTTCAAAACATATAATCTATATATTTTACTTTAAAATGGAGGAAAATAGTGTCCATGTATCCCCATATAAATCTAAGACATATTATAGTGTTTCTTGACAATTAACAGTTTCCTTGCCGATATAAATACACATGCCCATCTAAATTGAAAATATATTATATCAGTGAAAAGGTTTCATCTCTTGAGTATTACAATGATGATTAAGGGACTTTCACATACACATGTTTGAACCACCAGACTAGTCTGTTAGTCTTTCTATATATAATAAATGGATACTCAAAATAAAAAATTATTCATACTATAATCTATGAGGATTATTGGTAAATCTTTTAATGGAACATTCAATGGTTTGGGATTATATATCTACATTCCAACAATATATACAATAATAATTACCTATAATAGTGATAAAAAAGTAATTATTAGTGCTAAAGATGTATAAATAATAGAATATTTTATATGGATATATTTATTAGTGCTCGAAGAAAGTGATAATAATGGAAAATTTTAATAGTGATATAAAATGAACTGATAATGGGGGGCCATTGTTTTATCTTTTTAGAGTTAAAATAAAGTCCCCTATTATCAATGTGAAAAAGGGGGTATTTAATTGTTCTTGTTATGAAGTGGTCAAAAAGGGGGGAAATTTTAGTATTGTTTTTATATCTCTGACATACCTTTGTCAGTTCTCCCCCACCCCTTTATTAGTGATCAGAATGGGTCTTTGTCAGCTCCTTAATAAATCTAGGCTATTGTTGATTACGATGGACTACTGGATTTTACCCTTTCACCTCCCCTTTGTAACATGATCTCTTTTACCTCTTCCCAAATATGTATTTTTTATTATATTACAATATATTATTTATTTATTTATTTATTTATTTATTTATATATTTATGGAATTATTTTTATATATATCTATAAAATATATAATTTTTTTTATATATATACTTATATTTATTTAAATATATATATATTAATAATTATTTACATATATGAGAATATAATATAATTAATAATCAATTTATTAATACACAGAAATATGTATATATAATCCTTATATATATATACAAGAACATATATATTCATATATATTTATAAATTAAAAAATGGTAAGATATTGATTTAAATAAATTTTCAGAAAATATCTATATATTGTATATTTATATACAAATTTCATAAATTACATATATTTATATCATTATATATCGACATATTCACCTATAATTTTTAACTTAAATATATATTGTTCAAAATTTATTCATAAATATTAATAAAAAATACATTTTATAAATTATATTGATTTATAAGGATAATGATTTATATATAAAAATAATTTTACATATGATGTATATATACATTATATATCGACCCGCATATTATCACACATTAGTATACATTTATATTTTTTAATATTTACATAATAATAATTTATTTAAATATTTTAGAATACCAAAATAAATACTAATTATTGAAACACACATATTTATATATATATACAATACTTATATATGTATACATAAATATAAAAAATAATTCATTTTTATATGTAAAATAATATAGATATTTTTTATTTTAATTGTAATCAATAATATATATTTATTTACAACTAGTTTATATAATAAAATATATATTTATATGTAAATTTTATTAAATATATATTTATTCAATTATTTATTAGAAGTATATATTGGAAATATGTATATATTTGACAATAAATAGAACTACATTATGTGAAACCATAAATACTCAAAACCAAAATATCAATATTTATGTAATATCAGGTACTAAATCCTACGTCCACTGATTATATCAAATAATAATCCCTTAAATGAGGCATAAAATCTATCAAATGTTAAAAAAATGGGATACCCCGAATAAAAAAACAATTTTGGAGGTTTTATAGAAATATTTTGTCCAAGATAAAATATTTATTAGTGCTCATCAAGTCCCCAATGATTATATAACTTCTTGATATTTGATTTTATATGTGTTATATCTGAAACGGACACCTGAAAAAAAGTCACGGTCCTTTGAAGTTCATGTGGTGTTTTTAACATATTGTAGAGAATTCATTATTTTTATTAATTTTTATGTAATCCAACTTTTATTAAAATGAAAATTACTCAATAAAAATTTTCAATTATTAAAATTATACTATTTTTTAATTACATAACAAACCATTTTCACTAAATATCTTATATATTAACATATATTCATATATTATCTTTGTCTAAATAATAGTATAAAATTATATATAATATTTTATCAATATAAACATACTTTCATATTAATATATTATATTTAATGAAATTGAATTTTTTATGAAATATAAATTTAATCAACACTGGGAAAAAAGAATTACAAAGTGGGGAATCATCAATGCTACTTAAGAGAGTTTCTAGAGGAATTATAATCAGTTTTATTCTAGAGCTAGTAAAGAGCTCCCTTATTCCATAGATTTATATTAGCCTGGAAATTTCTCCCACCGTTTGTAGATCTTTTTTATTTGGGTTGATAAATAGACCACATTATCAGTGTTTTTTAGATACACTACAAAAGTTCCCCACATTATCAATGTTTTTTTATTAGGGTTGATAATGGAACCTTTTAGAAGAATTTTTTTGTCAATAATAAAGGACCTATTTAACATCACATTTATATGGGATGAGAAAGTCTATCTTTATCAACTATGTTTACTAGAGCTGATAAATCCTTAAGCCAGATAATCCCATATTTTTATTAGTGTCTGCTTCTTTGAATGAGTTTTACATTTACATTAATATTGGTTCATATTCCTACTGAATAAGAATTTTTTGGATCAATCCCATATTCCCTACCCAAGGAACAATCATCTTAATATTTCAGTATCCACCTAAATGAAGGATTGTATGACTTCATGATAATTTACTCATCCTATTCAATAGCTTAATAGTTCCAACTTCATACTCTTCCTCCTTATGAAATGTTTCACTAGAATACCTTAGAGGATATACATGAGGATGCATATACAACTTCTATTTCATAGACCCATTTAAAAATTCTATCTTGGAATGAACATTTGTATCAGACTCATATTCTAACTTCAACTGTGTTTGTAAAGACACGGGAATTTCACAGAAAATCTTTTCTTAATTTATTTGGAATCTTATGAGTCTGTAGCTTATGATGGCACTCGATTCTGATACCTGGTGTTCCTGAAATCAATTTTCGAAGTTTAGGTCTAGCACATTCAGTGAACGAACGAGCGGGTTTTTCTAAATTTTGAACCGGTGCTCGGAATTGAAATTCGAGGGAACCAATGAACTCACAACACCGATAATTTCTTAAGGGGACCTTTACCGTAGTTTTGTTTTATGCGGGTTGAGAATTATTAATTGGGAATTAGTTTTAAATATATAAAATTGTTGAACAATTCTATTTTGTAACCACTAAAGTCAAACCATTCCAGGGGAAGTTGTTGGTGGAGCCCACAACCACTCAACATCCCATGTGTGGTTATATGAGAGGTGGGACCCACACAAGCACGAACCTATCATCTCCCTTAACCATATTTAAACTCCCAAAATAACTCCCTTAAACCCCCCTCATAAAACACCCTTGTTTAATGTGGACAACTCTCCCAACATTTATGAGTTCTTCCACCTTCTATCCCTCTCTTTAATTATTGACAACACATTTAATTAATATGGTGGTTTGAATGTCTGAATTTGAAATGGATTTTGATTAATGAAATAATATGGTAACATATTATTTTAATTTGGGGGAATGATTTTGTTGTGTGCGAAATCTTGTGTTTTGGGGAAGAACACCGACCCTCCGACGAAGAACAGAGACTTCTTCGATGAAGAATGACAAAACGCCTTCTTTTTATTTCCCCTCAGCAAGATGGAAGACGCCACATCTTTGGGCACAGTCCAACAATGATGGAATCGACACCATCATTAATGATGCTCAGCTACCATGAATCATTATCAAGATATGGGAATCGAGTTCAATTTTAAAGGATTAAAATTGTGCTTCATTTGTCGTTGAACATCTTGCTTGTCCAACCATTTTCTATCTCTTAATGTAGAGAGCGCAGACCGAACAAACATGGTCCTACGACCATCCGTTTGATATTGTTTTTTTTATGGAATTGGAAATCAGATGTGGAACACGGAAGAGGACGGCGGTGAAAGGGCCACCGTCACACATGCTAAGAAACGTCCCCGCCAGCATAGGCCACGGCGGGGGAAGCCGCAGTCGTTGCACCGGCCGTGCAGCGGAAACTGCAGCCCGCTATACGGGCTTCTTCGGCAGATGGACTGATTGGACCATCAGCCAAACGGGTGGAGGTGATCCAGGGTGCCAGGAAGGGGCCGCGTGGGAAAACAGGCCGGCCCGTCGGCCGGCCGGGCGGAGCAAATCCACAACGCTAGGAGGGGGGCGCGCTGGAAGAGTCTTGGCCCGCTGTGCGGACCGCTTGCGCCAGAAGGCCGGAAGGCCTAGCCGGCCGGTTTGGGAAGGGAGGTGCCGCTTGGATCCACTGTTTCGGATAGTCGAGGGGCCGCACCCCTCGTACCGCTCGGCCAGCTGGCCGAGCTGCCAGGCCGCACGCCCAACCGGGCCTAGCCCATCTGAGTTGTGCCGGGCCGGGCAGAGCTACTCCGCGCTGGGTCAGGCTACACCGTGCTTCTCAGGACAGGCCATGTGACTCACCGGGATGGTCTGACCCCTTTTCCCGTTCAAAACCGCCAAAACAGAGACGACCCGACCCGTCAGCCCATCGAGCCTAACAGACTGGGCCCCTTTTCACTTAAACATGAATAACATGAAAGTCTTGCGTCAGGTTGACACGCCATCAGTGGCAATGGGACCCGTGTGATGAGGCGATCCGTTTTCATTACTCTTAGTGATTTTTGGACAACTTCGGATAAATGTCCGGGCTGGTTCGTACTCGAAACCAATCAGGCACTCGCAACAGAAACGTTTATATCATGACTACCAGTCGTCTGATTGACCTATCGTCGACTATGTTGGATTACTCTTGATGAGATGGTTCTTTTGGAATACTTCACCTATGGTTTTGATTCATATGGAGTATGGCCAGGTTGGATTGTAGCCGAAATCCAACATGGGCCCCTAAAACGAAAATGCTAATAACTCACAGACCGAGCATCCGATTGGCGCATCGTCTGTTGCGTTGAGTCCCCTCTGGTGAGGTGGTCCTTCGATATACATCTTCTTGGAACTTCATGACACATGGAGTGTCAACCAGTAGCTCTTGAATTGGATCCTCCTGGAGACGAGCATACTGAGTACGGTGACCTTGTAGCTGGCTGATAGCTGATGACTACTTGTCTGATTCATATCGGAACGACTTGACTAGCCCAGTGGAGATCACTACTGTGTTGGGGTGGCAGACCCATGGTGGGCAGCACTACTATGTTGGGGTGGCAGACCCACAGTACTCGACAGGAGGAGTACCTATGTAGGCTTGTAGGGGGAGCACTACTGTGTTGGGGTGGCAGACCCAAAGTACTCAATAGTGGAGGAGTACCTCAATAGTCTAAGGTTAGTGAGTAGCACCGCAGAGTTGTGACATGACTACTGTGCTCAATAGAGGAGGAGTTCCCGAGTATCCGTGTTTTCGTCATCGTGAATAAAAAATCCTGGTTTGATCCGAGTCAATGAACTTTGTGTTTTCCTCATGATTGAGATGAGTTACTTGATAATTTAGGTATATGTATGGGAATATACCTATGTAAATGTTATCTGTCAAGACAATTCTTTGTGGTTTATTCTTGTTGGATTTAGTGAGACCTTGAGGGTCTCGGGGTCCATACTGAGTATTGTTATACTCACCTCTACACGGGATACGCCCTCACCTCATTGTGTTCGATGCAGACGATGGACAACACTGACGGAGGCCGAGTGTACGAGGACTGGAAGGTACCTAGATTTGAACCTCAAGACGAGTAGGTACCCGGAGGAGGTTGACGGATGAGGGCGCTGAGGAGGGTATATGTACCTACCCATCAGGTAGGATCTGTGGTGGATGATCTAGGAGCTGCGCTATCTGTACCTACCCATCGGGTAGGATCTGTGGTGGACGATTCCGGAGCTGCTTGTCACCATCCAGCATTTTTGTAGGTTACCTTATACTTTACAGTTGGGTTTATATTTCCGACCCCTTTACTTTCAGCACTACTTTTGTTTTTTGTTTACTTAGTGTTTTCTTCCACTTGTACTCTAGTTTTGTGTATTTACATTTCATAAATGAAATTCCTTCTATTTTTATCAGGATTTACGCCTTTGGTGTTAATTTCCAGTCCCGGCCTTTTGGAAGGAGGGCTTGGGTTAGTCACGGCACGAGCCCCGAGGGCAGGTCGTGACAAATTGGTATTAGAGGAGTCGGTTCTACCACAGAACTTAGGACTCTAATATTTTCTTTTCTGTGAAGCAATAGTGTTAAGCATACTGAGTGTGGTTTTCAGTTTAGGGAGTCCAGTGTTGGTGCAGTGGTTGACGTATCGATACACCAGGACCCTAACTTCTGATTTCCTACATAGTGCACGAAAACACTGATTGCGTGTATGTTTCCAAAATCATTCTTTATGTCAGCTCAAACTAGGTCATCTCACCATGTATAAATAGTTTGACTGTGTCTCATCTAATCAGGATGCATCCACGCAGATAGTCAGTTGGAGTTCCAAGAGAGTACCCGATGACGGCCCACTGAGCGACAAGGTCCGGTGTAGAGCCATCTTGCTATGTTGGCACCTTCGGTTGGTGTACCAGTAGTACCACCACTTGTTGTGCAGTATATGCCACCATCCTTACTAGAGGATGGTGCACACTGACAGAGCGTGTTGCACGAGTTCCAGCAGTAGAGGCCTCTGAGGTTATGAGGTGAGACCGATTCCCAAGCAGCAGTGGGCTGGGTGGAGGAAATTTCTCAAGTTCTACACATGGTTTAGACAATCGTATAGAAGATGGTGATATTAGCTACTGGTGTTTCCCTATGAGTGACCATGAGGATTGTCGACATTGTGATGGTATGTCGGTACGTGGACCGATGTCTGAGATAGTACCTTCGGGTAGTGTTCGAGCTATATCACTACATGTTGGTCAACAGTTTCAACTGACGGTACCGGTACATGACACATGTAGGCTTATTACCTTATATGTGTTACAACATCAGATACCCCTCAGGTTCCGAGGCGATCCCGACTCAAAAGCGGCCGAGTAATGGCTTGAGGAGGTGGCTGAGAGTTTTCTAGAGCATATAAAGCTTCGGCAGGATGACATGTCGGTAGCTGAGTAATTATCGAGGCATAATGATTTTTCCTAGTACTTTATGAACACGATACGATCAGCACTTCAGGGCTCATACATCCGAGCGAGGTGTGTTTAAGGACATCTGATCCATCACCTTTCCTCTATGCATTCCTAATTATTTTAGGTTTCTAGAGAGAACCTTTGTGGTTGATAATTCTTTGGCTTAACGGATATAGCCAGTGAAGGTAAGCAGTGGAAAAGTAGTATACTAGCGCAGGTCTCAGAGACTTGGGTGTGTAAAATGTTTTATGAAGAGGAATTGTTAAGGATAGATGGATCTGCAAATTAGCAGAAGTGGAAGCAGAGCTGGGAAGGTATCATGAGGTGTTGTACATTTCGACATGTTACAACCACCCGCCTTTATATTCCCCACTAGGCTCAGGGAGATGGAGGGAAAGGGAAGAGAGTAGCTACATTCGGTCAAGGAGTGTGACCCATGGTCTCTAAGAATGATTCATGGTATGGTCTGTGTTTACTACTAGCTGTTGTAACATAAGACATTGATACAAATAAATCCTTCCTTCCACGAATCTTGTCCTAGACCTAGAGTTTCTAGTTAATCCGTTGACTTGACTCTCTTTTCTGGAGATACCTTTGGGAGGAGACTCGATAATTAGGGTTATGCTGACGGTATGATATGACCCTTGAGGTGAGAGTTTCAGTTCGAACCTTTTGGTGGCAGTGTCGAGGCCTTTCACCGTTAGTTTGGGTACGGAATGGGGAACCATGGTTCATAGACAGATTGAATGTATTGGGAAAAAAGGTTGTGGTTTACCTACAATGTTAGGATGAGTTTTTCCTTGGTCTATAAAAAGAATACCCCATGTCGCATAGGATGGAATCATGCATAAGTGGGTGTAGTTGATCACTCATGAGTCAGCCAGAAATATTTTTGAGCGAGACTACTTCAGAGTTGTTGTACCGCTTTTAGATTTTACGAAGAAGGGGGAAACCCTTCATGTGGTCTGAGAGATACCAACTGAGCTTTTCAAGAACTGAGGCAATGGTTTACTAGTATGCCCATTTTGAGGCTATGACGAAGAAGGTGCAGATCATCTCGAAGCGGATGAAGACTGCATAGAGCAGACAGAGTCATATGCTGATAGGATACAGAGACCACTGGATTTCGAGGATGGTGACCACGTCTTCTTATGTGTCTCACCTCGAAGAGGTCTATAGTGTTTTGGCTAGGGCAGCAAGATATCTCCACGTTTCATTTGGACCTTCCACCTCAGATGCACTAGGTTCATGATGTTCAAATGTATCTCAGTTGAGGAGATGCCTGCACAACCTATCCGTCATCATCAACCATGGGGAGCTATACATCAATGACGGGGATACTTTCATAGGGTCACAGTATAGTTTGAGTATCGACATAAGTTTGTCCTATAGGGACGGTTGATTCCTCTTGTGCGCTTTCGCTGGAAGCACATGAAACCTCTAGGAGAGAACATGGGAGCGGGAGGCTCAGATGCATGCTCAGTACCCTCTTTTGTTTCCCAATTTTATGTTGTAGCTTTATGGGGACTTAAAGCCCTGATGTGGGAGTAATGTAAATACTTGGAAAATTCACAGAAATTTTTTCTTAATTTCTTTGGAATTTTTCTAGTCTGTAGCTTCTAACAGCACTCGATTCTGAGGCCCGATGTGCCTAGAATAAATTTACAAATACTAGCTCAGGTATGTTCAGTGAATGAACGAGCGGGTTTTTCTATCATTTGAACAGGTGCTTGGAATTGAAATCTGAGGGAACCGATGAACTCGCAGCGCTGGTAATTTCTTAAGGGGACTTTTTCCACAGTTGCGTTTTAAGCATATTGAGAATTATTATTTGGGGAATTAGTTTTAAATAAATAAAATTGTTGTACAATTTTATTTTGCAACCATGGAAGTGAAACCCTTCAATGGGAAGTTTTTGGTGGAGCCCAAAACCACCAAACTTCCCATGTGTGGTTATATAAGAGGTGGGGCCCACACTATCCGCAACCTATCATCTCCCTTAACCCTCTTTAAACTCCCCAAATAAAACCCTTCAACCCACCTCATTAAACACCCTTGTTTAATGTTGCAAACTATCCCAATATTTATGAGTTCTTCCACCTCCTCTCCCTCTCTTTAATTATTGACGACACATTTAATTAATGGGGTGGTTTGAATGTTGGAATTTTAAATGGATTTTGATAAATAAAATAATAAGGTAGCTTATTATTTTATTTTGGGGGAGTGATTTTGTTTTGTGCGGGATTTTGGGTTTTTGGGAAGAACACCGACCCTCTGAAGAAGAACGGAGAATTCATTGATGAAGAACGACAACACACCTTCTTTTATTTTCCTCGCGGAAAAATGGATGATGCCACATCTTCGGGTACATTTCGACAACGATGGAATCGACAACGTAATCCATGATTCTCGGCTACTGAAAATCTTTCTCGAGGTACATGAATCAAGTTCAATTTCAATGGATTAAAATTGTGCTTCGTTTGTCATTGAACATCTTCCTTGTCCAACCATTTGCTATCGCATAATGCAGAGGGCTCAAACCGAACAAACACGACACGGTGACCCACTGTTTGATCTTGTTTTTTTGATGGAATTGGTGATCGGAAGTAGAACACGGAAGAGGCAGGCGGTGCAAGGGCCACCGTCGCACATGCTATGAAAAGTCGTGGCCAAGGAAGCCACGGCCGAGGAAGCAGCACGTCGTTGCACCGTACTAGGAATACGGAACCGCGACCAGCGTAGGCCGCGACAGTGGAAGCCGGTGCTGTCGCGCCAGCTGGGCAGCGTGAACAGCAGCCCGCATTGCTGGTTGCTTTGGCGGATGGACCATCTGGCCCGTTAGTTGGCCGGGCGGAGGCGAGCCACGACACCGAGACGACGCCGTGCTAGTAAACCAGTCGGCCCGTTGTCCGGCCGAGAGGGGAAAATTAGCGATGCCAGGAGGGCGCCTCACAGTAAGAGTTGCGGCCCACCATGCGGGAAACATGCGGCAGAAGGCCGGCCGATCGATTTGGGAAGGTCGGCACTGCTGGTTCGGACAACCGAGGGGTCGCGCCCCTCGGATCGCTCGGCCGGTTGGCCGAGCCAGAAAGGCCGCAAGCCCAACCGGGCCGCGCCCACCCGTGTCACGCCGGGCCAGGCTGAGACGGGCCGCACCAGGCCTTGCTAGGCCGCGCCCCTCGGGCCAGGCCGTGTGACTCACCAGGCTTGTTTGAACCCTTTGCCGGGTCGGAACCGCCAAAACCGAGATGACCCGACCCGTCAACCCATCGAGCCTAACGGACCAGGCCCTTTTTAACTTGAACGTGAATAACATGAAGACCTCAAGTCTGATCGACGCGCCATCTGCAGCACTGGGAACATCATGACGAGGCAGTCCTTTTTCATTACTCTTAGTCAGTTTTGGACGACATTTGAAAAACGGCCGGGTTGGTTCAAACTCGAATCCAACCGGGCCCTCGGAGTGGAAACGCTTATATCTTGAGGACCGGATGTCTGATTGATATTTCGTAAACTATGTTGGATTCCTCTTGATGAGATAGTTTTTTGGTATACATCACCTGAGGTTTGGACGCAGACGGAGTATGGCAGGGTTGGACTGTACCTGAAATCCTACTGGGCCCCTGGAATGGAAAACCTAATAACTCACAGACCGGGCGTCCGATTGACGCACCATCTCTTGCATTGAGACCCCTATAATGTGTCGGTCCTATGAGATACTTCTTTGTGGAACTTTGTGACACGTGGAGTGTCGAACAATAGCTCGTGGAGTGGATCCTCCTGGAGATGAGCATACGGAGTATGGTGACCTTGTACCTGGAAGAGACCTGATGACTACATGTCGGATTCATATCGGAGCGACTTCACTTGCCTAGTGGGGAGCAATACTGTATTGGCATGGAAGACCCATGGTGGGGAGAACTACTATGTTGGGGTGGTAGAATTGAGTTACTCGACAGGAGGAGTACCTCTGTAGGTTAGTATGGGGAGCACTACTGTGTTGGGCTAGCATACCCATGGTACTCGACAATGGAGGAGTACCTCAGCAGTCTAAGGAGAGTGAGTAGCACCTCAGAGTCCTGAAAGGAATACTACGCTCGACAGAGGAGTTCTCCTATAACCTTGTTTTCATCATCATGAATAAAAAGTCATTGATTGAGCTGATTCAATGACCTTTGTGTTTTCCTTATGATTGAGATGGGTTACTTGATAACTTAGGTATATGTATGGGCATATACTAAAGTAATGTTTATCTGTTGAATTCATTATTTGTGATTTATTCTTGTTGAATTTAGTGAGACCTTGAGGTTCTCGGGGTCCTTACTGAGTATTGTTATACTCACCCCTACACGGGCTACGCCCACACCTCATTGTGTTGGATGTAGACGACGGACAACACTAACGGAGGCCGAGTGTATGAGGACTGGACGGTACCTAGAGGTGGACCTCACGATGAGTCGGTACCCAGAGGAGGTTGAAAATCTATGGTGCTGAGGAGGCTATATGTACATACCCTTAAGGTAGAATCCATGGTGGACGATCTAGGAGCTGCCCTATCTGTACCTAGCCATTAGGTAGGATCTGTGGTGGATGATCCAGGAGCTGCTTGTCACCATCTAGCTGTTTTGTCTATTAGCTTGTACATTATAGTTGGGCATGTATTTCCAACCCCTATACTTTCAGTACTACTTTTGTTTTTAGTTTACTTAGTGTTTTCTTCCGCATGTACTCCAGTTATGTGTGTTTACGTTTCATAAAGGCAATCCCTTCCATTTTTATCGGGATTTACGCCTTTGGTGCTAGTCCCCATCCCCTGGCCAATGGAAGTCAGGCTTGGGGTAGTCATGGCATGGGCCCTGAGGATGGTTCATGACATTGGTTGATCAGAATATTCAAGAAATTGGCCAATGGTGGGATCATATTCCCACAAAAAATACATATTCCCAAAAAAAATTCAAAATCTCACTGGAATACTTCAAAAACCTCTCAATGGTAGGGCGATATTATTCGTAACATAATATTTAATGTATAGGAGAAAATTATAAATTTATATAATAATATTAATAGTAATTGGTAAAACACAGTCATGTTTGTATCACAAGCTGTCGAAGAATGTTGTTGTTACATGTAATGCAAGCCAGATATGTGTATTAAGCATTGTAATATATATCATTGAATAATTTTTTTTTTAAAATAATAAATATAACAAACGTTCTAGTAATGTAATATTTTTCCATACACTTTGTTTTTCATTTCATACATTCTTCTGATTATGTTTTTAATATTTTAAAATATCGGGGTACTATATTTTCCCCAATATAAATAAATTCTATCCTGACAATTTACACAAGATATCAATAATATAATGTTTTAAATATAGAAATACCATATTTGGAAACCCCACATTGTATAATGGCTAATAAGACATCATCTTAATAAGATAGATATGGATGTACAATGGTCTTTCAAAATAACACATTATTAGAATTCTATATAAGATAACATAGGTTGAAAGGGAAGATATAGACTTTTAAAAAATGGAGAAATAAATATATAGAGTGTTTGATGTAATTAATCACAATCAAGTGAATAATAAATGGATTTATGTGGGGATAAACACACTAAATATAAAATTCGTGAAAAGTACATTGATATCATTTGAAATGACTATAATAGGATAACATTGTCCTTCATGACCCTTTTAATAATGTTGAGTAGTTTTTTACTTATCTATAAACATATGGAAATATTATTTCTTGATATGTTTCTATTTAAACATAATAATTTCATCCTTTGGATGTTATTTGAGAAAATTTATAATTTATTTAATAAACTATATGTCCTAAAATGAAAATGTATTTTATGCTTAATGTATTATAATTTAATTTTTTGGATTGTATGATCCATAAAAGAGGGAAAACGATTTCTATTTGTCTATAACTACTCTTAAATCCCACTACGACAATATCATATCTCTCTAAATGTAAAAATTAGTAATATTGTCTCATCATAAATATTTGTTCATTAATTATTTAAATTTAAAACCATGAAATATTAACTATTTTACCACATAGGTTAGTGATTCATGTGAAACCCTTATCCTACATCGATCATTGTTTAAAGCACCACCTTTTTTGAGACTTGATAGGTTGTCACCAATAATGTAGGTTTTTGTTTTTATAAAACTATTTTAATATAATTTCCTTTATGTTTACCAAAAATATGATGGACATTATTGATATAAAAATATTCATAAAATATGATTTTAGAAAATGTATCCAATAGAACATTTTTAAAAAAACTCTAATAATATTATTTAATTATTATTACCATGACATTAATAAACACATCAACCCAAGTGGTTATCAACACATTTAAACATATTTCTATGAATTTTATATTAAATATTCACTATACAAATATTCATCTAAAAAGTTTTCAACAAATAAATTCTCTATTATTTCATTAATAATGTAAGACTATAATGACATAAAATAAAAAAATAGATGTTTAAAACATAAAATTAATGATCATCTTTAATTTCATAAACTTGTGAATGTGTTTATAAATATTTATCTATTTTAGATGAATCTGATTTAATGTTGAAGAGAAACATTATTTGTTTCATGAATTTGATAACCATGATACAGATGCTAAAATAATTCTACAATTTAATACATGAATCTCATTAAATCAATAATTTAGAAATTTTTTTCCACACATTTCTTTCCTTGGTATATGGTTTATTCTTGTTCATTTATAGTTATTATCTACTCAAATAAGTAATAATTTATTTTAATGAAAATGTTATTTATATTAATTTTATCCCATAAGAGTTCCAACCAAGGTGAAAGAAAAGTCCAATTATGGTTTACTAGGTTGTTCTTGAGTCTAGCCCGACACACATTATAAACACCATGACTCAAGTATCCATGAGCAAGTTTGATTATTTATTAAAATTGTATAGATACAAGACAAAAATTTCAAGTTATCGACAAATTTAGAGGTTTTGGAAACTATATTGCATACAAAAATATTACATTTCAACATTAAATGAAATAAATCATATATACTGCATTAAAATCACCAAAAAAATGCTATATTATTCATAAAATTCATTCATAAAATACATCATTGCATAACATGGAAAAATAAAACATAAGAAATGGGTGAGTTAATATGATCAATATGGGTAATTAATATAGAAGAATCATAAATAATAAGTCATGGTGAATAACTACAAAGTTACATTCCATTCAAACATAATCTTGAGCATAATATGTCATTTAGAAAATTAGAATAAATAATTCCATATAAAATACCACTCAAAACCGAACCATAGATATACTACTAGGTGAATATTCACATGATTTATCAAATATAAATATCATAATGATTGTTTGAAAAATGAAGTACATCTAAAAAAATTATCAAGGCCTTTTCCAAGACATCTAAAAATAAAGATATAAGGCCTAACCAAAAAACCGTTTTTATTTTGTCTCATAAGGCCTACTTTTTGATCAAGGGGATATATAATTCCCAAACCAAGACTTTCTTGCCTAATTAATTCCTCATATTAATGTTGTACAAAATAAACATCATATACATATGAAAATTAAATAAAATTATCATAACTTTAATCACAATCACTAACCATTCTGAGTAGTATGGTGTATGGTTCCATGATAGAACCTACATAGTCAAACTAATCCTAAAAAATTTAATAAATTATGGTAGATTATATTAATATGATATAATTATAAATAATTCATATATTAATAATAGGTGATGAGGTAAATGAAAATTACCCAATAAAATATTTGAGAAAATTTTCAGAGAAATACACCATTAACTTTGAAAAAATATTTTATTTTTGGAAAAAATATTCTGAATTTTACACAACCATATAAATTAAAATATAAATTAAAAAATATTTTTTTATTGAGAAATATTTTATTTTATAAAAATAATTGCTTCTTTAAATAGATTATGAATTATACTTTAAAATGGTTATAAAATTCAGAAGTTCCCATAAATCATACATGCTTATCATGAATAATTAAGAAGGAAAGATAATAAATCTTGTATTTTCTCATCAATGAATGATCCAATGATCTATATATATGATTTCATAACATAAAAATTTTATTTATAATAAGTATAATAAAATAAAGAATCGTTACATTTGCATAAAGAGAGAGATATTGTATCCAAAATGAGAAATGGTGGTTCTGGATGAAGCCATTAAATTATCTGTGAAATTGTTTTGTACACGAATTTAATGTCTTACATAATAAACATTAATACATTAATTAATAAATTTAAAACCATTTTTAAATAATCTTATTTCATATAATTTTATTAGGTTCACTTATGGCCATTTTTATGAGTTATAATATTCTATTTTAGCATTCGTGTGAGTTCGTTTCCTTGGTTTTCATGAACAGATTAGTTGTATACGAGCATGGATGGTTATGTAAAATGTAAATTACACAATAGAATTGGATATATTTTTTATAAATTTACATCCATAACAATAAATGGTAATATATTTAATTTTTTATTCTGGATTAGGATGAATCATTATATTAGTTGATTTTGAAAATCATTTATATTATCGTGTGGGTTTTTAATCAGCGCAAATTATTTTAATTTTATTAATTACCATAATGAGTATATAATGGTTAAAGAACATTACATAGGTTGTAATAAAAATATTATACTATTATTTAACAATACAATATATTTTATGACCATCCATAAAGATGATAATGGAAAATGAAGATGCATCGCCTGTGATGCAGATATGTTGACACATCACGGGGAATGGATTCATTAATAGAATAAAAAAGAGACATGGAAAGGATTTTGAAGATGGATAATCAATTAAAATGATGTAATAATAGTATATAAACTATAATGGAGTTATCATGATACATTTCATAGGATATGTGAGGGAAGGATAACATAATAAAATGAAATGAAAATAAAATAAAATAAAATAAAATAAAAATAAATAGGATTTTTACCTCAGAAATTCACCCCCTTTAGATCCTTCTTAAAGGGATTTGTTTTTTTTCTATTATTGGTAAAACAGATTAGGGGTGTGTGGGAGGATCTTGGGATGATGGTTTTCTATAAATTTGGAAATGATAAAACCGTGGAAGGTGTGAAGAGAAGATGTGACAATAGGTGGTATTTAAAGTGGATGATATGAGTGGTTTATTTGAATATTTTATTCAATTATTTAATATTTTGGCTAAACACAATTAATAAATTGATAATAATAAACAATAATATTAAAATAATTATATATTGTTCATTAAATCATCCACATATTACATATGAATCAATAATTCATGTATTTAGCATTTATCTTAATTTATAGTATTTTACTATTGAAAAAAATTCATGTATTTTAGAAAAATCCAAAAAAATCACACAAAATCTTCTTTTATGTGTAGAGTTAAAAAAGGATATAAATTTTGTAAAAGTAATTTTTTTAATATCATAAATTTTATTTTGATTTAAAATCACTATTTACTAAAAAATAAATATTTAAAATTTAAAAATGATTTTATAAAACATTGAAAATTTTACTAAGGTCTCATAAAAATCTAAAAAAATTATAATAAAAAAATATTAATTAATGAATTAAATTTATGAAAATAAATCTTCTTTAAAAAATATTTATGAATTATAAAATTGTGATTAATTATTTATGACTAATTAAATTACCCACACTTAATTCATAATTTTTAGAATATTGATTTACTTATACTATGTTATAATTATTTCATAATTTCATTTATATGAATTGTGTTTTTTATTTACACTTTCATGGGATATGTTACAATGAATTATGTAGGTTTACTATTCATAGGGGTCACATTACTTTTCCTACGGTCACATTTCCATGTAATCATTATAGGTTCTTTAATATATAGATATATATCTTATTTCAGAAATTCCTCATCTATAATGTTTTTGTATGTTTTATATGTTATTTTATTTTATTTATAATATGTTAAATAACTATATTGAGGTATAATTTTTCAATATATTTTTTGGTCATTTAATTCTCCACACCTACACAAATTCCATACTCTAAATTTCTGTAATGTCACCTTATATAATTATTTTGGTTGTTTTTCATCATATGTTCCTTAGGAACCCATGCCCCCTCTTCAATTTTATGAATATTCATATTTTATATTACCAATTGAGTCATCCAATTCCTCAACACATGTTGATTAGTTTCTATAATATAGAATGTCTTTCCTCAATATGATAAATCAAGTTCCAAACATATTCCATAAGAAGTGAGGAAACACGTTAGGTCTTTCTTGAACATCCTTAACAAATAGATGTGGAACAAAATATGTACTTGAAAAGGATAATAAAGATTTCCAAATGGTAAGATATAGCTCCAACTCTCTCCAAGATTTCAAAAGATCCAATGTACATAGGAATTTGTTTCCCGTCCTTCCCAAATCATAAAACACCCATCCATGGTGATACTTTAAAAAAACATGATCACCAACATGAAATTATTAATCCTTTCTTTGATTATGAACATTTCTCTTTTGATTACTTTGATATTATTTGATATGTTTTTGAATAGTGTCAACCTTTTCTATTGTTTCCTTGAAAAGAATTGGTTCTACAAGCTTCCACTCACTAAATTCATCCCAAAAAGTAGGTGTATGACATATATTTTCATAAATTTCTTCCTATAGATCCATTTGTATACTTTATTTGAAATAATTATTATTTGAAGACACTACCAAAGGTAAATAGTGATCAAATATACCTTTAATGTCATGTGAGCATTTTCCCACCATATCTTCTATTGTATTAGTTTTTCTTTAATATTTCCCGCCAGTTTAATGGTGTTGGGTAGTAATAAAATGACTAAAAGTATCCAAATATTTATGGAGGCATTTCTGGAATTTTAATGTAAATTATATATCACAGTCAAACTAAATTTAAATAGGTAATTCATGAATTCTTACAAATTCATTAATATAGATTTATTCAAGGTGATCCAATGGAAAATCATTACATTATAGCGAGTAAGTGGTCAACTTTGGTAAATTGCTCAACAATTTCTCATATTGAATCATTCTTTCATGGTGTTTTTGGTATTCAACTGAAAAAGAGTGATTTCATCTCATTTATATGTAAGAATAGTAAGTTGTTTCAAGAATCGTTTGGTTTTTTTTCATGCAGCATTCACCTGCGGATTGACTAAACATCTTGATACATAATCAAAAACATCAAGCTTCATTTTATCCCATCAGAAGTGTTCTTTAAAATATATAAACTTCTATGTGATAATACGTTGTATATTGAAATTTATACTATGGGAATCATCCAATTAATCCATATCTATATCATTCATAGAGGGAAAAATTACCTCCTCCCAAATTTCAGAATTCAATCTTTATACAGGAATTCCTCTAACTTCCCACCATTAAAATCATTATTTTTATTTTTAGGATTCTCATCAACAAACTAAAAACTTTTAATCCATTATAATAATTATGGTTAGGAATGAAATTCAAAAAATAAATGATGTCTTTCCATCCTTGATAATTATTATATCTATTGTTTTTTAGATCCATGTACATATGATCATTGTGAATCCTCATTTTTTTCATGAATCTATGATCCTTTATGCTCAGTGAATGTACTACCCAATTCTCCTTCAACGAGTTGAAATTTATTTTACTATAATGATACTTGATTATGTTGAGCCATCGAATTTGTCTCATTTTGAGTTCTTTCTTTAAGAAGATATATTTATATCTCCTATGATCTATATATATCACATATCATTCTCCATATATATTGTGTCTCCCTCTAATCATAGAAAATATTATAGTTTCTAACTCAACATCATAACTATTATAGTTCTATTCATGAGTTTTGAATATCATTCATGCATACGCGATAACACAATAATTCTGAAAAAGGAAACATCCATGTCCTTTCTTAGATGCATCACTGTAAATCGAAAACCTACCATTTCCTGATGGTAGATTTAAGATCTGATAATTATTTAATCTCTTCATCAATTATTCAATTATTTATTCACATTCCAGTTTCCAATAAATCATAACCCATTATGTGTATTCTTTGTTAATGGGATACCTTCTTTGGAAACATTATGAATGAAACATTGAAAATAACCTACTAAACAAATAAAAAAATGTACCTCAGTTATGTTTCTATGTGTAGGTCATTCTTGAACATCATTTTTCATCATATGATAAATTTAAATTCTATTATTAGAAACAATATTGAAAAGAAAAAGATATAATTTTAAGCAATAATTCACAATTTCTAAACATTCCATATAACACTTTTCTTCTAAGAGTCTCCAATCAAACGCGTATTTTGTTCTAATTTCAACAAATATTTTGAGAAAATTTCAAGATATCATCATAAAATACTTCAAAATATCACCAAGATATTCATGGATGTTTATGTTCATTAGATCCATAAAAATAGAGTGTCAATTAGTAAGTCAAAATGGAATTACTGTAAACTTATAATGTTTGTACGTGGTTCGAAATACTATCTTTTTTATATCATCCATCCTAACATGAAATTGATGACATCTTGATCAATGAAAAATCATAATAAATTATTGAGATCCATGATTTTGATCAAATAAATCATCAATGTGAGTCATGGGATACGTTTTCTTTGTCTTAAATTCTTTTATCTCTCTATATTCAATTCACACCCTCATGGATCCATTATTCTTCATGAAAATGAGAATAAGGGAACCCCATGGAGAAATAATATGGTGAATAAATACATCACCAACAGATTAGTCGAGTTGTTTTTTAGATCTACTAATTCCACTTTGCTAATTCCAAAAGAAGTATTTGTTACATGTCATGGACATGGAATTGAATCAATTGAGAACTCAACTTCTGACGTAAGATGATGAATATGTAAATAATCATGAAATAAAATAATATATTCTTACAGAATAGTTTCATATTCAATTTGAATATTTATTTCCTCTTCAAGAGGTTATGTTTTCTCTTCCTCCCCACAAATTTGATTTAGAAAATCTATTGGAGGTGGATCCAGATATGACTCAGATGATGAGTTTTATTCTCTAATGAAAATATCTTATTCATCATCCTTAGAAATCATAATTTTAATCTTTTTTAATAGATTTTCATATAATATTTTGATATAGATTCAATAATGTGGACTATATGAAATTCAATTATTGGAATGATGAAATGATCAGAAACTAAATCATGTTTATGTGTCATTAAGGGGACTTGTTGACTAATCCTTTTTTAATGATACATACCTATGGAGTTTTTAATGAAGAATATTTTATTAAATCAAATGTGAATTGTATATTTTTTCTGAAAAAATATGGAGATATAATAGAATTAGATAACCAAAAATCAATTAAATAATTTGATATTTTTGAGGATATTATTAAATTTCAGGACACCATATCATTAGTGACATCAATTGCCGTAGTTTTCATCACATAATCTTGGCCTTGATCATTCTTCCCTCCCTAAGGAAGGTTTCCATGATAATTAGGATAATAATATTCATAGTGTCTTTTATATGAGAAATTTTATCATTGAACCTTGGTATCTAATTTCTTTACCATGAAATCATGGATTTGGTGTCTTTTTCCTCCAAACATATAAAAACACAGATTCCATTCAAGAAAGTACAAGTTTGATTCTTCCCAAGATTATAACAGGATGTTAAACAACTTTTTTTCATCCCATTATCCATTATTTCTTCTACCACTAACTTCATCTCATGTTTTCCAATCAACTATTAAGTAATAGAAATTTCATTCATTATCTTTATCAGACATGTTTTTATGTCTTTGTATAATGTGGAATTTTGGGTGACAAGTGAACTTTGAATAAACTATTTTGATGCAAAAAAGTATAAATATGTATTCTACTTGAATAAAAAATGTTGTTTGAAAAATACCTTGCTATCCTTATAATATTCTCTTTATACTATTCTATTATTTCATCTTATATTTTTTAGATTCAATAATTGCATCTCTATATCTGCTCGCTATTCGTAAAGAAATTAATTTTCTAGGAAACATTATTTATAATATTTCTATTCCATTTCAGAAAATTCTACCACATACATTGCATTTTGAATCACTAAACACCATTTATCACTATCTCATAAGAGATGGAATACGGTGATGATATACATATCCCTTTAATTACATCCTAATGTGTGACATATCTTCTCTTAGGAACATATTCACTAGTCCACAACAAGTGGGTTTATATACCCATTGAATAAAGGTGTATTTTGTCACATAAAGAGTTATAAAAATTCTCCTCTACATTATGGATCGGGATTTTCCATTTAGGTAAGGTTCGTATTCATAACCTAAGTTATCTATCCCAATATAATTATAAGTTTCTCTGTACTAGTTTTCATTCTAGTAATAACATCATTATCTTGCACAATATGAAAATATATCCATGTGATACACATATTGATACAGTTTACATTACTCCCACTAGGAACATTTCAAATTAATGGAATTTTTTAAATTATGTTATTAATAATAATTCATAATCTCAAACAAGAAAAACACATAACATGCACTAAATTTTTTTCATATCTAATCTCAAAATCATTATCAACGTTTAATTAGGTACATATTATATTTTAAATCCTTCATAATGGTTTCAAAAGAATGAGTGATTTTTTTCTCATTTTATCCCCATAGATTTTCAAACTCTGGGCCCAGTATGTGATGTTTTTGTGTACCAGATTACACAAGGTCGTGCCTGAGACACCTTGTTAGAGTTGTTACCCTAATGTAATATATGATCTAGAACCACATCCACTTTTATTATTGATACACAGATGAATTTTAGGAATACCTACATAATATCAACCTTTTCAAAATTCTTTGATGTTCATCTATGATTATCTTCAAAAGTAATATTTTGGTCATGTTTTCTAATCTATGTTTCCTAATCTATGTTTTATAAATATATTTTCAAATGTTTCTACAATACTTTTTCAGATACCAGCAATAAAGAATCGGACTATTATAGTATGTAAACAAGGCCTTTCATTATTACATTGGCATAGTTAAAATAAAATAATCCCAAAGGATTGATATGTTTTTATATTATGGAATCCATTTTACATAAATGAACATTAATTTCAAAATAAAATGAAATGAATCATTGAAACAACATTGAATACACCCATAAACTCCTTTATTATTCATGAAAGTCATTCAAATATACAAATTTACCTCCCGAGAAAAAATAAAATATAAGAAAATGTTGACCTTAGATGCTCAATAATGTTAACAAATACAGTACAAACCTAAATAAGAAGGAATTGTAAAAAACTATAAATACCAATACATTTGAAATAGAATCTATAACCTAATATGGAAGAAATAAAATTGGACTAGATAATTACATATAATTAATCACATGAATGTTGATGATAGATATATTACTAGTCAAATAATAACATGATTTATCAACTAATAATATCATCATGAGGGAATGGATAAGGATGATCCTCTAAAATATATATTCATACCATCACCCATGACATATGAAAATAATTGGATATGGAATTTTCCAGAATCCATTTCTGTATTGTTTAATCAGACCTACTTATTCATCGAGGTGATATAGCAGGCCACATACATCACTTTCAAAGTCAAATTAATTTCTCAGATGAATGGATTTAAACATAGAGATCATATATATATATATATATATTAAACAACTTTCCGCAATCTACAAACATAATCACCAAAGGTTCATTTTAGTACAGTGAATGGTACCATGATAGCACATCCACAGTAAAATTAATCATAAATATTTAATAAAATAGTGCTTTTGATAATCATAATAGATCAATCTAAATAATGAATAAATTCATTATAGGTTTTCAAATAGATGAATATAATCTAATAAATTCATTGTGAAATTATTTATAGAATTGAAACTTTTCCTTTGAAACTAATCATTCTTTTGGAGAAACTAAATTTAAAAATGTCACAATTGTTTGTATAAAAGTAAAAAATAAAAAATAATGTTTTTCATGTAAAAATATATTATTATATATAAAAAAAATTATTAAAATTTATTATTAATGCTACATTAAAATGTGTTAGAAATAGAGGGTTTCCCTTAAAATGGGCTTCTTTATCAGGGAGAATTAAGAAATGAACCTTATGAAACATGTATTATCGTATAAAAGAAAGATGAAATGATCTAGATATATGAGTATGGAACGTAATTTTTTTTTAAAATATGTATATTAAAATAGTGATTATTTTAATTGTGTTAATGAGAATGATAGCATCGCCCGAATGAAAAATGGAGGATCGGGAAGAAACCCATATATTATGTGTGAACGTTTTTTCTCTTGAAATTAATGAAATATATATAAGTAAATTAAATATATTAATTAGTTAATTATGAATCTTTTATACATTTATATGATTTAATATTATTTTATTAAGTTTGATTTTAATCTTTTTATGAGTTATAAGATACAATTTTATCATTCAATGGTGTCCATTTCCTTGGTTTTCATGATCAATTTACTTGTATATGAGTGTGGATGTTCATGCAAAATGAGTATAATTATCCATAATTTTAATTATAGTTTATTAATTAACATCCATATTATTATGTTTGTATATATGTAATTTTTTATTTTGTATTAGTAAGAATCTTTAGATAAGTCATTAGTGATAGTCGTCTAGATTATTTGGATGTTTTCGATCATCACAAATTAGAATTGTTTTATTAACTAAAACAATGTCTATATAATGGTTCCAAAACATTATATTTTCAATAATTCATATATTATAATTATTTAATGATAAAAATTCATTTCTAATCATCCCTGAAGGTGTTTATGGATAAAGATGATGCATCATCCATGATGTGGGTAAGTTGACACAAAATGAGTGATGTTTTAATTTATAAAATAAGAGTGAGATATAGAGAGAGAGATAAAAGATTTGGATGATGGCTCATGCATTAAAATTATATCATTGAAGTATCTAAATGATAATTTTGTTATCAGGTCAATTTTTATAAGGTAGGTGGGGGACGTTTATGAATATAAATGGAATTGAAAAGAAAGTAATAGAAAATAAATATGCATTTTACCTCTTGAATTCTCCTCCTTGTGAACCTTCTTAAGTGGATTGGTTTTAGTATTTTGTTTTTAAAAATATCTCCTATACATTGGGTATTATCATTGTAAGTATGTTGGGTTGATATTTGACAAGGATCAAATCATTGAAGGATGGATGGGAAAAAGTGGTGAGGGGTGGTATTTAATGAAGAGGAGAGGACTCTTTTTTGAATATATTTTTATTAATTTGTATCATGACTAGGAATAGATTTAGAATTATCACTAAATATAATAAAATAATAAATTATAGTTTTATATCTTGGGATTAAATCAGCCATATAACATATATGCATCAATAATTAATGTATTTAACATTTCTATTATATTATAGTATTTTACTATTGATAAAAAATAACGTATTTTTAAAAATAAAAATAATTATACCTAACAATTTTTTGACATTATTTAAGATCCCAATATTAATAAAATACATAATCTTTATATCAGTCAATAAATTGAATTTTATTCCCATTTATAATCTTTTCAGGTTTACAGTTTTAGAGAATTAGGACATAATTATTATACTACATCTCAAATATTACAATGTAGAAACTTCGACTCTATCCGATTTTTCACAAAAATAAATCACCATAAATAAAAAAAGAATTTGTTTCCTGATAAAACTCCTCTTTAATTATTCCTTTCTTATTCAATTTCATATACCCTTTGAAAAGAATTTCAATAAAACATGGTACGAGCATAAAAACACACTAGTTCTATAAAATTTGGAATGAAAACATTATGCCATGAATACATAAAAATCAATAAAATCCTGAATTTCACTCATTAAACATAATCTAAATAATATAACTCATGAAATTATAATATTTGTGAATAAATCATAGTAATAAATCATAATAATGGTATCCTGTACCATCCATATCATTTTTAAATTGATGCTTTAATAACTAGATAGGGAGTAACATTGATAGTTATGTTTGGAATACCCATCATAGTATATTCAATGAATCTCATAGGAGGAATATTAAGGTTTAACTACATCACATTAACCAATGAATTTGAGAGTATTCATGGTCTCATCTTCCACTCATTTATCATGAAACCACCCATATATGTAAAAAAATTCCCATGAACCATAACAATATCATAACACATAAAACACACATAAAGGAACGGTAACATTTCCATATTTCAATCACAAGATATTAACATAATAAATACATTCCAAATACCATGTTAAAATAACCCAATATCCTAAAATGAAATATTTTATTTACTTTTGTATTTCAAAACATTACAGCTTGTAGAGGAATTCAAATATGAAACAATGCACACGGTGGTGGGATGCTCGTAGTCACCGCGTTCATTAAAATACATCATTAATTTTTGTCATTTAGTAAAAATATTCAAATAAAATGATTCCTTTTTAATACCATTATATGAAATTATTAGTCAAAGGGTTTGATTATATACTGTTTAAACGAATGTCATGTATATATCAAAATATCCCTCAATGAATGGATATTGGGACGAAGTCCCTTACCTTGAGTCCAAATAATCACCTATATTATTTGTTCTTACTAAAAATTAAAATTATTATAATTTAAACTTTTTTGAGATCATTTTTCCAGTTTATTATTCGTTTTATAAAACTTATGAACTTGTTATAACTATAACTTAATTATTCATGTTCATATCGGTTGTTTTGTAAATATTCAGTACATGAGTCAAAAATGAACTTGTTTTGAAGTAAAGTTTCCATGTAGAAAAAATTTAATAATCACCTTAATGATACTAATGATTTAAATATAATATATATCTAGTATATAGTTATTTATAATAGTCCATAACATCTGGAGATATGAAATGAAATGCAAAGTTCATGGAGAGAGTGGGTTGATTGCAAACATGAACGCTACTTTCATTTCTTTGTCATATTAAAGGATTTAATAATAATAGATAAAAGTTATTTTATTATTATATTAAAATAAATATACTATATATGTTACATAATTTCATTAACACCATCCTTCATATGTTCCATTCAAGGCATTAACGTGTCATATCACATTGAGCGGTGGTAGTACACACTTCCTCAAATGAAATAATTATTTTAAAAAATTATTGAAAGCATTGCGAAAAATTTTATATAAAAATTAATAATAATAGAGACAATATAAATATAACATATATCATATATAAATTCATTTCAATCATAATTTCTACCATGAAGGGTCCTAAGATAAAATTGAACAATCATCGTTTTATGAGGCAACAGTTTGCTGAATAGAGAAACTATATGTTCATATCCATTAGACGGAGGTGTATGTATGTTTATTTTGAATAATTATCTTAAAACCATCAATTTATATTTAATATACTAGTGTTTTTATAAAATCATGTAATAAGAAGATAATGGGGAATGAAGAAGGAAAATAAAACAAATGAACTTGATAAAAGATGTAACCTCTAAATCGGGTAACTACATTTTATTTGAGCCAAATTGATTGATGTAATTTGTTTATACCAATGTTAAGGATTATAAGTGGAAATTGGGGATTTTGGGAGCTTATTTTACCAATATTTTGATGAGTCTAGGTTCTGGAGAGGTGTGAGTAAGTGGTTAGAGTTGGTGACCTTTTATAAGAGTGGGGATGTGCACTTTAGGAATGTCTAGAAATATTAATTTGTAATAAACTAATATTCAAATTCTAATAATTATAATGTGGTATAATTCGATATAAGGATGATAATTGGTCTAAATCCTACAAAAAATAGTTTTTTTGACATGTTTAGGTAACAATATTAACATTACCTTTTAGACTTAACCCATAGTTAAAAACATTAATTATTATGATGTCTTCTTGTATTTTCATAATATATGATTACTACAGTTACAATAAAAATCCAATAGAAAAAAAAGTAGATAATTAATAATATTTTTATCAGTATACAATTCGTTTGGCCAAAACATATATTTGTAGGACTATTATATAATTTAATAATAGAGTATTTGTTTTAAAAACTAATTTATGTCAATTTTGACAATATTTAGAAATTGATTTTTATTAATGTCACAAAAACATTATACCTCTAAACCAAAGGCATTAAATCAAATATATTATGTGATAATAATCCATTAAATTTTTTGATGGAATAAAAATGATCAAATTATATTTATTTTAAAATGTACAAAAACATTTTTTTGAATCATTCATTAATAATGTAATCATTGTATCATCATTATGTCATAAATAAATTAATTGATTTAATATATAAAAAATTAAAATAAAATATGATTATGTAAGAAATAATTAAATCATTATAATGATTATATATATAAAAGGATATCAATTATAACTCTATATTAATTTTGTTTTTGTAAAAGTTATATGTGTATGTTATATTTCACTTCACTTTAAATTATTTCAAATAAGACATAATTATCACACTCATGTGGCTCCATAGGGTCAAAAAACTGACCCATGGATTCCCATCCACATAGATATCTTTTCCAATAGGAGTATGCATGTGTTAGGGTGGTATTATATTATTATAATATTATTATTTACCCATATTTACCATATTTTACTCTTTAACGAGGGTGAATAAAAATAATTACTGATGTTGCTATTAATAATGACAAAAAATAAAGAGAAATTATCAAAAAAAAAATTGGTTCTTCTTATTCCAAAAATTGAATCCATTTTTCAAAATTATAAATACAAAAACTGTATGAAAAACTGTAAAATAAATTCATATTGTCAAAACCAAAAATCGGGTTTTTATGAAGTAAAAACTATCAAAACATTTCCATGCCATACTATCCAATTTAAAAGTTAAACTAAATCAAATGAAAAAAATTGAATAAAATGATAAAAACATAATCCCATTACACTTAAATATCAATCAAAATGACAATCCAATTATACATGAAAAGGAAATATTGAATTAAAATGCAGTATTTTTCAGTATTTATTAAAAAATTAAATATATCAAAAAATTACAAAAAATATGACCAATGTAAAAAAAAATTCCACCCTTATATAGAATAATTTTATTTTGTAAAATATAATATATAAAAGTGATAGAAATTTGATTAAAAATGGTTCTCTTTCATAAGATATTATAACTACCTTAAAATTTATTAGAGTATTTAATTGTTAAAATGGGAATCATTCTCATTTTAATCCTATAAAGATAATTAGATAAATGTAAAAATAGTTATGAAGCGTGTATAATCATATTACTATTAGTCTTATTCATCCTTTCCAATAAAACTACTAGGAATTAACTATGATTTAAAATAAAAATATTGTTATATTAATTTTTGGTATAAATGAATGTTGTGTGCAACGTAAGATTTCAGAGAAACCTATTGTTTCATATTGAGTAAAATATCGAACAAAGATTCCCCATTAATGAAAAATCAATATATTATTCATAAATATTAATCTAAATGAATAAATATTTATCTATAAAGACATGGGATCCTACATCATTCCCCCATTTTGTAAATTTTATCCCCACAATTTTATTTACATATCAAATAAGTTGGGGTATTTATCTCTAACAACATTTTTTGATTCCCACTTTGCCTCTTCATCCATATAGGTCTTACACAAATGCATTTCTAAATGAATTACCCTATTCTGAAACACATTCTCATTGCAGGTAGAAATCTGGAATGGCTAGTCCTCAAAATAAATATTCTCTTACAACTAAAATACATCGGGGATCAAAACATGATATGGATCTAGAATATACATTCATAACATGAAAACATGGAAATCATTGTAATAATTGGATAAACAAATAGGTAAAAACACACTATTGGAAAGTGATCCAAATTTATATATAATTTTGCAGGGTCTAATGTGCCTCAGACATAGTTTTCCTTAATTACCAAAACACATCATACATTTCCTTGGAGAAACATTGAGAAAACATGATCACCTACCTCAAAATAAAGATCCTTCCTATGGTAATCCACATAACTATTCTTCCTTCTACGAGATACTTTCATGTTATTCTAAATAAACTAAACTTTTTCTATCATATCTTCTTCAAATTCAGGTCCCATTAACTTCCTTTCACCTAGTTCATCCAAAAAACTACATTTTGACACATAATTCCATATAATTATTCAAATGGTGCGATATTTATTCTTGAATGAAAATATTATTATAAGAAAACTCTACCCAATGATTATTTTAGTCCAAAAATCCATGGTAATAAAATTAACCATAATTTGGCATATCATCCAATACATGAATTTTTATTTCTAACTGCTGATCTGATTTGTGATGAAAAGCCATACTAAAATTGTATTCAGTACCCAATGTCTTCTAAAGGACCTTACAATGATAGAATTGAGCATGTGATCAAAATCAGATACAATAGAGAGGGGATGTCCATGTATCTTGTCTATCTCTTTAAAATAAAATCTAGAATGTTTATCTTTAGGAATAATATCTCTAACAGTAATAAAATGATTAGATTTAATCAACGGATCAACAGTAACCCAAATATCATTGTTACCTCAAATGGAATTTGGTAATCCTACTACGAAAACCATTGACACATTTTCCCATTTACACTATGCCTCTATTAAAGGTTGATAAATCCCTTTCGGTATATAACACCACGCTTTAACTTGTTCAAAAATAAAATAACTCTAGGTAATGTGAACACTATCTATTTTCATTCCATTATATTATTAATACTCCACAATATTTCTATAAAACATAGTACTACTAGGATGAATTTAAAATGAAAAACTATGAGTATCACATAAAAACTATTTCTTGAACTATGAATCACGAGGAACAAATAATCTCTTAATGAACCTCAAAACACGGTCTTTATCAATGTAAAATTCACCTAACACAGCCTTCTGAACAAATTCTACCTTTTTTTCAACTCTCTATCTTCATATTGTGCATTCATAATTCTGTCTGATAGAGATGATTTAACTGCCACCTATATCAAAAGAGCATAATTCCGAACTCTAACTACATCCAATCAAAAATTTATCAAATAAAAAACCGAATGATTCTGTTCCAAATATATAATGTTTAATGTATCATTACTTATTTGACACAAAGAATCATCCAGATTATTTACCTTTCTAGGATGGTTATGAATCATTCAATCATAATCCATAATTATTTAGATCCATCTCTTTTATCTAATGATTAATTCTTTCAAGGTTAATATATATTTCAATATTTTGTGAGAAGAATATATTTCACACTTCATGCTATATAGATGACGCTCCGAATTATTAATGAAAAAACAATAGTAGCTACTTCCAAATCATATGTAGTTTAATTTAACTCTTTAATTTTCAATTGACATGATGCTTATGAAATTAACAAATAATTAAAGATTTGGATACATCCAATTCCTTTAAATGAGGAATCGTAATCGAAAATAAATTTAACATTTCACAAAGGCACTACAAAAACAGGAGAATTATCTAATCTTCTTTTCAATTCATTAAATAATTTATCACATTATTTTATCAAGATGAACATAAGAAATTTTTGAGTTAACATAGTTAGTGTAATAGATAACTGTGAAAAATTGTTAAAAACCCTACAGTAATAAGATAATAGTCAGTGAAAACTATGAATCTCGATTATATTTCTGGGTCTCAGCAATTCTTCAAAAAAAAAATTTAGCAGGATCAACTTTTATTCCATATTTAAAAACAATGTTCCCAGTGAAGGAATTTTTTTGTAACCCAAATTCATAGGTTCTCAATTTACCATATAGTTTATTCTCTTCTATCATTTTCAAGACTACTATTAAATGACTTTCATGCTCCTCTTTACATTTTTTGTATATAGAATTATTATCAAATATACACAACCACAACCTTATCGATGAACTCATCAAAAAATTTATTCATAAGATCCATTAATACAATAGGTTCATTGGTTAACCCAAAAAGCATGACTACAAACTCAATATGGTCATATCTATTACAAAACATAATCTTCAGAATGTATCATTCCATTACATTTATCTGATCGTATGACGACCTCAATTCAACATTCAAAAAATAATGAGCTCCCTAGTGCTGATTAATAAAATCATAGATATGAGGCAAAGGAAACTTATTAACAATAGTGATGTTATTCAAGGATCTATAATTAATGAAAAGTTACATTAAACCACCATTATTTTTTAGAAACAAGACAGGATCACCCCATGGTGATGTACAAGGTCGAATGAATCCTTTATCTAATAACGATTTCAATTACTTCATTAAATCTAAATGTTCAATTTGGGACATTCGATAAGGGTGTATTGAAGGTTTATTAGCATCAGGAACAAAGGAGATTGTACATTCAACATCTCGATTATGTATTATATCAGGTAACTCATTAGAAAAATGATCAAGATACTCATTCACCACTAGCACATCCTTAATCTGAAATGATCCTTTATTTTCAACAATATGTTCATGGTAACAGTAATTTCCATCTTTTACAAGTCTCTCACCTTCTTGATATGTTATCAAAAGTAATAATTCATTCTTTTACACAAACTAAAATTATTTCTTAAATGAATCCTTTTTATCTCTTCATTCAATATTAGCATGATAAAAAGAATTCCAATACATATCGAAAATAAAATCAATATATTCTATAGGTAGTAAAATAATGGTTATAGGTTGAATCATTTCACATATATGGACATGAAAGATATAATAATTTCTTTTTGTCACAACATTTCCCCCAGTTGTTTTTAACACACCTTGAAGATTCATATCTTGAGATGGAATTACCAATTTACTCAAATATTTCAAATATATTAATGAATTTCTATACCCAGATTCAAACAAAACATTGGAATAATCTGAATTGACAAAAAATGTACATGATACTACTTCATTAAATGGCCCAACATTTTATGAAGTAGTTGTATAAGATTTCACCAAACCTATCTATTTATAGTCTAGGTTTTTTCTATCATTTCATTTTTACATAGAACACTCATTTTCATAATGACCAAATTTATTTCACATAAAACATTTTACAGAGAGTAAATATTATTTTGTATTACCACAAACCTGATATTTTCTACTGCAATTATGAGCATAGTTCCATTTTCTTACATCAGAATCACATACCAAAATTCGGAAGGCTTTCCCCAAGGATCTTTTGACTCCAATTTTCACAAACTATAAACATAAGTTTCATAACATCATACTTTATTGAAATGATCTTCCTTTTCATCATTCACATCTAATTATTATATTTTTAATTTATAAAGAACACATGATCATCATAAAACTCAATTTGCACCACATCCTCCCATATAACATGTCTTTTGTGAGTTTTGAACTCACAAGAATCTAATTAACATTGATACATTGTATGTAATCCTGTGCACAAATGATTGATTTTACTATCAAGATCTTCTATGAAATTTTCATCATACCTTGGAAACCAAGTTAAATTTTCATCCAAATAAGCCACTAAGTCAACATCCTACCTCAATTAAAATAATTTTATTTTCTTGTAAAGATAAACCACCTTAGAAAAACATTTGTAAAAGAACATACTATTTAATGAATCCCAATCAAGATAATCAATCTCCGCAATATCCATAATATTTTTAACAATCGACCACCACTGATCGGATTCACCTTCAAAATGATAAACTTCAAGACAAACCATTTGATGTTCTAAAAACCCCATTACATCCAAAATCATTTCTAGTGCTTTAATCCACACTTCAACTAGCACAGGGTTATGTGGTCCTTTGAATGATGTGGGATGTTTCATCAAGAAATGATTCACTACTGACATGTTCTTTTGTGGTTTATCTGTTTGATCTCATGAATTGATTCCACCCCTATTTATAGTCTCAGTCAACTCTTCCATCACTGCAATAAGTTTTTTGGATCCAATTCTGAAATATTGTAGTTACTAATTTTGTAGGTTATTTTCTTCTTGATTTATCCCCATCATATTTACCATGTTTCCTCTGTAAAACCACATTTTGAGCATATAAATATGTTAATTGAATAATGATGGTAATATTAAAATTCTATATCCTTCCACTCTTAACATAAAGTAAAAAATAATTTATGGATATTTATTTAACAATATCTTAAGTGCTAAAATTATCTAAACTGACCACTAATACCAACTATAAGGCCCTAGTCTTAAAACATTACTTAATCTTGAGATTAGTCAATAATTTTACGTTAAATCACATTGAGTATCTTTTAATTTTTATAATTTTAGATAATTATACCTTAAATATTAGATTATTTCTCAAATATTACAAAATTTGACACTTCCACTCTATCAATTTTTTAAAATAAATATATAAATACTTAAATAAAACAATATTTATATTCTTGATAAAAATCAACATGAACTCTTCATTTATATTACCATTAGTCATACCCTATAATGAAAAATTTATAAAAACATCGAATGAGGATAAAAATATCTGTAGGGGAAATAGAATTAGGAGATAAAACATTAGTCCAAGAATATATAAAAATCAATTAAATCATACTTTTCACTCATCAAAAAATGCTCCTTAAGATAAAACATGAATTTATAAGATTTATGAATAAATAATAGAAATCATAACCCATAAAGGTAACTTTTGGAATCCATAACATACTAACTTGTTAGCTTTTAAACTTATAGAGGTAGTAATCATCATTGTATCATTTTGAATACCCAGCATAATATATTACCTAAATCACCTTGTATAAACCATCACATTTACATCAATCATGTTACCCAATGAACTAGAGAGCTATAATAGGCTCACCCATGCTCGATTTTTCACGAAACCACCCATATATATAAACAATTCCCATGAAACATAATTTAATCATAACACATAGAAATGCATACAAGGGAAGATATCATTTTTGCATTACAATCCCAGTATATATTTTCAAGATATAGACATAATAAATTAATTCTAAAAAACATTTTAAAATAATAAAATAACCTAAAAAGGAATATGGTATTTAAATTTCTTGTTTAAAATAATACATCTTGTATAGGAATCCAAATATCAAATAATTATCATGGTAGTAGAAAGGCCATCGTCTCCGCGTACCTTAAGGAGAAACAATTTTTTTTCATTTAATAAAATGTTTCAATGAAAAATTTTAGTTTCGAAAATAATTGAATGAAATTTAAGGTTAAGGTGGTATATTATATACTATATTAAATAATGTCATCTATAACTCAAAATATCCCTCAATGAAAGAAGATTGAGACGATGTCCCTTACGTTGAGTCCAAATCGTCACATATATTCCTTGTTATAACTCAATAATAAACTTAAGATAATTTTTAGTTGTTTGAGAACCATTCTAATTTATATTATTCCTTTTATAACACTTATTAACTTGTTATAAGAATCTCATTATTATTCATGTTTATATCGGTAGTTTTTTCGATATTCGGTGCCTGATTCAAAATTGAATATATTTTGATGTAAATTGTCCATGTAATAAAAATTCCATCATATATATAATGATATTAATGATTTAAATATCATATATATCCATTATATATGTTTTCAGAATATTCTATAACCTTTTAAGATAATAAATGAAATACAACGTTCATGGAGATAGTCAGTTGTACGTATGCATGACCACTACTTTCATTTATTTTTTATATTAAAGGAATGAAAAATAAATGATAAATAAGTACGTTATAATTCCATTATAATACATATTATATATATATTTTTTATAATTTCATTAACTCCATCCATTATATGTTCCATTTATGGAATTAATGAGTCATATCACATTGAGGGGGAGGTAGTCCACACTTCCTCAGATGAAATTATCATTTTTACACATTGTTGAAATAATACATGTATGTAGTAAATTAAAGTGATTGAAGAATCAATAAAATAAAAATATATTATATATCATATATAAATATTGTTCCATCATAATGTGTTACATGAGAGGTGGTATTAGAAAATTGAACAATCATCATTTCAGGACACAATAGTTTGTCATAGAAGGAAAAAAGTATGTTCGTATCAATTATATGGATGTGTGTGTAAATGTAGTACTAGTAATTCACGTAAAAGCATCCTAATATAGTTAGGATACATGTTTTGAAATTTAATAAATGAATAATAAGTTCATATGTAGTGAATAATGAAAATAATTTAATGGATATTGAGAGAAGATGTTGCCTCTAAATCAGGTAACTTCTAATGATTTGAGCCAAAAGGTGTTATTCAAATTTTTTATAACCATGTTAAGTATTATATGAATAATGGAGGAATTTTTGGAACTTATTTGAGAAAAAAATGGATGACGAAATGGGATTTAGGTGTGTAATTATGTGGGTAGAGTTTTTGGCCTTTTATAATAGAGAGGAGGGGCACTTTGGAATTTATTGAAATATTATTTTATTATAATTTGATTTTCGAATTATAAAAATTGGAATGTGATTCAGATCAAGGATTAGATTATTATGGGTTTAAATACTCTCAATTAAGAGTTTTTAGACAAGTTTAGGTCACAAAATTAACCTTATCTTTTAGCATGAACCCTTAGTTAGAAACATTTACTATTAACATGTCCTCTAGTATTTTCAGAATATATGGTTACCGTAGTTACTATAAAATTAAAATAAGATAACTAGTGGATAATTAATTATATTTTTAACATTATAAAATTCAGTTGGAATAATCTTATTTTTTTAGTTATATTATATAATTTAATAAAATATTATATGTTTGAAAAACCCATTTATGTCAATTTTATCACTATTTAGTAAATTACTTTTGTTAGAGACCTAAAAACATGAATATATATATCCAAAGGCATTATTAAAAAATAATACCTCATAATAAACCTTAAAATTTTTGTATGACAACTAAATATTCAAATTATATTTATTTTAAAATATATTATATCATTTAATAGAATCATTCATTAACAAGGTAATCGATTTATCATCATTGAGTCATAAATTGATTTATTTATTTAATGTATAAAAATTATAAATAAAAACAAAGATTGAGTAAATATTTTTATATTTATAAATACTATTTGTATTAAAATATATCAGTTATATAAACCTATATTAAAATTGTTTTCAGAAAAAATACTGGTTTATGTTATGTTCCCCTTACAGTAAATTCCTTCTTAAAACATTTCATTATCACACCCAATTAGCTCCATCAGGTTCTAATATCAACCCACGAATTACCATGGTCTAAAATATATCATAAAATAGGATTAAGACATGTGTTAGGGAAGTATCATATTATTATAATATTATTTATTACCCTTATTTTTCATATTTAACCTTTAACCATTGTAAATTAAAATAATTATAGAAGTTACTATTCATAATGTCATAAAATAAAAGGCACTGGATTACAAAATTTGGAAATTCTGATTTCAAATAGGTAATTAATATTTATAAATTCAAAAAAATAATTTTTAGAAATTAATTTTAAAATAAATTCCCATTGTCAAAAACAAAACTTGTTTTTTAAAAAGTAAAAATTATTAAAGAATGACGTGTTTTTATGTCCAATTTAAAAGAGAAATTACTAAAAATGAAATAAATTGGATTAAATGATAATAAAATTATCCAGTTAAACTTTAAAAACTATTACTATTATAATATACCTATATATTATAGGGAATTGTTGAATTTAAATGCATAATTTTCCATTAATCATTAAAAAATTTACTTTATCAGAACATTAAAAAAAATCAATAGAAAATTATGATGTCCCACTTAAATAGATGATGTTTATTTTTTTCAAATAGAACATATAAAAGTGAAAAAAACAAGACTAATATAGGTTTTTCCTTCATAGCATTGTTAAACAACCTAATAGAAAATATATATTATTTCATGATTAAAATTGGATTCATTATAATATTAAGCCTCTAAAATTTATTAGATAAATGTAAAAATATATTAGAAGAAAGTATAATAATGTTGTAGTAAGTTCTATTCATTCACTATAATATAACTTCTTGGATTTAACTACCATTTAAAATAATAATATTATCATATTATTTTTTGTTATAACTCAATGTTGTGTACAACGTAATATTTTGGAGAAACCCATTGTCATGTATCGATTTTGTTGTCGAAAAAAAGTGTCTCATTTAATATAAAATTAATATATTATTCAGAAAATGTTAATATATATGAAAAATTAATAATCTATAAAGAACATTGATCGTACATATGTAGAGTTAAAAAATTAAATCTGTTTTATGAAAATAATTTTCAAAATATTATAAATTATATTTTAACTTCAAATCGTCATTTACTCAAAATATAATGATTTTAAATTTACAAAAAAAATTATAACTGTTTGAAAAGTAGAATAAGGTCTCATAAAATTATACTAAAATAATATGAAAATAAAATATTAATTTATAATTATATTTTATGAAAAGTATTTTTCATTGTAATGGATTTATTATTTATAAAATTGTAATTAGATATTTATGAAATTATAAAAAGAAACACCTAATTGATAATTATTAAAATATAAATCTACTTAAAATATAAATAAAATTATATCATATATTCATTTATAATATTCGTATGTTTTATTTATTCTTTATTCATTGATTTTACAATGTATTCGGTAGGTTTACTATTTATATTGGTCATATTACTCTTCATATGCTAAAGTTGATAATTCCTCGATATTAGTTCATTACTTCTAGAAATAGATATTATTTCACTCATTCATCTTTTATAAATTTTTATTGTGTTTTATATGTGATTTTATGTGATTTATACAATAATAAAAAACTATAAGTTGGAAAATTTCATTGGAATAATATTGGATCATTAGATGCACTTTTCAGAGTTATAACACCTATGTAATTATGTGATAGATCCACGTCCACTTGTTGTATCCATTTAGTGATGTATTTAACTAACACATCAAAAAATTTACAACTAATTAATACATTTACATTTTCCAATAATTATCACCAATATCTACCATTGGGTTATCTCCAAGATAATATGTTTTCTTGAGTATAGTTCCAATGGTTTCTATTAATGTTCCTATTAAATAAAATGAATCATGCCTATCCCCGAAAACCTTAATCCAATTCATATTTCTATTATATTAGAATATTATGCAGGGAAATATCATCCCAATATACTAAATAGTTTATTACTCTTAATAATATATATTAATACATGATTTTTATATTACAATTGAATAAAAAATAAAAATATACTTTTTTTAGAATAAAATTATTCTATCTATCATATCACTACCAATATAGTCTAGAAACATTCCATGAATCCTAGGGAAAAGAAAAAAGTATGGTGACCTCAAATCCTATATAAGGGTTATGTACAACAGAATCTATCAAGAAGAAGTAGTGAATAATAATTATGAAATGTTAAATAACTGATCACAAATTCCATTTATATAACTTGACGTGGAATAATCAATATTTAATGTTAAATAACTAAATACACATGCAATTTAATTGTCCAGATAAGTATTAATCAATATGGAATGGTATATTACTAAAAAAATTCCATTAAAATAACTAGATATTTCATAATAAATATAAGATGTAAATAACAATAATAACATTCTATTTGAAAAAAATAAATTAATAATTAAATTAATTCATACATTTTTTCATAGTTAAATCATAAGGGTAATAATAATTGAATCTTACTAAATAAAGTCCATATTATTGGACCCCATTTTTCTAGGCACTTGATAACTATACCATGAAGATATATTCTAAATATATTTAAAAAACTACTGGGTATACACTAATTTACCTAAATTAAACCAACTGATTCGTCTGATGAAAATAATGATGTGTCAAAGGGATATGATTAACTACTACCCACTTTTTTATTCATGTCCAATCAATTCCTCATATATTGAATAATTTATTTAATTAATAATTAATTTTACCTATCATCAAATATACATATTGATTAGAGAATATAGATTTATAAATATTTCTCAGGATAAAAAATGACATGTAATGTAAAAAATTGTATGCTGGCATGATATATGTTTTAAAAAATAATATATAATGATAAATAATATGTATATTTGGTGGAAATTTAATATCTATTGATCACTATAATGTGAATTTTTCAATGGTAAGTTATTGACTACAAAAATGAATCATGGTACGTATTTCAAATAATACTATTGTTAAAAATAATCTTAATCCATCATGATATGGAATTTCTATTGGGTAAATACAACTTATATCACTCAGATAATATGTAATATTGATGGTTTTTGTCGTTGATCAATATAAATACCATAAAAATATCATCAAAATCATTATTGGGGAAAAAATCCTCTTCATATTAAAAATAATAATATCATTTCCTTTGAAAATAAATTTTAAAAACTTTTTATTTCAAAATATCCTTATAAATTTAAAAGGTAATATTCAATGGAATTACAATCATTTTGGTGGGTAATTTCATATATTCCATAACAAACAATCCTTTTCGATTAACAAAATGACTATAAATGTGCCTTATTCGGATAATGATATGAATAACCCATTGATAACATTTGTAAAATAAAAAATTTATAAATTTTTTTAATATTGTTTTTAATGGATGGATACATTTTTGATGAAATTTCTATAAAAACATGTTTTTGATAGAAAACAAATGACTTACTAAATAGGGAAATGATGTCGAGTTTTTTTAGAAAAATTGTCTACAACATTTAACTTCCAGAAAATGAAAAAATTGTATTGTAAATTAAAAAGTATATTCAATAACTATTGCTGAAGAAATTTCTGGTGTTTTTTAATCTATGATAAAATAATTTATTTTATATGAACTTCAGGAATACAAAAACCTGATTAAAATTATATTATTAAATAAAAACATAAAATTATAGTATTGATGAATGTATAATTAAACAATGAATCGATTAAATGTATAAACTATTAATGAACAGGAAAATTTTAAATGCAAAAAATAATAGTTAAAAGTAATAATATTATTAATCACCAGATACTAATGAAAACAAAGAATTAATATAATCTAATGGAAGGAAATTGATTAAGGAAATTTCATTACTACATGGAAACATTACGGTCAAGTCCCCTTAGATGAAATAATTTAAATTTAAACATAAAAAACTATGATGGAATAATTGATAATGAAATTTCAAGAAACATTCTTTGTGTAACAAACATATAAAAGAAATTAGGCGAATAACATTACAATATTCATCAAGGAAATGAATTTGAGATAAAATATTGTACATCACGCTCTCCTTTTGGTCATAGATTATTTTAACAATTTTGAGGTTTTTTATGAAATAACTCTTTCATAATAAATATTAGTGATTAATATATAATATATGACCATTTTTTATATTATATTACCCGTTCCTTGATAATACTGCATTATATGTTTTGTTTCAAGTAATGAATCTTCTTTATCGTGTATTTTTTGACATCATATTTTTGTGTTCATATTAAATAGACCATGATTTATTAACCTCTATAATGAATAACTTGATGTAAAAATCATATATATATATATATTATATATGTTTTTAAATTAATCCATAAATTGTTGTGATAGTGAATGAAAGGTATCGGTCATAGAGACAGTAGTTCGCACATACGAAGGAATGATACTTCCAATTTTTTGTCATATAATATGAAATAAAATCTCATCCTATATATATATATTAAAATTTCATTATAATTTTTTTATATACTATTTTTTATTAAAACATCATTACTAAATTACATGTAAATCATGAATGAATGGAATATCTTCATGATGCTATAGTTCACTGTACACATGAGCAACACAACTGTATTCCCAAGATTTATAATGCATGATGATATGTATAAAATAAAAATTTAAAAAGAAAAATAACATCATATATATCATATATATAATATATAAATTATTAATCCATCATTATTTACAACCTTGGATGTTGGAATAGTTGAAATGGGTGACATCAATTTGGGATATGGTGGTCCTATATACACACAAAAGATGATTCTGAAACACATTTGATGGAAGTGTGTTAATTTATAGGTAGTAACATTATCATAAAATCATATATGTATATTTTTTATAATTATTTTATTGAATAATAATGCAAAAAAATAATTAATGAGGTGTATAATGTAATAATATAAAAATGTTTTTATAAAAACATTACCTCTTCTTCAATTATCCTCATTATGTTTGGACTAATTCATTCATATATTGGATTTCATCCCAATATATGTAATATATTAATAATTATGTTTTTTTATTATATATTTTGGTTGGTACTATCTGATATAATTTTTTTAGTGTCTGAAGAGAGGGGAATTCCCTTATATATGTTTGGTGATTGGAAAACTTGTAAACTTTTTAAGGATTTATTTCCAAACATGTTTGATACCATGTTAATTGCATCCAATAATGAAAAAAATAGATAACGAATGTTATAATGTAACAATATTTCAATAAAATGGATTTTGGAAAATTTTCTATGTCATTTTGGACCTTATGATTAAAAATTATTACTTTGAAAAATTCGTTTTTATCTTCTTCGTGGTAATTACTTTTAAATGATTCCACTAAAAATTTGGAAAAAAAATAAAGTTAAAATTTTTATAAATTATATATTATTCTGATTAAAAATATTCACTCCATTTTTCCAAATTCATAAAACATAATTGCTAAAGGATAATTAAAAATTAACCCCATAGACGGGTCGAGAAAGAAAGTTTTTAAATAAAAAATGTATAAAACATTCCAAATTTTTAAATCCAATTTAAATATAAAAATGATTCCATTAACCTAAATTGAGTTATTATTTATAAATTTAGACTATATTTTCTTTAACCCAAATTAAAATTTTAATTTTTCATTATAATTTTTTTAGATGAAAATATAGATCTAAATTACAATTTAGTATTTTTAATTATTCATTAAAAATGAAACTTTTTCTGAAAATTCAAAAAAGTCAATCTATGAATAATTTTAAATTTATACAATAAAAATTATTTTTATTATTTAAAATTATATTTATAAATTATAAAAAATTAACTTCAAATATAAAATCACCATTAATATCTGGTAAATTTTCCTTTAGAGAAATACAAAAGTATTCATAAAATTGTATTTTTTCTAATATTATAACTATCATATATATGGGAATTATTACATAACATTTTATAGAATATATAATATATATATTTAATTAATATCCTTTAATAATAAGAATCAATTTAATTTATTATGATAAAACTCATTTGGTGCCTAAAAAAATTAAATGCCTTTTTTTAATTATTCACATGGTTTTTATTTTGATTTCTGATTTATTGGTTACTAGTGAATTCAAAAATATATTTTTATTAGTTAATTATTCATATTAAAATACTCAAATGTAATGGATAAGAGTTTATTTCCTTTTTAAATAATAGTATACCTCATGTTTTTTAAAACCAAGTCATGCATGTAACACAAGCCATCGAAGAATGTTGTTGTTTTGAGTAAGACATATTTACATAGGGATGTGTGGATTTTATGATATATCATATATTGAATTTATTTTAATTATTTAATGTATTTAAAAGTCTTGGGACCTTATATTATTTTCTATTATTATTGTTTCATGTCATAAATGCTTCAAATTATGATTTTCATATTTTAAACTTGTGTGGTATTGTACTGTTCATTTTGAAACAATAATATTTCTATGATAACCTAAAATAAATATTTTTTAATAAATATTATGAAATATCCATCCAGAATGTAAATTTTTTAATCCATGATGATTTTAATCAATGAAATATACAGAGTTTGGTTTTTTGAATATTTTAGATAATAATTACTTAAAAAATTAATTTATTTAAGATCAATAATAATTTATAACAATATAGAGATAAACTAATGTGATTCATAAAGAAATTATGCCACCTAATGAAGAATAAAAAGATCATGAATTTTATTAAAATATAAAATTTTTTACTACTGATATTTTCACATAATTTAAATAAAAAAATGAAAAAAAATTTATTTATAAATTAAATTATGGTACTCAAAAGAAGAGTTGAAGAATTAGACCAAACCCTTAATTTTGAATTTTTTTAGATGAGTTGAAATATTCATTTTCATATAAATTAGTTTTTAATAACATAGAATATTTTATGTATTAAAATGAAAAAATTTTGAATGTTTTTGAATAAATTATTATCAGTATAAATGATTAACTAAGGAATGTTCTCCATCATATATTTAATGTTCAGTAAAAATTTCTAAAACATAAAAACCAACATTTTTGGACTTTATGAATCTTTTTTTGGTAGTTATAGAATATTTTTTTGTAATTAATAGTTCTAAATTTCTCTCATTATATTCTTATAATAGATTAATGAAATGTTTCTCTATAGGGTTATACAATTACTGTTTTTTATTTGTCTTTTTGAATTAGATTAATAGATAATTATTAATTAAAAATTTTAATTTTTAATTATTTATATTACAAGGATAATATTTTTATGATATTAGACATTGTATATATTTCTACTCTAAATTTTTATCAATAATAATTTTCATCCATATACTAATAATTTAAATGATGTTAGTAAAACAATAATCAAAATTAAATCCTTTATTATGAATACATTTATTTTATATCATGTTTTTTGAATCCTTAAAGTTATTCCTCATACTGTTGTTTCATAGACTATGTTAAATATATGACATAAGGATTATAATAATGGATGTGTAGAAATGTTCTAAATAATTATACAAAGATTAATATATGGATTATTCATATGTTGTTACTAAACTATTTCGATGTGTTGGTTAATAATCATAAAATCTCCAACTCATTCATGTTCATCTAATGAAAAAAATATGAAACAGAATCAAAATCATCGTGAAAATTAATAAAAATTGAATAATTTTATATTATTATGTTATTACAAATTCTAACAACTAAATTACATGAATCTATGTAATCTATGGATATATTTGGAAAGCATTTGTGTGATGTCGAAAAATATTGAAATTTGATAAAATAATTCAAAAAAATGAAATAATTAGAATATAATAAATTATTTTTATCATAATGTATCAATATTTATAAAATTAATTGAATGAAATTGTGAAAATTTTAAAAAAAAGAAATATAGTTATATCACTTCATTGTAGATTATATTGATTTAAATTAAATTATGAAATGAATAATATTTATGGATATATCTTAATGTTGGGTCATAATGTTATTCATTAATAATTCAATATAGATATTATTTCAGTATTTGATATATTTATAAAAAAATTGTATCATTTTGAAGATCAAAATTTACCCTTAATAGTTCATTGAAGAAGACATCCCGCCCCTAGAGCTCAATTGAAAATAATTTTTCTTCCACAAAAATATTGTCAAGTGAATGATTTATATGTTCATTATTTATAATTCAAAAGTAACGTGTTTTTATAATGAGATAATACACCAACTTATTATTATGATAAACCATATATGACACCATAAAAACCTTAAACTACTACTACATATTCTATATAATAAAATTCAGTGAAGAAATGTTTTCCAAAGGTCATGTATACCTGGAATAAAAGAAAATAATGTTTCAAAATTCAAGAGGATTATTTTAGAAACCATAGACATACATTATAAATATTTTTAATTTTATAGTTTTAAGAAATATGTGTAGTAATTTTTGTGAAACCCATGATTTTACAAAAGAAAAAGAACCCCAATCAAAGAAAACCTATTTCTAAAATTGCACATAAAAATATTTTTATTCCAAAAACAATTATGAAAATGATGGTTTTTTTGAACCATGGTGGATTTTTAAAGGGAGGGATATACTTTTTACATTCCTATATATGTTGTTATATGAACTCATTATTAGGATAATAAATCATGAATATATTGATTTAAATAAAAAATTAATGGAAACAGATTATTGAGGGAATGGAAAATATATATAAATTTTAATATAAAAAACATTCAAATAATAAGTAAACAATTCTAATTATAATTTACATATATTCAACATAAAATAAATTGATTATATTTTTTGAATATGAAGGAATAAATTTCATCTTATCATATAGTTTGTGGATCAAACGGGTTCATCATGATTCAAAAAATTCATTTAATTAAAGAGGGAAATTGAAGTCCCAGAAAAATATACTTATATTTATACATAATTCATGCTTTATATTTATGATATTCATGATAATTAATAACCAAGTTAAAAATTATAAAAACATACTTCATTTTGTTATTCAATTGATAAAAATAAAATAAATTTAATATAGTTAGGAAAAATACTAATATTTGTGATCAAATATCCATACCTTGTTAATGTTTATTTTTTCACCTCTAAAGACGATCATCCACTTTAACATTGTTTAAATATGTTATTGTATAAACACATTGATATATTTTTTTTAAATATGAATATATTTATATAGATCTAGATCAAACTAATTTTTTATAAAATATATGTTATTCTAGAAAATCAATAAAATAAATTTATTCTTTTTTAATTATTTAATATCACCTAAAATCTCTTAATATATTTCAATAAGGGAAACACCTAATTTTAGATTCTAAAACACAATATATTTTTTATGGGATCCTATATTAGGGAAGTAATTTGTCTTTATTGCATTTATTAAAACAAATAATGTGTTCTTTATGAAAAACACTATTTTAAATCAATAAAACAACTAAATTGAACAATATAATTTTAAAAAAAAAGATAAATTAAAATAAATTGAATGGGGACTAAATTTATAAAAATTGTAAAAATAATCCTTAAGATAATACTCATATAATTTCCATTGTCTTCATAAAGACTATAATTCTTAGTGGAATTTTAATTTTTCTCTTTAGTGGGTGGTTTTTTTTTGAAACCAATAATAATGAATGTGGTCCCATGGGTTTCAATATCTATAATGGGTGTTATTGAATTTGATTCATGGTTTAAGGGACATCATGACATTTTAGGATAATATTGATTTTGGGATAGCTATACAGCAATGCTAAAAACATTAGTTAGACCCAATTCATAGTGTGGAAGGGGTATTCAAGATGTGCAAGGATACCTAAGGGTGTTTCAATCTATAAAGGATCTTCCAATGAATTTTCCAAAAACATTATTGTGTGACATATTCTATCTTGTTGTGAAATCATCCCAGTGATTTTTTTATTAAATTTTCTTTGGCTTATCTTTTTCTTTTGATGAACATGGTGTACTGGTGGGCCCTTAGACAGATCACCTCCACCATACATGACTATAATTTAGGGTGTCTATGAGTGTGATAAATGATCTCATTGGGCATTGTGTTCTTTATATAATACCATAAAATTTTTATTCAATCCTCCATATTTTTCTCTATTTTCATTTATTGGTTTTTATAAATATAAATGAAAACGTATTGGAAATCACTCTGATCATTGGGGTTTTTATGAAACCTTACTAGAGGTTGTCTTGATATGGTGTCCAAATATTAACATCCATTATTTCATCAATGGTATTCTAAACCATGTTTATAAATTATTTATTCATTTATGTTAAATTTATCATATGATTTAATTAGGAATTCTTAGTGGATATTTGAATTAGTGAGGGTTCATGGCTGTCTCAGGGATGGGTGGGACCCTATTTGATGGGGATTAAATTATTATTGGATGAACAATGGGGTTTCATCATCTATTTATCTATGGAATAAATAGTTTATTTTATTATGAAAAGTGAGATATAGTCAATTCAAAGTACATGGGGTGGTATAATTTCCATAGAGGGATAATTGTGACCATTATAGTTAAGATGATGTTAAGAGATCATAGGTAGAAACTCTTGACCTATGATGAATTATTGGAAAGAAAAATAACAATGTAATGTGGTCCATGTACAAACCTATGTCATTTATGTATTTTTTTATGTTTTATGGGATGTGTAGAAACTCAACTAAGGGATTTCAGCAATGTAATTTTAATATTTACAGATTAATTCATTTTTAAATTAAATTATCTTGCCCCAAATATAGCAGAGTTTTATGGAATCATTGGGACACGTGAATTGGAATTATCCATTGACCATTGATAGTGACGACTCAAATTTTTATTTCCCAGAGATTTTGATACTTATTAAGAGTTATGGAAATAATTTAAATAAATTTAACATTAATTTAGATACCCTCTTAACTTCCCAAAGACATTTATTTTGGAGATAGGTAATGCATTGATACTACATTTCTCTAGTGGGTTATATCATGACCATGTTTCAGGTGAGTGACTTAACCTATGTTACTATAGATATTAATACAAGATTTATACAATTTTATAAGCGTCGTGGCTATTTTATATACCCTATTTAGTCTATGAGTTTCTTCCACAACTATGATTGGAAATAGATTTTCTAACTTGAAGTGTTTATCCTTTCCCCTAGTGTGAGATTGTTTGAAAGATAACCTAAGGAGGGTGCCGAAAACATTTTAAGGTAACTCGAATAAAATTATGTGTTTCCTTCCATTTTTTAAAAATATGAAATCTATGAAGTGTCCATCTACAATGTAATCACATTGGGGACCCCAATGAGTTCCCTAATGACTGGAAAACCCCATAAGGGTTTGTCTATGAATGGGCAGGGTTGGTAGTGGGGGTCAAATTATAACATGTATCAAACACGTGAGAATTAGTGATTTTGTAAAATTGTGATGAGTTTATATATTGATCCAATACATACCCATTCCTTATACATTAACCAGATAACATTTTGACGACTATTTAAACAAAAATGTTTATCTTTTTACCAGCCAATAGTCTTGATCTAATTATTTTTTGGTGGATACCCTAAGGACCTTCATTTTATCCATCTAAATGGATTATTTTATTCAATTGTTATATGTGATAAATTTGATGACATCTATTTTTATAATCATCATGTATCCTAGGATATGGTTGTTGGGGAAGGGAAAGAATATCAAGGATTTTGATATCCAACCTCATGTCTTAATGGGAAGAACTAGATTCCTTGATTCATTATATTTTCATTAATGAATAATATATAGAAATGTATTCTATTTGGATTTTTATTATTATTTCGGTAGTTGTTATTATATTATTGGGTCACCCCTATGTTCTAACTAGTATAGTCTAGTGAAATTATGTGTTCCTGATTTGTTAACCTAAGATTCGAATGATCTTCTCACTAGCATGTTGGAATGGGGATGTTTCTTAATCTGTGAATTCCTATTCAATCTAGGATTTACCGTTATGTCATTCATTATACATGTATTTATGAGAGATGGATAGAATGATTAAGATCTAGCTATTGATCCTTTTATAATGACTTTTAGGATATTTTATCATTTGAATTAGGGTTTAATATGTTACACCCTTTGATATAGTATTTATATTGAGGCATAGATATAATCCCATGATTTGAGTCACCTCATAACTGGTTGGGAAGGTATGATTGATCAGGTTCATGGACCTAAGAATGTATAATGTGTTTTTTTATTTTTTTTATGTATTAATTCATCTAAGTGTGTTATATGAACATATCAGTAAATTTTTTTGTTATATAAAAGACTTAATCTATAGTTCTATAATGAGTTGTGAGACATCACTTATCATATGATGAAATTTGACAAGGCTACCTGATATGACTCTCACTACATGTATGTTCACGTTGTGTCAAGGAATGAAATGGGTTTATCGAGTAGGAGAATCTCATATGGGATTCATAGATCATGATATGGTGATTATTGAGATTTTAGTGAAACCTTATACATTTTTTTCAGTATTAATTTATTTTATTTTTTTAGTTCTTTATATGTAATCTATTCAGTTAGAGATCAGTCAAGATTGAATATATATTATTAACTCATATATTATCACAATTTTTTCCTCGATTGTTTGTCAATATAATATCATAATTATGGTTTGTATATGAAACATAGTTATTTAGTTTATAATTTTTCACTCTAATATAGGGGTATAGTATCCACACCAATATATATTAGAACCCCATAGGTAGTCTACTTTCTATGTCACATGAGGTTTCGGGCCAAAGGAAACAAAGATAAATCATCCATTTATTGTTCATAGAGTGATTTTTATATGTATTTACAATGTTGTATCACAAATTTTATATTGTTTTACAATGTGGGACATTGTATCTAGGATATATTAGAAGGTATAATAGCATGTGATGGTTTTTGTGATGGACCGTCACAAACAATAATTTTAGAAAAAATTCCATGTCACTAGGTGTTTGTTATTTCTATTCTTGGTAAGTGATGATATGATATATTTAAATCTAACCTCATGTGAAACTCATAGTGTTTTTAGTTGATATTTTTATAATTATATTTTTATAGTTATTAACCCATTAGAAAGAATCTAATTATTGTATTTGGATCATATACTAGGGGGATGAGGCATCTCATGCATCTTGATTATGAATCGGGGATTCAGAAAACATGTATGACTACGTTTTTGATATTCTAATTATTAATTATTGGATAAGGTGTATAATGTGTATGAAATTTAAAATGTAACATTTTATTATATACGTACATGATGGGATTCCACTCAGTAAGGCTTACATGTATATTTATTTATTTATAATGGAAGGTCATGTAAATATGTGACATGTTTTATGATGGTATAGTATCATAGTATATGGGGATTATATTAAAATTCATGGGTCATTATGAAAGATGGTTCCTTATTGGTGAAGCCCAAGTTGGTGGATAATGTTTTTTTCATTATTGGAATTGTCAGGTAAAAACATGTATTGTGTTTACCAATATTGATTGGAATGAAATTATATCTATAAAATCCTATTTTTTTGGATTTATGATTTATCTTCATCAATATAAAATATGTATATTACTGAATAAGTTGTTATTCAATATGGAACATTCCAGTGTGAAAATTCCCATGATAATGTGTTCTTTGTTGGTTGATGAAATCGAATGTGTTACCTGTAGTGCTAATTTGAGACCCTAAATTTGGTGGTATAGTTTTATGGATGTCCTGGGATTCAGAGAATTTTTTTTGATGAAATTCCATAATCTATGACCTATAAATGAAACATAGTTTATGTTCTATGAGAGATAACCAGGTGACCCTTGTGATATAACTCAAAATATTTTGATCCAATGACTAGAATGATTGACCTGACCTATCTGAGGGAGTAGCATGAGTTTATGTTTTTCCTTAGTTATGCGAATAATATTTTGGTGTTATTTGGAATGAGATTAGTTTATGTGAGTTACTAAAGAACGTGATTTTAGAATTAATGTATCTTATGCATTAGTTATGTTAATTCTTGGGGTCCATTTAGTTCTGGTGGGCAAGATAACAATGAAGGATATCATTTTTTAAAACCTAAAGATACCATTATAGATGAATTGATATATGTATGAGAAAGGGTGTTGGAAATAAAGACATTTGATGGAACTAGATGGTGGATGGGAATATATTTGGACTGAAAAATGGGGAGATGTTTTACATTTAAATGTGAATATCTACGTTATAATTCTATTGAAAATATAACATTCTCTAGTGCACGGTGTTTTTTGTCCTGTTGGAATTGATTTATACAGACCAAGTCATGGATCATGAGTAAACCTTCCTTGAACATGTTACATGGGGGTGTACACCTATTTATTTTAGGTGATACTTATATATAATGTGTTGTATACATGAGATGTTGAGGAGTATTTATTTAGTGAGAGGTCATGTAAAAGCATAGGATCACTGGTATTGATGAAATTGTATCAATATAGGTTCTTGAGAGTTATAATTAAATATGAAATATCCCTTTGTGGTAGAGGAAATACTATTAGTGGATCAAGTGTGGTGGGATGACTTATCTAATTAGATCCAATAAAGTTGTTTTCTGAAATTTATTGGAATGGACAATGAGGAATGAAACATTCAAAAAAAAGAACCTATTAATGTGTCACATCCAGATCAGTATATGTATGGTCATATATTGGGGAGAGAAACATTGGATAATTAATGTTGTGGCCCTAATTGTAATTGTAATATTGGTGGTTTGTAATGATGATATTCACATATGCTAGATATGGTCATTTAATGAATGATTATACTAAGTGATTAAATATAAATGATTGTATTGATTCTCTTTATTGTGTTTGATAATTCATAGAGAATGGGTTGTAGAACAAGACATGAATATGGTGATAATAATAGTTACATGGTCAATGTGATTCAGATACTTGGATTTTATTTGGTTAAAGTTATATAACATATTTTATATATGAATGTAATTTTTGATAGAGTCAGTGTACTAGAATTAGGATTAGAGTAACCATGGAGTTACCCAAGCTTGATTTAGAATGTGAATCATGATTTGTTTTAATATTTAGGCAATATAACCTATATTTTGATATGTTTTTTGGGTGAAACCGTATTCATGATGTGTTTTAGAGAGTGAACCAATATTTCATCGTATTATTTAAATTTTTAATCATGTGATAAAAAACTAATGATGTTTTAATTATGTGAAAAAATAAAATGAATGTAAGAAAATATATTTTTTCGCTAAATATATGAGTGGGGAATATTGTTTGAGGCTATTTGGAGAAAATACATGGTTATAGGTCGGTGTTTATTTGAAGATGCATCTATATGAACATCTAAGTGGTTTCCATGTTTGTCATTTGAATCTCCTCTGAAGAATTATTTTTTTAAGGGTGGACATAGTGTGAGAGGAACCATGTCTTGAGTATCATGAGGGACATGGTTAGTATATCTTTAGACTAATGGATGTCAAATTAGTGTATGTATTCATAATTTTTTGGGATCTATCCATCGATATTATCCATTTTGTGACGTGTTATATGGTGGGGAGTTCCATGAATATTATGATGAATGTTTAGTGGTATCATTACAGCTTTGGATGGACGGTTGAGTATGGGAAATTTTAGGGATTGTTTGAATGGTTTAATGTGTTAAAATTGATTTTAATGAATATTTTATTTAAATAAAGATTTCATGGGATGGATGGGTGTCATTGATAATACTCTTTATTATATATTGATTGCTTCCAATGGTAGATTAATATTTTTGATAAATTATGCATCTCAATTGATGAATTTCATAATAGAGGATCATTTTTTGTACATATGAGGAATATATTAATTAAAATGGGAATGTATAGGAAATTTGGTTGGATGATTTTGTTGGATGGACCGTAACACTGGTTAGGAATGATAAGTGTTATGTTGGAAATATTTAAATCCCCAATGTCTGTATGCGTTAGAAAATTTATTGGGTAATTATAATTTTTCAATATTGTTAGCTATTTTTTTGAATATATATTTTAAAAAGGTATTAGGGGTTGAATATTAAGACCAGGTATAATGGGATATGATTTAAGGTTATGGGGACATCCCTAGAGTTCATGTTTAAGTCAAGAAATGGATGGGGGATCAAGGATACAAAAAACTATATCATGAGCCAATTAATTCCATTAATGGTGTTTTCAAACCATGTAGTTTTTCATGACGGTTTTTCATCCAAGGATTATGATTTTCTGGTGGAGGGGTATTGATACATCACATTGTGACATCAACTATCAATCTATGATAGTCTCCCATTGAGTATTTTTTAATTAATTGGGGTGTCAATCTGAATTTTTTCTTTAGATAAACATGTGGTATATGAGGATTTTTAAATGATCTCACCCCTACTTCCTCACCTATTATGGGTTATTCAATGTGAGATTTTATGGTTCTAATTATTATGTTCTTCCTCCTATCCACTGTCATTTTATATTGATTAAATATGACATGATTTTGGTAGATTTCCAAAATGGATTTTTTAAATTTAGACAAGGTCATGGGAAATCTCCGCAACTGACGAGGCTTTATTTCATTCTAGATTATGAATTTCCTAATATAATGTACTCATATCTCCACTCATCAAATAATTATTAGTATATAACACTATTATTTTTTAATTTAATTTATTTTAAAATTAAATTTATTAATTCATTTAATTATATGTGTTGGTTTGGTATTTTACCTAGTGTTGGTACATTGGTGTTCTAGGTATGGTTGAAATCCCAATTCCCATGGATTAAATGACTGAAGAATTATTGTTCGGTTTTTGACAACTATGTTAATTTTAAACTAATTTTTCAATAATTCATATCATTATTATTTCAAATAATTATGGATACTTATCATGAGGTTGGTGTGCTGAGTGAGTGTAGTGATGGTTAGAGGTAAAATGTGATTGAGAGAGCAAGTGAAGTAGTTACCGTGATACGACTAATAACTATTATATTTTGACCGAAAATTAATTGGTTATCATAATATCCCAATAGATTTTTAACATTTTTATAATATTGCATTGGATGTGTAGATGTTCCACTGAGGGTATTAGAATTTTTTATTTATATTGTTAATGATTAATTAAATTTCCATTCTATGGATAGAACATATTTCCATGGTCATGTATGGCCATTTTTATATGCCTTATACAATAGTCATCGAAGTCCTAGGACTCAAATATTTATTTTCCTATGATTTTTACACCCCTTAAAAGTTTTCTAAGTGATTTAACATAACATAAAATTATCATAGAGGACATTATGTAAGTTCCCTTAGAATATTTTAGTAGATAAAGGAAATGATTTGGTGCAAGTTTTCCCTTGTTGTATGTAGCCTAAAATTGGGTTGGGTGGGTGAAAACCTTGAGTTACCATGGTGTTAAAGACATGATTTATTCAAAATCATTAGTTGGTTTCCAATGAGCTATACCCTAGTTTCCATATGAGGTTATGTTTAGATTATGGGTGGTGGTAGGATTTTGTTACTACTTTGTTTTTTACCTTATAACTTATGTGAGTTTGATTTTCCGGAACCCCAATGAGGTTGTACCTACATTCTTCTGATCAAAAGAACCTAAAACATAGTATCCTTCCATGTATTGATCAATTGGAACCCATATATTGTGTATATCTTATTTAATGTCCACGGGGACCCCGGTTTTTACATCAGTGACTAAATGAACCTATTTAGATGTATTTAGAAATATTTAGATATGGTATCAGGTATCACATTTTAATCTATAATAATCATTTGAAACTATGATAATGAAAGAAATTGTGATGGATTTACTAATTTTACTATCCACTATTCTGTAATTATGATTTTTGAATGTCACCTTGATGTATATATGGACACCCAGACATACTTAATTAGACTAAAACTATGGTCTTAATGTGATTATGGAATGGTCGATTCCCATAGGTACGCCTTGGGATCAAAAAATATTCCTCATTTGATAATATAGTGGTAAAAATTTGATAATGTGATGTCACTATTGAAGATCAGTGGTGTATTTCATTCCAAATATTGATCCATGTGATGAATTTTTGGGTCACTTGGATTCTACCCTATGTCATTGTGAGATTACCAAGACACCATGGGTTCCCATAATGAATAGAGTATATAATACATGGTTGTTATGGGATTACCTAGAAACCATTAATCCATTTGGAATGGTTACTTGGTTATGCTTCTAATTAACAGATTTCCTTGGACCTTCGTGAATCAGATTAAATCCTGTCACCATAGCTAGTTCTTGGAGAGATGACCAACATGCATAGAATATAGTTTTTGAGAATTTAATAATAATTTATTATCCATTTGGTATAGAGTAATATGTATTTTTATTTTATAACCAATGATATGGTATTCATATAGAGGCACAATAACCATGGAATCATGAGAGACTATGTGTCATTGGAGTTAACGAGTATGGTTTACTGAGGTAATGAACCATATGATCAATTGCGGGTTATATATTAAAATATTTATTTCCTTTTAATGTTTATTGGTTCATATGATCATGTCAAAACCATGTTCCACTAAATTAATGGTTATTTATGGGGCCACACTAGTGATACCTTGTAGAGTTATATACCCACACCCTGATCAGGTCCACATTAAAATGATGTATCTGTGAAGACTCTCATTAGTTACATATTTTGGTTGGACTAAGTCCTGATATTTCGTGATTGAACTGGAAGAACTCAGACCGTATTTTGAGATCGAGATGTGATGATGATTTCTAATTTAAGTTGAGTCTCCATTATTTTAATTTTATTAATCATTTATTTGATTATTATTTTTTTTATGTGATCGACCTTGCCGGCGATGGGTCATGAATAGTTATATGATATCTCATTATATGTAATTCTATGTTAGATATATATATTTATATTTTCATAAAAATCAGGTAATGGTTTCTGTATGATAAGTTGTTATTTATTTTTTATATTGACACTATTAGATAGGGGTATAGTCCTCACAACATACCACCATCAACATTTACGACTATTTGTAATTCCCTAGAATATGTGGTGCACTTATGAGGTCATGTAGTGAACTATCCTAGTAAATTTTCCTTGATTCATTAGGTATGGATAATTTAGAATCATTATTATACATGATCCATAGCTATAAACATCCAATCCTATAAAATTAAAATACCATATAGATCATGATCAACATATGTGTTCAACAATTACCTTCCTAGAATAAGGAACCCTCTAAATAATCATTATAAAATAATTAATAAATTATTAAATAGTATTATAAATAATTTAATATATTGAATATATATATATATGAAATTTTTAATTGATCAAAAAATTATCTCTCATCATTCATATATCCATAATAAGAATACCTGGATAAAATATTAGTTTTCATACTAAACATCAACGTAATATAACATTTCACTATACCATTTTTGGAATATGAAATTTCTATCATAGGGATCAAATATTTCATTATTCCACTAGGAGATACAAATTCCACATATCTGATATCTGAAAGAAAATTATATTCAAAACCAAATCACCTGAAATATTTTTGACTTCTCAATGCATTTCGTTTAATATTGAGAAAAATTACCATCCATACCTGGAATGAATGTAAAGATGATCACTATAAATGAAAAGTCCAAGGCTCTTGTATAAATATATCAAGTAATTACCAAATTCCAAGTAAAAATTTTCCCCCAAAATTTTAATAAATTCAAGGATCCTCAATACATATCGAAATATTACTTGATGTATCCACATAATCTCAACCATATAGAATCTCCCATATTGATATAGAAATCCTCCTAGAAGTACATCATTTTATTAATGATCTTACCACTAATTGAAAATTAATAAAAACACACTATTAATTTGAGACTATTTTGATTCTCTTTTCATGAATAAATTTAAACTACCAAACATTATGAAACCCTACTCAAATGGTCATCTGATGATGAAAATTTTGTTATTTTATATTGTTGTAATGAATCCTTTGGTTTGAGAAAAAACCATACCTTAGAAAAATTATATTCAATGTGGTAAAATATTCATAATTTCAACCACATATAGTAATCAAGTATTCTCAAAATATTTAACTCAATTAAATAATTCCATAGGATCTACCTTATCACTCAGAGTAATGGTAATATTGATTTGACTTTACTTAAATTGACGAGACTTTCTCATATATCGGGAAAAATATCATCTTAAAATGATTTTAAATTTTCATGAGATATAAATATCATCTAAAAATATTGAATAAAGGTGATAATCTAAAAACATCACTCAATACCAAAAAATATTTTTTTTTGCTACTCACATCCATAAACCCACTAGACAAGACAGCTAAATAACATTTTTATTTACCATATGAATAAAGACAATGATAACCATTCCTCAATATTATCTTCAAAATATCACTTGTGATCTATGAAATCTCTATAACATCATCAATTATGGATTTTAATGGAATTTATTTTCCAAAAATATAGGCCAATCAGTATTTCTTAAATATTAAGAGAAAGTTTAGATCAATTCCTCATCACTATATGGTGCATAATACTATGAAGGAGGTCTTCAATCCATATCCTTATAACACTAACTATTGTTTACAAATTTATAATAGATCATTTAGAATCCATACTTATATAGTCGAAGAATAAATTATCATCCCTTAATAAAACACATAAATGTTAAAATTTACACTCTATAAAAACAACCTAAGAGAAAGAGAGAGAGAAAAGAGATAATATAAACAAAATAAAAACACATTACTTGTGATCCATTTAATAATCTATAAATTATAATAAAATTATATAAAAATAAATAAAAATAATAGATATAATCTTCCAAAACGAGACACATCATTACCCATTCACATACATTGTCACCTTATCTATAAACAAACTATAAATATACATTTTCATCCATTAATTGAATGATATGTCTAAAAATGACATTAAAATGTATTATGGGACAAAATTATCAAAAGAATATATATAACTACTAATTAAAATTTAAATCAATTATTATATCATTTTACTATATTATTATAATGAACTCACCCATCAAAAATATCACACATATAGAACCCTATTTTATGAAAACTCATTAAAATTTCCCCAAACATCCACTGAAATTCAATTAAGCCGCATATATCACATAATATTGATTTTTTTTCAAATTATTCATAGGAAAACATTATTAAATAAAAAATCAATTGAAAAAAATCAATTTTTTCATGAAAAGAATAAACCATATAGTGAAATATCCCTCTAACGTTTTCTTGGTCTTTTGAACTTATTTATGTGGTTCTACACCATAGTGCATCATTAGTTATGAATATACCAAATTATATTCATATCCACTAATATATAATAAAAAGTGAAACCTTTAAAAATTTACTCTCTTTCTCATAAAAATATATCATTCTTGAAAACATAGAAAATTATGAGGAACTCAAGAGATCTCCATCCAATATTAAGCATGAATATTATCAATGAAGACAATAAAATCAATCATAACATTGAAAAGTAATGATATTATCTAGATGATTTACATTCATAAATTTCTATAATCATAGTACATATACATTTATAAAAATAATGTATCATAGTATCAATTCATCCTTTTTAATATTTGTTACTCCTAAAACCTTCACAATGACAACTATTTTGTTTATATAATATAGAAAACCATAACAGAATCCTTAATAACTACACTAAAATAATCTTCAATGATCCTGATAGATAACACATACATAATTATTAAAAAAAATATTCCTCATATAGAAATAAAAGCAATTAAACTCCCCATGAATATCAACATATAACCATGGGATAAAGGCTATGGTTGATGTATCCACCAATGATAGCAGGAGTAATTATCTATAGACATAACCAATCTTTTTTATCAATACAAATTACCTAATAAGACCTATATAAAGAAAAAAAATTATATATATTCATAAATAAATAATCCAAAGTGGTATAATGATATATGATAAAAATGGGCACAATTTATCGTAACATATCAAAAAGAGATACATTCATAAAAACCAAAATCACATGGATGTCCATCATAATTATATTTATATCCCACAAGTTATCCATAATATGTCAATCTCTAGGACTCATTATCTTCTCTCATAGAAATATTCCATTTTTCATGTATTCGAGGTGAATTATATCAAATTTAGCATTATGGGTGAATTTAAAAAAAAAATATTGATAAATATTATTTATCTAACATTATAAACATAATTTTTACACATTGAAAAATAATAATTAATGTGTAATGAAAACAAAATCTTGTGACATCTTTTTTTAAAACAATCATGATATTTTTTTTGTGAAACTTCTGATGGATCAATTTCATTACACTAAAAATTATCAATATTCATTTATAAAATATAATTATAACTATCTCTCATCCCTCTATTTGTTTCTCACATTATAATTCAACATGAATGCACTATTCATAATAAGTCAGTGGAAATATCAATCTCTACTTATCTCTAATTTTCTTGATAAATTAAATAATCTCTATAGAAAGATGTTACATAAACATATTGATGTTAGTTGAAAAAACCATCCCATATTTTATAGTAATATGTTTGGGTACTATAAGAAATATAAATCTACAAGGATAATTTTTTATATTTGTTTTAATTAATATCAATTATTTGTTTTGAATATGAGATGATATCATGTGAATCATATCCCCTCCATATACTATGATTTTTGTGGGAAGATGGCTGCCTACACCTTGTTGAATTATCCTCCTACATGTCCACATATCATGATTTTGGATTAACTACCCACATTAAATTATTAAAAATTAAATATGTTGGGAAAATTAACAACCTCCACCTATCAATTTTAATTATTATATCAATATTTACTTTTTTGAGTTTTTATGGGTAGATATATTTATATTTTATATCCTTTATCCACACATATCAAATGTTTATAATCAAATTGTCTATGTCCTTCAACTATAAACTAATCTTGAGAGTTGGTGTAAAAAATGAACTTTTATATAACATCACTATCAGTTCGCATCTATCAATGGCCACATCACCTATGAATTTAATAATAAATAAAAAATATCAACTCTATCGAAATCCAGGATCCTCCTATCAGTCTATCCAAAAATAATGTTTTGTCATTCAAAGGAATAACCTCAAACTCGATGGATTCCAAAATTCCCAATCATAGAGTGGATATGATAATTTATTAAAAGGTAAATTTTATATACTAAATAATATATCTAGAAAAATCATAATTATATTCACATAATATTCATTATTACGATTCATGGTTTTTATCAAAATAAACTAATGTATCATCTTATATAACAAATGTTAATTTCAAAATTATATGATTCAAAATGATAAATATTACATTTATTTAAAATATAATATTATGAAGATACTTTATTTTATCCTCACATTGTTCATAGAAAACTCATTAAGAAAATAGAATCATTACATAATGGAGTTTTATCATTTTAAGAACAACTATTTAATCAATGATATATCATCACTTGATTCTTATTTATAACTTGAAACAATCTTAATCGTAGCAATTAATTACAATTAAAAATATTATCCTAATGTTTTCCATAATAATTATCATGTCTTGATATAAATTATCGCATTTATGACATCAAGTCAACCATGTAGATAATTATTCTGGAATACACATTCATCATAATCTACAGTTCTCTAAAGCCAAATATTTTCATTTATGTAGTCATCTTAGAAAAAGAATACTTTATGAAACTAACGAATAATAATATTAAATTTATTCAATCATAATTTAAAAATATTATCTTCTATTTATTATTTACATCAACCCTTTGATTAAATTTTACACTAGAATTTATTATATCATAATTAATTTTTTATTCGTTATAATATATTCCAATATATTTTTCGAGTAATGAATATATTGATTAATTATTTTATTTAAATTGTAAAAAATATCATATCATAACCTTTAAATTTTCATTATCTACCTCTCCACTTCATCCCTTTCTATTTAAATCATCCATATATTAATTAAAATATCTCATTCAAACATAATAAAAACTCATAAAAAGTATAATTTTAAAATAAGGACATTTTTATTTAGGGTACTCTTAGATATCATGACATCCTTGTTTCGTGATTCACTTTTCAATTAGTTCATATTATTAATTCAATTATTACTAATTTAATATAAGTTATAAACTAGATCACCACATTTTTAGAAAAATATTTAATTTATTATATATATAATAAAAACTTTCACAATAGTATAATAATATTTATCATTATTCTCCTTCCCAAATAAATTTAATTAAAAACTCATGGTTCCAATATGTTCTAAAACTATATAGCAGGATTATGATATTTTTTTGTTTCTAATTAAGACCTTCTATACTAGCATTGATGATTTATACTATAAATGGTTTCAACATAGATCTCGCAACTAATCTCTTTCACTCCCATGTCCAGAAAATTTCCCCAATCATGCTTATACACATAAACTATATATCATGAATTTTACATAAATTTATGTCATTTACATTCCATAAGAACCTCTCACTTCAATCATAGTTATCCAATGGTCAAATTAGATTTGCATTATCTGTCCATGTACCTAAATTTTTCACCCCCTCCAGCCCTATTAGTCCTAACTATTAAATCCCTTACCTATTTAATCAAATGACTATAGAACATTGAGAATATCCACTGACTTTTAGGCACATAATCAATACTTCAAAGCTAGAATGTGTTCAGTTAGTGATATGATGGATGGGGTTTTTCATCACATTTATCATTTTCATTTTCAAGGGAAACCAAGAGTGATATATTTTTAGAGAGAAAGAACCCCTGATATCTATGTAATCATTAAATTACCATGTACATATTAAAAAAACTATCTCTTGAATCAATAATTAAGTGCCTGTGATTCTTACAAGATTAAGAAATATTAATTAAAATAACATAATGATAACATTCCTACTATGTTTATGATTAATATTATTCGAATGGAATTTGATTATTCTAATCATTATTTTCTATTAATATTTAATTGTTATAGTGAACTATAAATATAAAAAACATATCAATATATTATCATATTTATCCTTAAAATCTCCATTTAATTTATCTTTGTATCCTTTAGATGAATTATGATTTATCAAAAGGAATTTATTTCATCTCAGAATGTAGATTATGAATGTCAAAGGGTTTAATGATGTTCATAAAAATGTTCCATGAGTTGAAGATAAAATTATAAATCCAGAAATACACAATAAAAAATTTTCATGATCCATGAATAGTGTTTTTTAATTTTTGGTTCCATTACAAACATATAAAAATATAAAATAACATAATCTAAATTTCAGGTTTGAATCAAGGGGTTTTAAATAAAAATGAAAATAGATATTTATAATAAAATTATATAAAAAATCAATTTCCATGCTTATTTGTTATCATCGGCTAATTATCATCTCATTAGGTAACAACCATCACGAAAATATCATCTTCTATAATCCATATCATCTAAGAAAAATTTATAAATGTTGAATATATATTTTAGAATCATTGAATAATAAAAAATAATTAAAAAAATATATTTTTAAATTTATATAAAATAATCTTCACTACTAGGAAATAATAGAGCACCACATTAAAATTATGAAAATATTATATTTTTGGAATCACCACATTCAAGAAATAATGAAATATTTTTTTTCTAGAACAACACTAAATGTATGATTCCTTCCAAAGAAAAAACATGTTAAAACATCAATCATTAAATTCTATAAATATTAATATGTATGAACTGATTTTTTTATTGTGTAAGTGATATAGGATATCCCTAACCAAATTTTTATGCTCTCCAAAAAAACGTTGGAATTTTTTTTCAAAAAAAAATTAATTTCTAAAGGATATTAATAGATATTATAAAAACGTGATGGTCGTGTGATTAGGTTATGCTATCTTCTAATACATAAATTACAAATGTACAAAAAAAACCCCACTGACATAAATAGTTAATTAAACAAATTTGAAGAGTCTATATGACATATGGTTCATATAGAATCAAGTGACCCAATCCAATTCATGAAATATCATAGATACATATGGTTACAAAACAAAAAATTGACATTGGAGACCAGTGTTTTCCATGATTGGGATTTCAAGCGAATGTTTTTATTTATATGGTTCCCATGGAATAATGTAATTTCCAATGTCAACATGATAAGGGTAGTTATCATTGAAGATATGTATAAGATGGAAGATCATATAGTAATTGTTCCTTCCAAGAATAACCCCTCAATGTATTGTGGTTCCCCCATGAAAATCAGATAATGTAGAAAAATCCAAGCCATGTCTACAAATGACTGACCACAATATTGATTCCTAGAGAGATGTCTCTAATAACGTATAAATTAGTATATCTAGGAGTATGAGACTCATAAAATTTATATGAATTTTCCTTCCCCTATCTTATCATGAGTTATGTTTATTTTCCACCATTTTTTGAAGTGTTTGTATGGTGGGGGACTCATATGAACAACACGTTTATAAAAAATGAATTCAACTAAGGGAGAGGAGAATTAGATCGGATGTTATAAAGAATAAGGATCATGAAATCTCAATAACTTCTATTTAATAATCTATAGTGAGTTACATAAGAAATTGTAGAAAAATAATGGATCTTTCCCCATTTTTGGTAACATTGCAATCATCAATCACATAATCATGCGATGACATCTTAGATAAGTGATCACAAGATGGTTATACAAATTTGAGATAGCCTATTGGTCCTAAAAGATGGAAATGTGATCTCATGAACAAATATTATTTATGAGATAACATGAACATCATTCCCTTGAATTCTTTCATAACCCAAAAAATTCACTTGTATTCTAGGACTATAGCTTCTTCGCGCTGCGTGCATGACCCAATGAAATTAAAGTGATTAATTAGCCTTTAGGGTTTCATCTCAAACTCTCTATGGCCTTTCTTTTCCCATAAGGATATATCCAATGATACCTTCAATAATACTCATCAAATTTGATTACAACCACTATAAGAATATTATTATCTATCCCATTACCAATTAGAGGTCAAGTGTTCATACAATCTATGGGAACTCAGGTTCCTAATATATATATGATACATAGGGAACCATTCCTATGCTTGTTATTTTTTGATAAATATGATAGTTTATAATTTTTCATTTATTTATATATCCATATTCTTCATGGGACATGAAATCACATTTCATTAGGATTGACATTATTTGTAATAAGAAAACCAACATGAAACATTCATTGTCTTTTTATCACTAATTTTTCACACATATCATGACTCATGTGGTCTTAGAGACTTGAAATAATCACGTTTCTAGATCCATAAAATCCAAAAATTATATTAATAATTCATAAGTGTAATCCCTAAACAATTTTACCATTCCTTTAAAAGGACAATCTCTTGATGAAGTATCTCAGGGAAGCCTTGTATGCCTAATCCCATCACAAATATATTTATTCTCAACATCTATGACATGAAAATCCATATGAAATGAAATTTGAGGTATCAAATTCTATTTGTAATTAGTATTTGTTGATGAATATTATAATCCCCGAAATATATCCCATAATACCCCTTTATATATCAATATTTCAAAATGCATATACTCCCACAGAAGAATAGAATTCCAAGATATAGTTTTTCCCAATAAAATATACCTTGTGAGAGATTGTGCCCTTTGTCTATTGAATAAATATCCTCTAAGATAATCATAATCATATTTCTTTTAGGGAAGCCTTAATGTATGAGATTCATGTCAAAATACACTTATTCTATGCCTCATCCTTATGTATAGTCCCTGAATATATCCTATTCATCACAAAATAAATATATTCCTAATGAAATGATAGGACCAAAAGAACATGGACTACATCTTACATGGGATAAGCAAGGATCCGCTATTTGTATTGATCCATGTACCTCATACAGAAGTTCCCAAAAAAATTTCTAACTAACATTAAACTGCATGGGATAATCACAATAAAAGACCTATAATTTGTTAACTCAAAATATGTGGGAATATATTCCTAGGTTGACAAATTCATTGAACACATCCACAATGTTCTAACCCAAAATCATTATCATTTAACCATCACTTTAATCAATCCATATTTCTCATTAAATCATTCAGTTAATTACCTTTTATGGTCATACTCCCATGTTTCAGGGAATCATATTACTTGAATCAAAATCCTCTATATAACATCTCCATTGTTCTATAATTTTAATTCAATTTGTCAAAAAAAACATTCCATAAAATACCTACTCATCTTCAATGGTCCATATTCTGTTAGAAGAAAAAAAAAATGAACCTATATCACTTTATGAGAATATGATATACATTATAACATACAGTTTTATGGATTTAAAATATACCAACCCCCATGATATATCATTATTTATTAATGGGTAACCATATGAATAACATGAAATTAATACATATTGTTACATAATTTTGATAACTACGATATAAATAGATACTCACATAATTTTTGTAAAAATGATTCGGAAAATCTTGTATAATAATTTTTGTGTTAAGGTCTAACTAATATTTATGAATATAAATAAAGTATATAATATATTTTTTTAAATAAGAAATAATTACACCATAAAATGCATGATGGCCTCGGCCTCTCAAACCATGCATATCAACACACTATAGTGGAACACACCGAGTATGCTTAAATCACAACCCATATTGACCAAGAATGCTAATATATTATAGTAGAAAATAAGGATTTGAACATATTCATACCCCTACATAAAAATATAAACAATATATTTCACTGTAAAATGGTGGATTATAGTGTCCATGTATCCCCACATCAATAAATGTCATATTATACTGTTTCGTGACCATTAAGAATGTTCTTGTCGATATACCTTCACATGCCATTCTAAATTGAAAAAATATTCTAATAGTGACAAATTATCTTCCCTTGAATATTCTAATGATGATATAGGGACTTTCACATACACTTGTTCGAAACATCATACTAGTGTGTTAGTGTTTCTATAAATGATATATGGATACTCTAAATAATAAAATATTCATACTATTATCTAGGAGGATTATAAATATATTTTTAAGGGAATATTGAATGGATTGGTATTATATCAACCTTCCAACTGGATATAATATAAATATTCCATATAATAGTGATAAAAAATGCATAATCAGTGCTAAAGATATACAGATAATTCAAATTATGTTAAATGGGTATCTTTATTAGTGATCGATGAATGTGATGTTAAAGGAAAAATTTAATAGTGATATAAAATGAACTGATAATGGGGGACCTTAATTATAGCATTTTTGAGTTAAAATACAGGCCCCTTAATTATTCAGAAAAAAGAGGTATTTAATCGTTCTTGTTTTGAAGTGATCATGAAGGGGGAAATGTATAGTATTGTTTGTAGATATATAACATCACTTTGTCATCTCTCCTCACCCATTTATCAGTGCTCAGAATATGCTTTTGTCTACACCTTATGAAATCTAGCCTATTATAGATAACCATGCACTGCTGGATTTTACCCTTGCACATCCCCTATAGAACTTGATCTCCTTTACCTCTACACCTGTTGTATTTATTCTTATTTCACCACATATTATTATTTATATATACATTGATTTATATATTTATCAAATTATTTCTAAGTAAATCTATATAATAAATATTTTTTTATATATAAACTTATAATTTTTTTTAAATATATTATATATTAATGATTATTTACATATATGAGAATATAAAATAATTTTTAAACAATTTATTAATACAGACACATACGTATATATAAGAATTATTTATTTATATGTTTATAGGACCATATATATTCATATATTTTTATAACATAAAAAATGGTATGATATTGATTTAAATAAATTTTTAGAATATATCTACATATAGTATATTTATATATAAACTTTATTAATTACATATATATTTTATATGGTTATATATTTAAATATTCACATATAATTTAATACATAAATATATATTAATCAAATATTAAATTTAAATATTTATATGAAATATTTTATATAAATTATATTTACTTATAAGGATACTGATTAATTTATAAAAATAAGTTTATATATGATATATATATATAAATTATATATAGACACACATATTATCACACATAAGTATACATTTATATTTTTAAGTATTTACAAAATAAAAATTTATTTATATATATTAGAATATAAAAATATAAAACAATTATTGACACTCACAGGTTTATATATAAACAATAATTATAACTCTACATATATATATAAATATTAATGTATTTTTATAAATTAAATAAAATTGATAAAATTTTATTTTAATTGTAATGAATAATAAATATTTATTTTCAAACTGGTTTATATATTTAAATATACATTTTTATTTAAATATAATTAAATATGTATTTATAAAATTTATAAATTAAAATTAAATATTATAAAATATTCAAATATTTAACAAATAAATAAAACTACATTATGAGAAACCATAAAACCTCACAACCATAATATCAATATTAATTTAATCCCAGGTACTGAATCCTACCTCCACAAATGAAATAAAATAAGAACCCCTTAAATGAGGCAGAAAATCCATCAAATGTTAAATAAATGGGATACCCAGAATAAAAATTCATTTTTGGATGTAATATAAAAAATTTTTGGGCAATAAAAAATATTTATTGGGGTTCCACAATTCCCCAGTTCTTATATAACTTCCTAATATTTGATTTTAAATGTGGAATATCTAAAACTGACATATTAAAAAATTTGTGGCCCTTTAATGTTCAAGTAATATTTTCAAAAAATCATAGACCATTCATTAATTCAATTAATTTTAATTCAATCCAACTATTATTAAATTATATCTACTCAATAAAAATATTCAACTAATTAAATTATATTATATTTTAGTAATTTTATAGGACATTTTCACTTAATATCTTATATATTAACTTCAAATGCATATTTATACATATCTAAATTAAATTTTAAAATAATATATTATATTTATAAAAATATAATCGTACTTAACTATTAATATATTATTTTTAATGTAATATATTATTTTATGAATTATACCTTTTATCAGCAATGGGAAAAATCACTGGGAATTGAGGCATTAGAAGTGATAGTAAAAAAGGCTTGCTAGGGGAATTATCAGCTGTTTTCTTCTTGCGCTAGTAAAGAGTTCCTTTATTTAATAGTTTATTATTAGACCAGAAAAAGGTCCCACCATTATTAGCTCTTTTTTATTTGGGATGATTGAAGGACCACATTATCAATGTTTTTTCGTTACACTGAAAATGTTCCCCTCTTTCTCAAGGTTTTTTTAGCATTGATATAGGAACCCTTTAGAAGATTTTTTTTACTGATAAAGGACCCATTTAGTATCACTTTTTAAGGGATGATAATGTCCATATTTATCATTTATGTTAGTGAGAGCTGATAAATCCTTGTATAAGATAAGCCAATATTTTTTGTAGTGTCTGATTTTTCAAACCAGTTTTACATTTACCTCAAAATAAGTGCATATTCCTATCGAAAAAGGATTTATAGGATCAATCCCATATTCACAGAAAACTAAAAAATCATCTATATATTCCATTATTCACCTCAATGATGGATCTTATAATTTCACGAAAATATACTCATCATGTTCGAGTAGCATACTAGAACAAAGCACATGTTTTTTCTCCATCCAATCAAATGTTGTATTGGAATTCTTTAGAAGATATAAAATTGGATTCTTATAAACCTCTTATATCATGGAACCATTTAGAAATTCCATCTCAGAATGAACATCTGAATCAAACTCATATTCCAACATCAACCATGGTTGATCAGAATATTCAATAAACTGGCCAATGGTGGGATCATATTCCCACATAAAATAAATATTCCCACAAAAATGCACATTCTTACTGGAATACTCGAGAAACCTCTCATTAGAGGGGCCATATTATCACCTTAGTAGATAGTCCTTGACATACTCTAGTGATCACCACATAGTAGGCTCATTATTCAATAAAATATGAAATTGAATGTGAAAATATACCAATAATAACATGGAATGAGGCTCATATTTCTTGTGAAATCATTGAAAACATCCTTGATTCAATAAAACTCATATCTAAATCATCTCAAGGTTTATCTGACTCCACATATAAATTATAATATTAATCCTAAAATGAATCTCCTCCTCACATTAGTATAGATATTGATAATAGAGATTCTATACAAGAGATATTCCATGGATAACATCCAAATGACCGTATCACACATTGAAATGGACATCATTCCTTATTATTTCATTTTCATATAGAGATGATCTTATAACTCTAAGGATAACTATATATAATTCCCCATCACCCAATATAAATTTACCACCTTGATAATTAGTAGGTTAAGAGTGGTGAACTTAGGCCCTTCCAACTATAGACCATGATTCATTGTCCACGTGGAGTAGACCTATGTAGTATAAATTGTTAAAAGAATATTCCATTGGTGAGGATGAAGTTGGAAAGGACATAAGAAATGACTTGACTATGAATTTCTTCCAAACTATGTTCTTTCACATCAGTGCCTATAGTTATCTTTACTGTCGTGAACATAAGGAGGAATGTGTACATCACTTACAAGTAATAAAATGGGGAACCATTCAATTGATAAATAATAATAACCTCCCCAATAAATGATATAAAGATCATATATAGATAATAAAAATTCTCTACATTGATATAGACAATGTTGACTACAATGTGGGATAAAATAGGATTTTAGAAAAGTATTTTGAGAGACTATGTATGGAATTCCTCCACAAAATAGATACACATATGTAAATATTCACTAATTACTAAAAAAATTTATATATTTGAGGATGAGGTCAGTATGTTAATCATAATTTTATTATTTATATATCATCTACCCCTAGGGTTTTCAAATCACATTTGGGTCTATGAAATGTAGGAGGGGCTTCCAAATTAACCATATCAAATAGGGACAGGGTCGTTTTTACCACCAAAACCATCCTGATAGGTGAAAAATATTCAACTTAATAAAAAATTAATGATGGGTTCCCTATATGAACCATAGACCTGATGAATGGGGTAATTATTATAATACATTCATAGGAGATCTGTTTTCTATATACTAAGATGTGGCTACCAATAACTATCACTCCCAAAAAATCTCAGTGTGTTATTTCCATTTCATTTTTATCTCACTAAAAAATCCTTATAATATGAACCCTCCATCACACCATTCATAATCAAAGCCTTGATGGAATCCAATAACGAAAATTAGACTACAAATATTTCACAAAAAAAACTGGTTCAGTGATAAAAATAGTCATATGGGTGACCATAATACAACTCTTGAAGGAGAAGCGGGTGGGGTAGAATTACCATATTCCTCAAAAAATGATTTGATTATTCTTTCCAGACTATGTTACATAATGAACATCATCACCATCAATATAGTTGATGATATTGACGTAGAGGTAGGTGTCGAGGGGCATAATTATAAAATTGTACCTCATTTGGTTGTTTGTAGCGATGAAAACATTGAGAATGTATGCACCAAGAATCGATGAAGGATATAGAACATGTAGCAAAAAAATTATGATTCCCCCGCAAATTGTATTCCTCTATTTATTGAGTAATATATTTTTTATATACCACTCTCTATCCAAAAAAATTCCATTCCCCTCTACAAAATAGATAATGGAAACATATATGGATAATATATGATAACTTATATGGACAAATGAGGACTATCTCTAGTGAAATATCCCCACTCATTATTTCCACATATTTGGAGTGGATTCTAATCCCCCCACCCTCAAGAGGATTATAATCTACAATTAAGGATGAAATTTGATAATTAGGTTGGATCAAGAACTAGAAATCTTGATTATTAAATCCTTGAAATTTTGGAAGATGTAGATTTTCCATCACATAGAATACAATCTCCCCTATAATGAAACAATCACTTAGTCCTTGTAAGAACTAATAATCTACAAAACATAATAATAAGGTGACCATTTCAATCATTACATACTTTTCGTGCATATGAGTTTTTACGAATAGTCGTTCCCCATAACTCTTCAACACCATTGAGTCTCTATTATGTGATTAAACTATATTGAAGTGAAATGTTCACCATTTTAGAAAAAAATAAAGTAAAATGCTGAATGGGATGATTCCACCTTACCTCCTCCTAATTGCAGAATTTTATTTCTCATTATTTAATGACACAAGTTCTCTATAGAAACAAATATCACATTTTCTAACCTAAATAAAACACAAGATTTGCTAATGGGACCCAAAAGAGGTTGAAAATTTTAGGATTTTTGTGCAAAATCTAGTAGGGTAATATTTTATCATCTATAATAATCATACAATAAGTTATATCATTTGTAGGGAATACCTTTATCATTATTGAATATTGTAATTCATCATTAAATTGAGTAAAAAACATCCATCGGTCTAACAAAACGAAATAATCATGAGATGGAAATGGTTTATCAATTTATCTAGAAATAGAAATATCTAATTTCTTCTCCCATAATCCCCCTCACATAAGATCAATTTTTGGAGCTTGGTTCAGAAAAAAATCATGATTAACTATAGACATTTCTAATCGTATATAAATATTAGATAATGTTTCAAGAGTATTCATACACAAACTAATATTTGGAGGATCCTATTTAATGAAAAAACTAAAAATTTTGGACCACTCTTGTAGTATAATGAAGAAGAACTGGTAATGTATTATTTTTCACTAACATAGTCAAACAAATCCTAGCTCCCATTAGAGAACCCAAGAAGGCCCCTCATCGCCTGAAACCTACCTCCAATTGGAAATTGCATCATAACAACCCATGTGTTGTGATAATAAGTGATAAATTCCACTCAAATATTGGGGAATGGAAAAATGAATACTTATGTCAAAAATAATAGTCTCCAGGTTCTTTCCTACAACTGTAGGAAACAATATCCTCAAACTACCAAAGCCCAGGATTACCAGTGAGGTCATCCTTAGTGATCATCAAGACTATTAACCTTTTCATCAAAGACTATTTCATGTTATACAATAATATATTTTTCTAATTTACATGCAATATGTTAGAGTTGATACTGGGTAGTCCATGTTAATAAAACCCATTATGTAGGTGGCTCAAGATTCCACCACCTAATCAGAAGGAGGGTGGAATTAAATTTCTTCTTATAGTAAATAAATTTTCAAGAAATAGCTGAACCAAATGACTATTGATTCAGCTCAAAAAAATCATAGAGAGTATCTTCATCAACCCAAAATTATTATAACACATCTTGCATTAACATTGGGGAAACCTTCAGACTCATATTCATGAGGTATATTTAATCAAAAAATAATAATTTTAGGTTTCAATAAGAAGATGCTCATTTTACTCCAAAATTGTCCATGAATCATTTGTATTTCATGAACTCATCATAATGATAATTGAAACCACACCAAAAAATAATATACATATCATATGAAGTTTTCAATTAGGAATTATTAATTTTTTTCCCATATAAGACAAATTCTCCAATGAAAATACATCCATTTTCCTGAGTTCCACATACTTGGACGATGGGGAGGAAAGGCTATAAATTCAATGGAAATAGGGGAAGTTGAAGTCTTGGAATATTCCTATATCCATGTAAAATTAAAATGGATACCATATTTGTTTGAAAACATATGTAGAATAACGTTATAGATCCACAATTTAATATATAAAGACAAATAATTCTACTAAAAACATTTCATCAAAATTATTTTAGAAAACTGTACGGAAGGAATGTAATGTTCTAATCATCCACAATGATAGGATATACTAGATCATTCTACTCTATTAACAACCTATATTCCCTGAATATCCATCTATGTACCATATCTAAAATCCTAAAAAAATTATCTCTTATTTAATTTACTAAGGAGCGTCTCCACATCTGAAAGCACAATCATTAGGCAAAGAGGTATAGAGTCTTTAAATAAAAAACCATCATCATGACCATGCTCTCAACCATATATTCTACTCACTACTCATAAGTGATTAGGTAAGCACATGTTGACTCCATCCATAGATCCAATAATTTACGATATAGTTTTTTGTGATGAAATTTTATCAACAATAAACCACATCAATAGAATGTCATTACACTATCTCATTCATAGTGTAAGATCTATAAGAAGTAATTAGGGGGAATTTCAAACCACTATAAGTATCAAGAGTTCTTAAAAATGATAATATTTGAATTTATCTTATTGAAATGTCTCTAGGAGTAATATAATTTTTTGATTAAACCTCATACATTTAGTATAAATCAAGGATAATATTTCTCCAATGTATCCTACCATCCAATAAAATAACAATAGAGAGAAATCATCCTTATCTATGATCAGAATCAAATACAAATTACAGGACCGAATATCTACTTTCAAGTACATTCTTATATAAAAGATAACTATATTAGATAATTGCTCATAATAAATTTTTTTCATAGACATGTCTATATACCATAAGTATTCCATCAGTTCTTAAAACATCCCCTCGATGGTAATGTCAGTATGATGTGCGTTGAAATCACTCTTTTCCAATTTTTTTAGTCCTCGTACATTGATTTTTGTTTCTAAAAGATGGATGTGAATAAATAATGACAGAGGGTGACCAGGAGGTTACCTCCTTCAATGACATGGGAACTATCCATGTACGAACATGGAGGTCACCCATATATGAGAATGTGGTACCTTTAATCCTGATGAAGGTGAGATATTTATGATTTCTAGGCCACCTAAAACTAAAAACCTTACTGGCCCATATCGATGTGATGATGGTCATTCAACCTGAAATGGTTCCATCAAAATTATGTATGACCAAAGATGCTTCTATGTTTGAATACATCCGTAATACCCTAATGTATATTAGAAATTTCCTAGTTACATGTCTTTGAAAATTCAACTTCAATACTTATCCTTCCCAATCTAATATATGATAGAAATAAAATATTTTCCAAAATTCCCCCATGATTTCATTTATAGCTTTGGATGTAAATTAGTTTTTATAATATTTTCATTAGTTACCATGGAAACATATCATCATGTATTATCTACCATGTATAATATGAAATCTATTAAATCCTCAAAATATGTGTATTGGGGTGATCTTCATGATTCCTTTCTAGTAATTGAGGAAGGAATCTCCACCTCCCTCGATAAATATAGATAGGTAATTTTGGGGACAAATGAGGAATCTTGTTTCCAGATGATTAGTGTAAACATTCCCTAAGAAGAGAAATATATTTATATATCATTATTGAAGCATAAATACTATTTATTAACATGGAATTACATTAAGATTCCTGATATGGATCTCAAAACATCTGCCATTTCCTATAAATTCCATGTGACTGTAAAGAATTCAAATATGAATTCGGGTTAATGTATCCCTCTCTTGTTTCCAAAGTGGGGTATGAATTGGAATATCATATTAAATTCATCTTCACTAGAGAGGATCAATACAATAATTGTATTTATTTCATTGTTACCTAATAATCTTAAATGTAATATCATTGTAAACATCTATATTAGTGATATCAATCACCATTTTCATATTGATGATTTCTCATTTCTAACCACACAAATTTTAATTTATGTTATCATGGTATATAATCAAATTCCATTATGGATGGGTTTTTTGGGAACAACATGATAAATATGGCCCCTGAAGATGTGTAATAAAACAAATTTAGAGCACCATTGGGTATATTTTCAACCAGATAAGGCCACTTGTACTTTGGAAATCTAGATCCACCAATCATAATTCTATTAATCACATCATTAAACCCATAATTGGATGAATTGTGGAATTATTTTTTGATGAAATATATGTTAACAATCATTATTGTTTCATCACCTCTATGATATTCAAACATTTTATTTAGAAAATCCTATAAACATTGTTTTTTTATGAATACTATGAAGTGTTCTTTCATGATAATGTCAGATGAATTAGTTATATTTTTGGATGCAACTATGGGATTTTGGTATCCATAATGTAGAGTAATGTGATTCTATAAATTAATATTCCTCATAACCTCAATGAGGTAATGGTACATAGGGAAACATCACTTACATAAATCATTTCATAGCAACCTGGACTGAAAATGCCTCCCCTTTATCATGTTATTGAATCAGGGGGTATGCTCTCAATGGGATAAAGACTAAATTAAATCCACTAAAAAACAAAACAATATTTTTCACATAAATAATTCATACTTCCACTATATTAAGGGAGGGAAAACATACTATATGTGTAAACTATGGTGATATCCTCGGCTTCCCATCATGTATATAATAATTTTATGGGAAACAAAATTTTCTTTAGAATCTCAGCTAAATGATTCTAGATACCAATACCATATATTGTAATATTAAAAAAACATAATTTTACTCATATGCATAGAGAAAAATATTTGGGACTACTTGAAGAGCCACAAATTCCAATTGGTTCCTTTTATTGAGCCATATATGTTTATTTTCGATTTCCCTATGATAAGTGTGAATTTTCCAAAAATTTGAAGACATTCTATAATAATAGAACATTTAATAAATGAGGCTTATGCTATGGAATTGTAAATAACTAATGTATTTACATACAAAATGCGATTACAAAGAGAACAAGAATGTAAAAACCATGATCCTATAAAATGAGGCTTTCTATACACATGATCATCCTCATTCGTGGGATATGTATTTTTATGGATCCTCTTGAAGTCGAACCAAGATGCTACTAGAAATTATAATGTTAAATTGGGTTTTAATGGTTATTTTCATTCATTCCTAAAAAGGTACTTTTGGCTTAATCATTATTCTATTAATAATTCATAAATAATGAGGTAGTAATACCAAGACTTTATTACTGGCATGGAGCTATTCATATAGTTGTAGATAGCCTATCGATACATCAATAGTGATTAAGAACTACAGACCACATAGATCAACAATTAATATAAAATCGTGAAAGAAGAAATATACCATGCATCAAGTGTAGTCTATTTTAGGGGAGTGATGGAATAATTACATATAAAACTTGCAATATATCATGTTTCATGATCACGAAATACCTATGCTACTATGAAAGCAATGGTAGCCAAAATTCCAGTCAATCTCTAAAGGAGGATACAATCATCTATGCCATGCACTGAAGGGTAGTATCACTGGTCATCATCTATAAAAAGTAGGAATTAATTAAAATCATTACTACCATAGTACGCAATAAGATAATTAAATTAAATGGATATATGAGCCCTATAATAGACTACCTCTTAAATAAGACAATACGTCATATTAAACCAAAAATGAAAAGATCCAATACCTAAATATAAACATCATCCTTCAGGATAGGGTGAGGGAATTGAATTTTTTCTATAAATGGGTCATTACTGTAGACCTTTTTTGATCCATCACTAAAACGAAATACCCTCCACATAATTTAGAAATTCCATGTTGGATCTTATAGATATCATTAGTTTGGAACTGGACTCTCCCACCATATTAAAATTCTTATTTATTATTGGTCGAAAATGATGTAAACTTATGTGATGTCCATGAATAAGTTTCTTGATTACAAAATAAACCATTACTCCATTTATCATCCCCCATAACTGTTTCACACTACCATCTATTCCTGGTAATTTTTGTATAGGTAATACCTATTGTGTAGAAATATCCGTAGATATGGATAAAAAGTTCAAATACATTATTAGTGCCAATAAAATTCCCCAAATGGGTCGAGTACACCCCCCTAATACATGTTTATAGGAATATAATCATAAAAAAATAGCAAAAATTTAATACTATCACTATATTTAGTGTCCCACACACAATATGGAAAAACAGGTTCGTGAATTTTGGTTCATCCATTCAACAGCCTATATTAGGATCACCAAACCATTTCCAGACAGTTTTCTCCATATCATATATAAATAATAGGGTAGATATATTCCTTCAATAAGGGATTGCCAAACATAATCCTTAAAATACTGAAAACCATCATAAAATATTGGTCCAAAAAAACTAGTGCTAGCCTTAGGGGAATACCGCACCACAACCAACATGTCACACAATAGATTTTATATTTTCCTGCCTATGGAATAGTTGAGTGATACCATCATGGTCAAAATTCAATCAATATGTATATCTATATGAGGTTAATTCTTAAAAGATGAACAATCACCGAAGAAACATAATGAGTTAGAACAATATAATGAGAAGTGATTTCCTACATTTCCAAAAATTGATTTCTATAATGATCAGTTTATGCAAGCCTACGACAGGTAAGAACTCCTCTACCTGTTAACACGTGGAAAATTTTTGTATGTTATTATAACCCAAATGATACAATGGAATAATCCTCTATATCAGGAACAAATTATTGACGTACCTTATATCTTATACGTAAGTTATATTAATATAGAGATTACTCCTTATCGATGATGGACGGTGTAACACCTTGATAATTTGATTTATAGTTTTAAATAAAATTAGTTATGAAAAATAATAATTTAGTATTAAGTGCTTTAATTAATCATAATAATACATAAAAATAATTATATATCAAATTTATATCATTATAATTAATTAATGTTAGAGAAAAAATAGTATTTTAAAGTATTATTTGGTGTAACAGAATATATATATTTAATTATTTTGTTAAAAAATTAATTTCTATCAAAATATTACATAATTATATATTTTAACTAAATAGGAACAATATATATATATTAATTTGAAATTAAAATTATTTTTACAAATACTAAATCTAGATATGAATATATTTACTATTAATATAAAACCCCAAGGATTATGAAACTAATTTAATATAGAATTCATGAAACACTGAGTCCCAAAACAACAACACTATTTTGTAACCTATCCAGTAAACATAATATTTCCACCTCTGTGTTTTGAATTTTGAGAATCTAACAAATACGGTTGCATTAATGGTAATCCTTGGAGTCTGATAAAATCAACATAGTTCTTGGTGAATAGTAACATACCCTTATGAATAGTAATTTACCTTTATGAATAGTAAAAAACCCTTATGAATAGTTACCTCACCAATGAATGTATAATGAAATATAAGCAAATTATAAATGAAATATAATATTTTAAAAATTCTTGATTATGTATTCATATTTTTGTGAATGATTAAATTTTAATTTCATTGATAAATTAACAGATGTATCTAAAATTATTTTTATAAAATATGTCTCAAACTAAATATTTTTTTTTCAATGATTTAGTAATAATTTCATGATGCCTCGGTTGATTTTCGAATGTATTAAAAAATTTGTTTTATATTTAAAATCTATATTTTTAATTAAATAATGATTTTATTTAAAAATTAAATTTTACAAATTTGTAAAATTATTTTAGAAAAATTGAATTAATTTTTTGATTTAAATCTACCAAAAAATTATGTTTAATTTATTGGATTTTTCTAAAATACATCATTTTCATATTAATAGTAAAATACAATAATTTATGATAAATACTAAATACATGATTTATTTAGTCAAAGTAATTTTAGGAAGATTTAATGCCACATGGATTGAACTCACACTCACATATAACTATTATTGGTTGAGATAATCAATCTAATTTTTTTCTTGAGAAAAATAATAAAATAATGATTAGGATATTCAAAAATTACTCTTGTCCTCCACCATAAAACTATCCTCACTCACTCTTATATTCAATCATCTCAAGACTTGTTCCTCATATAAATTTTTCCGAAATACCCTCCCAAGCTCCTCACCCATGTCCAACATCCCTTGGACTCATAATAAGTCCAAATCTTCTCCCCTGAAGAGGCTCTTGAGAAATATTAAATCAAGAGGGGAATTTATCTATTCAATTATTTTGCATTATTTTAATGTTCCTTTGTTTTCGTTTATATCCACTGCTCTACTCATCTGAATGTTATGAATAAACTAGTACCTTACATTTAATTTAATTTTTGAGTATTATAGAATAACTTTTTATCATCTATCCTTTATGGTTTTTTTATGAAAGTAGTAAAAAAAATTCTTTCAGTATGTGTTAATTTAAATTATTAAATTATGATGGGTTTTAAATTTCTATTATATTCTTCAATTATGGTCTTAAAACCATTATTATAGTTCAAACAATCTATAATATATGTATCATGTCTCATCTATGCATTTATATTATTTTCGTACACATGGTTTCGATTTATAATGAAAAATGAGTTGGTTGTGTTCAAAACCGCCAATTAACCCAAACAATCATCATTAAATAATTTATATAATTATTCATCCTCACTCCATGTAACCAAATGAGATTAAAAACAGTTTTACCTTATATATGTTCACTATTAAAATTTTACGTCAATTATGGAGAACCATCTTCAATTTACATGATTCTTGATTCATGTATATAAGTTTACTGATGATGAAATAAACAGACCTGAGAAATGAAATTGAACCTCTTAGCCCATGAAAAGGAAATTAATGATCTTAATAAGGTTACAATATATAAATTACATTGATAATAAATTCTAGATTTATTAATTTCTTAACCTAACTCTTATTATTCAGGTCATTAAGATCAATTGGATAACACCATCAAACTTAAGGTAAGGGATTCTTCATCACAAATAAATTCATTAAAATATATTCCATGTTTACAAAAATTTCTTGTGTATGGTTTATTTATAATAAAAATAGATTTAAAATATCATTAATCTATTAATTTTCATGTTATTCAACGTATCATTTGAATATTATGAATTTTTGGGAATACAAATCAATTGATTATGAAGTGGTAAGGGTTTTCCACCCAAACCTTCATTTTAATTTGAGTTAAATTTATTGTAACATACCTAAATGAAATTATTAGGTATTATTATTTAAAACTCATAAATTATTGGTTAATTTTGGATATATGCTTGAAAACTAGAATTATTCTTTATTTTTTGGGGAGTTAAATATTTTAAAAGGAACAGTAAATATCTCTTCCTAAAATACATGCCTGGTTCGAGGAAACAACTCAAATTCTTACCTATTTTAATTTGGAATCTATAATCTATATTAAGCAATAATTATCATTCATAAATACCATATTTTATCATGGAAAACTACCTTTGTTCATTTTAGGTTTTTTTCCTTTCTTCTTTAATATCTCATTAATTGTTTTCCTTAAATAGCAATACAATGTTTTCTTTTTTATTTCATATTTAACAACTATTTTTATAATATGGGACAACATTTATGCCTCAAATATAATTTCAATGACTTTAACTTTTATCTTATAGGATATACATGTTTACAATCTGATTTCTTGACATATACAAATTAAATACCATGAGAACTCATCCCTTCAAATTAAAAAAAGATTTTTCTCCCCTAAATTTATCATTTCGGAGATATTTGATGTGTCTAAAAATTATTTATTACATCAGATGTACGTACATCCAATTTTTAATTCATAATAAGAGTCTCAATATTCTCATTATTTTATATGGGGTCATTATTTGAATGTTTCATGGTGGTATGGGAAAATTTGTAATGTTTATGGTTTATTTCCTAAAAGATGTTTCAAAGGTCTCATTAAAAAGTATCTTCATTAATGTCGACAACTTTTATTGAATATTGTACTTCATTTCGGATTATCTCCTATGATATCATACACCGTGTTTTATTGAATTGTTAGTGATTATATTGATTGTGGATGTGCTATGTTAATACCATTCACCATATTGCTATAGTGGTTACTTTTTATGTTAAATGATTGTGGAATGTTACTAATATTCAATATTCTAGTTTCAATATGAATGTTTATGTTTTTTATATTGATCCCCATTCATAAGAAGAATATATTTTACTTAGTAATTGTCAGGTGGGGCCCTCTATATCCCCTTGGGCATCGGTAGGTCTCATGAGATAAACTATGGTCTTAACATGTGGCCTTAAAGGAATGGATATTTTTGGTCTTGGAATGAGGCCTTGACGGTATGGTTATGACATTCTGAATTATTCATTCAATAACTATAAAACTAACACATAAAGGTTCTTGTGGTGATTTGACTAGTATAATAAAGTGATTAAGTTTCATTGTGACATTATATATTCCACTCTATTTCCTATCATAATGTGTTAATGTTTATTTTTTTAAAAGGAATGTGTTATTATTTATTCCCTATAAATAATGTTTATGTTTATGAAATATTATACCATATTTAATACCCTTACTGAGCATCTATTCTCAGCCATTTATTATGTTTCCTTTTCACAGGACTTGAAGTTTCTTATTAGGAAAGAACTATATGTATAAATATAGAGTAGTGTATGTTCCCAATGAAAGGTATATGTTTTATTTCGTTTCATGTTGTAGTGTTGAAACATTTTCTCTTTCTAGTTTTTGAAAATAACTAAACTTCTCAGTCCTTCAGAATTTGATTACGTGTAATCATTCCAATGTATTAAAATAATGTATCAGATCTAGGAAACTTGCATCTGTGTTTTATAGTATGTATTAGTGGAAGTTTAGTTTAAAATTAGGAAAATAGCTATAGAAAACGTAGATTAGAGATCAAAACACTACAGTAGTCATTGAGGATATGTATACATGAAAATACTAGATAGATTTTAAGGAATATTTTCTTTGCAGCCTTATAGAAAACATATCCAAGACTGGATACTATAGGTGTACTTGGATCTTCCATATACGTACCTAGGAGTAACAACCTAGATAAGGAGTTTTGGGCTTGACCAAGGGTATTCTGATACTAGACAACATGCCCTAATGGAAACCTGGTTTGACACTCTGAGGGGAGATATTATAAGGATTATTCACACTTTTCTTTATCCACCATTATGAAGGATTTATGCCCCTAAACATACGAAAGTATATGGTTCTAGGATTTACTATGCATAAAATTTATGTTGTGTGTTATACCATATTTGTAATTATAAAATGCCCATAGTTTTATGAACTAATATAGTATATGTAATTCACTATAAAAAGTTCCTAGTCGAAGGACTGTGAACTACACCAATGCATGTGATGCAATGAGTAAGAAGGATAATATCTCTTGGGGTCTTAATCATTCATTTTAAAGGGAGATAGTCTACCAATTTTCCTCATCATATGAGGAAACAAGATCATGTGTTAACATGGAATGTAAATAATACTCTGAGCCCTATGGATGTGATGGGAACCAAAATAATAATTGTATGGAAGAGAAAAACATGGATATATGGAAAAAGGTAAAGTTGGATTTTTCCACATGTGATAAATGTGGAAATAATCACCCTGATAAATTTTGGAAGGGAATGTCAATTTTTAATAATTGTGGACAAAATGGAGACCATGTTCACGATTTAAAGGGTAATAAAATGGTTTGCAATGTATAATGATTCAACTATAAGTAGATGGGAAACTATTTGAAAGTGTAATATATTTATTTGATAATAAAGAGATGATTTATATGGATAATGTAAATTAGATTGAACTAAATATTTTGGAGCTATATAATGGACTGTTTATAATGCGATAGATCCTACAACATTTTGGACTAAAGTAATATATCCAAATTTCTATTATAAAGAGGTGTGAATGTATTCAAAAAGGTTTTAGGGTAATTCAGGTTATTACCATTCTTCAATGGAATAAAAAGAGAATGCACTCTCATTTTTGTTTCTGATGATTAAGAGCCCCTTAATTTTGTTTAATAAGTTTAATATTGATATTCAGTGACCTTATTTCTAATGTATTGGATCATGATATTTTGGAAAATTTAACCATTTATGAAACTTATGATTTTGATATTTACACATCGTTTTAGAGATTAATATACCCTATGATATAAATTTATCTCTAAAATGAAGTAGTAATAGTTAAATCCAAAGTTTTAGGACAAGATTGTTTCTATAAAAACACATCATGTACTTATATTTCCTTACATTATAATAGAGTGAGTGAATTTATAAACATTGGGGAAAGGATCCTGATTCAAAAAAAGAAACCCTAGAGCTTTCTTTCCTGGTAAATCAAATGGTTCTTTATATCTTCTTGGATTTATGGATTATTGAATGTTAACATTCTATTGATAATGTTCCATATCTCTTTTCATCATAACAAGATAGTTATGTTATTATTCCTTTTACATATTGTTCTATATTTCAATTATGAGTTTTATAGTAACCTATGCATCTCTCTTATTAAGAGGGTATATTATTAATCCTACTTATGATTTGGGTTTCCCACAAGATAATTTTCATGTTTCAACCTTTAACATTTGAAGTGAAATTTGAAATTTTGATGTTGAAATTTATTGAAAGAGGAGAGAATGTAACAACAAAATAATTTGTGTTATATTTTTTTAATAAAAAGAGATATGAAAAATATTAATTAAAAATTAATTCTTTTAATTAATTATCATAATACATTAAAATAATTATATTTCAAACTTATAGCTTTAAAATTATTTTATCTTATAAAAAATATTATTTTATAGTATTATTTTGTGTTAAATAGTATATATATTTTGTTATTTTCTTAGAATATACATTTGAATCAAAATATTACACAATTAAAAATTTTAAATGAATATGAATAATATATATATATATATATATGAAAACTAAATTAATGTCATTAATACTAAATCATTCTATGAATATAATCACTAATAATATGACACCGTAAGGATTTACAAATAATTTTAATATAGTTAGATCGAAACAGTAATTCCCTATAAAACAACACTTTGTTATAACCTATCTAATGAACATAATTTTTCTGCTCCTGGGCTCTGAATTTCGAAAATCCGACTGACACATTTTCATTCAGGGTGATGTTTGGAGTCTGACCAAATCAACTTTATTATTGTTTAACAGTAACTTACCCTTATAAATATTAATGTATCTTATGAGTAGAAATATACCCCTATCAATAGTAACCTCAACCATGTATGTATAAAAAACTTAGTCACATTATAAATGAAATTGAACATCTTAAAAATTATTTAATAAGTTTTGGTAATTTTGTGAATGGAAAATATGTAATAACATTTTTTAATTAATAATTGGATTTAAAATTATTTTTCATAAAATATTTCCATAAATAAATATTTTGTAGGCCAATTACATTGGGATATTTTTATGAGGACTTGGTTAATTTTTGAATGTATTATAAAATCAGATTTAAATTTAAACTATTCCTTTTTCAATGAAATACTTATTTTATATAAAAATGAAATATCATAAATTTAAAAAATTATTCAGGGAAAATGGAATTCATTTTTTTATTATACCAGTTGAAAAATGGTTATGTTTAATATTTGGAATTTTCTAAAATACATTGATTTTAGGTGCATGGTAAAATATGATAATGTATGAGAAATATTAAATACCTTTTTCATTGAGTCAAAGGTGATGTATGGCTGACGTAAGACCACATGTTTTGAACTCAGGTGAACATATTTATATTCTTCATCTCAATAAACCATACTATTTATGGTCTTGAGATGAATAATAAAATAATGATTAAAATATTCTAAAATTACTCCTCTCCTCCACTACAAAAACCTCCCTCACTAATTCCTCCTTTCAATTTTCTCAACCCTTGTGATTTATCATAATTCTACTCATATATCCTCCCAAGATCCTCACACACATCCATAAAAACATGTACTCATAAAAAGTCCAAATCCTCTCTCCTAAAAATATCCCAAAACGATTAATTCATGATGTAAATTCCTCTTTTTAGTTCATTTATATTCTTTTTAGGTTCCATGGTTTTCTTTTCTATCCTCACCTATCCATATAAATTTTTTTTGAAAACTCCAGTAACATACATGTATGTTAATTTTGTTATTATTGTTGAAAAATATATTATCATATCTCTTTGATCCATGTTTTATGATATTAGAAAAAACACAATCTAAGATGTGATAATTTATCACATTCAAGGATGATGGGTTTTCAATTTTTATTACTATCTACATTTATGGTCATGAAACCATCCTTATTCATGATCTATATGATAATATAAGTATTATTCTTCATCTATGGTTTTGGAATATTTTTTTACACTTGGTTTTGATTTATAATGAAAAATGATTTCATTGTGTTCAAAAACTGCTAATTAACCAAAATAGTTATCATTAAATAATTTATATAATGACTCATCTTAACTCCAAGTAAAAAAATTTAAATTAAAAACCATGTCACCCTAATGATTTTAACTAATAACATATAACTTAAATTTATGACAACCAACCACTTTTTATATGATTCTCTATTCATTTATATAAGCATATTGGTCATGAAACAAATGGATCAAAAAATGAAATTGAACCTCTTAACCCATAAAATGTAAATGAATGAAATTAATAAGGGTATAGTAAATCATTTAAATGAATAATAGATCCATGAATTATTAATTAATGAACCTAAATTTTATTATGGAGGTTATTAAGATTAGGTGGAGAACAACTTTAGACATAAGGTAAATGTTTCTTAATCTCAATTCCATTTTTTGTCAGGTATTCCTTATTCACTACTATTACATGCAAATGATTAATGTATAATGATCATTGGTATAAAATACCATTAATATATAAATTTTCATGGTATATAATTTTAAATATTAATATTATGATTTTTTGGGCATACGAATCGATTGATTACAAATGTTTAATGGTTTTCCACCCCAGCCTCCATTTTCATTCAAGTTACTTTATTGTCTACTTACTTTAATAAAAATCTTGTATGTTGATATGTACTCTTCATAAATTCTTTGTGAGTGTTATATATATATTTAACAAACATAATCCTTCATTATTTTATGAGGAGTTACATTTTTTAAAAGGAACATTGCAAAACTCTTCCCGAAATACAAGCCTTATTCAATGGAAAATATTGAGTTCATACCTATTTTTAAGTGTACTCTATAATATTTTTTAAATAATAAATAACATTATAAAATAAAAAAATTTACCATGAAAAACTATATTGGTTATTTTCTAGTATTATGCCTTTTTACATTATAATCTCATTAATATTTTCCTTAAACCACACTAAATTGTTTTCTTTTTAATGCTTCTTTAACAACACATTTTACATGATGGTACAACATTTATGCTTCAAATATTATTTAAATGATGATACCATTTATTATCTAGGATATACATGTTTATAACCTAATTTCCTAACAAATAAAAATGAATCTTCAATTGAACTCTTCTTTCCAAGGTAAAATGTATTTTTCTCATCTCATATTAAAATTTATGAGATATATTCCTTCATTACCACACATTTATTAATTGTGGTTTATATACTACCCTTCAGAATATCATATTATGAGTCTGCTAATTGTCATGATATTTTGTGGGATTATGATTTGAATGCTTCAAGATGGAATGTGACACATTTTAATTTATAAGGATTATTTTCTCAGGGATTTTTCAATGTTATCATTTAAAAGTATCATCACCTACGTCAACATCCTTTTTGAATATTTTAATTCATTTAGGTTTATCTCCTATGATATCATCCACTATGTTTTATTGAATTTTTAAGGATTAGTTTTATTGTGGATGTGCAATCTTGAAACCATTCACTATATTACATCGAATGGTTAGTATTGATGTTTACTAGTTGGGGAATGTTATTTACATTTAATATGATAGATTCAATATGAATTTGTATGTTGTTTATGTTGATCCCACTTCATAATAGGAATTAATTGGACTTATTAAGTGTCGAGAGGGTTGTCTATATCCAAAAAGGTGCATTGTTAGGTCTCATGACATAGTCTATGGTCTTTTCATGAGGCCTTAACAAAATTAATATCTGCAGTCTTGGAAGAGGACTTTATAGCCTTAGTATGATTTCCTGCATTATACATTCCCTCATTATGAAACATTTTTATAAAAGTTCACATCGTTATTTGACTTCTATAATATCAATGATTATTCTTTATTATGGAATTCTTTCTTCAACTCTTATTCCTAACAAAATGTGATCATTTTTTTCAATGCATGTGTTTGAGTTATTCACCATTACTAATGTTTATGTTTACGATATCTTCCAATATATTTATTACCCTTAATAAGAATCTAATCTCATTCATTTCATATGTATCATTTTCTCAGGGAACGAATATGTTTATTTTGAATGACCTGAATGGATAAACTTAGAGTAGTGGGTGTTCACAAAAAAACGTTTATATTGTATTTCATTTAAATTTGTAATGTTGAACCTATGTATGAATCTAGTTTTCCAAATATACTAAACTACTCATCCCTTATATATTTTATTCCATGTCACCAAGCCAATGTATTAAAAAAATGCCTCAGCTTCAGGAAAATGGGGTCGGGGCATTATAGATGAGGAAAACATCATTCCCCCACTAGTTTCATATTCTATTGAAATACATTTCATAAATGTCCCCATGACCATATGTCCTTTAAAAGGAACGTAAACTACATAAAATCACTGGTCCTCATCACATGAACATAATGTGAATGAAACTTCTCACCTAGTTTCAAGACCATAAATAACATAATAGTGATTTTATCATATGATTTAAATCTAAATGACATATATTTTATGTTATAACACCATAATATATGTAGATTGGTTTGTATATTTGGATCCATTATTTTTTTAGGTATTGACCTATGTATGGGTTTGATGTATGTTCCAATCCCATGTCCAAGAGTATGATGAATACAGGTTTCCCATAGTGTACTGTTAATGCCATTTTTCTCTAAAGCAATGAACAAAACATTCCCCCATTGTATGAGCTAGATTTATTCATGATAAATATAAGATAACTATATTCATGATTAATTCCCTTACTCATGGGATAGAATGGAATGTAATTATCTTTAACAAAAATCATATCATTGAATTTTGTTAATAAATTAGTAATTTGTTTTTAAACATAATCAATGTAGGGATGATTTTATTTCAAATAAATATATATTTCTTGGTGAAACATTGATGTAGTACTCTATTACTATAGAAAAATTCTAAAATGAAATGTTTAACCCCATTTGAAACCATAATTTCCAAAATATCATCACATTTTTTCAGTTCTTGAACCATCAGTCATTGATGATGGGAAATTATTTTATCAACTTCACATGAAAGTCATAACTACGTGAAATTAATTATATTTCCTCATCATATGATTTTAAAATATATGGTAGGGGAAATTCTGCTCTGTATAACCTTAAAAATATAATTGAATCTTATACATCACATCCTCTTACTTAGCTACTTCAGAGTTGAATCAATGTACATGAATTTATTAAATGGTTGGTCAGTGCATTGTATAATTTATATCTTGTATTTCATACATAAGAGTTATATCTATGAAAGGAATAAAACTTTAAAACAAATACATGTTGGATTGATTTACATAATAGAATACATAGTGCGATCTATGTACTCCTCCACACACTAATCCACTATTTCCATAATAAAAATTATAACATGTCCCACTATCACATAGGACTAGGATATTCACTTGATATTTTGACATGTGTACTCTTGAATAGGGATCATTACAAAAGATAAAATTCCCAATTTCCATGTATATGATCTCTATCTATATAGGGAATTATCCTTCAAAGAACATTGTGTTTCTTTATTAATTTTGATAGAGGATATGAATCGATTCGTGGACCCCTCTATTCAGACCCAATTAAATGTAAATGAACTATGTGTGGAATGATTAATGACCTATTAAAATATGTAGTGATTATTTATTGTTATATCCTAGTCCTTCCCATAGGTTCATCACTATTATAGCATTCCCTTGAACATTATGTAGTGTTTCATTAGAGTGAGTGTTTCACGAATCAGCACATCAGTCACAAGTGATTTCTTTCGCATTTCCATATCAGTTGGAACTAATATCATTGATGGAGAAGACACTATGAACTGAACCTAATTATTTTAAATATATGTTGTTGTTGGTTTTTTGTATGATTATTTATTACTGGAAACTAGAGTTTTTATATCAACTGGATCTTTGACAATTACACCCTTATGCAGTATTCGTAACATAGTCTCTTTCACTACTTGTATATAACATTTCCCATTATAGTTAGATTAATCCAAGAATTATTAATTAATTTAGAGATAAAAATATTCATTTCATGTTGAGGGGATGTCAACATGAATTTTGTCTCCTCCTTAGAAAACATTATCCTAAATTATATAGCCACCAACATATTCTATTCTCACCGAGCATGGGGAGGAATCTAGAATCATGTTTGAGAAAAACAATTATACCCATTTATATATGGTAAATACCAATTACAAGGGATCCTTCAACAAATTTGAGTATAGTGGTTTATCTTAGTAATAACTATCAGATAATATTATGCCTCAACATCTTCTTCACTTTTGTATGTGAGGGCGCATCTAGTAAAACCATACATCATGAAGATGAAATGGTCATCTCAATTATAGATAAATATTATTTCCCATTTCTTTAGAATGGATGGATTCAACCCATTTATAAGTAATATAAATTACTTGAATTAGGTTACACGAATTTTTTTCGTAATTAAGAACTCATATATGCATGTGTATCCAATCATCTAACACTGTAACTTTTAGATGGAACTATGGATCATGTAAAGAAATAACTCCTAGTAAGTGTGGTGTAAATTATAATATAGATTTTCTAGTATTATAAAAAAACTAACTTCCAACCCCCTACTATTACCATAGCCACAATAAATATAGAAACCCTAACTCCACCATTCTCTGGAAGTGGTAGAAAATATGCACTCAGGTACTTTGGAAAAAATACATCCTGTGAAAGAATATAGTCTCCCAAAAAGTTGAACATCTGCCCCATCCCAATGAATAATCATTATTTAAATGTTGTCTCTTAAATATCATCATCCCAAAAGTATTATTAGAATATTACATGCATGTTAGTCTTGGAGGAGTTTTTTTAAGGGTATTCTTGATTAAAATCCTAACCCATTTCTAATATAGTATATTTACCCAAGATACAGGTCCTTACCGGGGGATATCCGGGCCATGTTGATTAAATATATTAAGTAAGAGGGGTCCACCCATCATCTTGATAAGTGGTCTCAAGAGAGAGATTATTTATATATGTCTCTAGGAAATGGTTTCCATTAGATATTATGAATATCTAAGAAACTGTTGAAAAATTATTCATGAATAAAATGGAATGTGTTCATGTCCAACCTCAATTAGCTATTTAGGTCTATTTTCAAACCTTTTCTATATAATAGGGTCTAAGAAACCTATACCATATTATATAGTCTATTCTTTTTCTACTATATAGTAAACTATGTGGTCATAGGATGCACCTAGATAGGCTATACCCAATCATTTTAGAAGCTTCCCCTCATTAGATATCCAAGCTGACTAACCAATTAGATGACTAATTATTTATTTCAACTGACATTATCTAATGAATTATAGGGATGTTAGCCACAATATAATATTTAACCACCTTAATAATATATTATGACAGGTTTTTTAATATTTCCATCAGACCGTTTGTCCTCAGGGACAAAACATCTCATGTGTGACATGTTCTCTTTAAACATATTGTTAGTCTTCAAAATCATGGATTGTTGGGTGATCCCAAAATGTAGTACCCTAAAATTGTAATATATAAATTCCTTAATATCAACCAAATATACTCATTATCATTTTTCACATGAATCATCGATCAAAAATTGAAGCAAAATTCATTTATTATATAAATATAAATATTCTTATTTTTCATTAAACCTGATCCTCCAAATTGACAAGACTTAAACTGAGTAACTAGTTTATGAATTATATGTATATATAAAATAATGGAACCTTTTAATATGAATTAAACTAAATTATTTTACCTAAAATTGATATAAATTTAATTTATTGTTTACAAAATTATTTTTTCAAAAATTGTCTTCTCGGGGTTATGAATTTGAATTTCATAAAAATGATTAATGAAAAATAATGTTCAATATTAATTACTGGATAACACCAATTTTGTTTTTAATATATATTAAATTATAATAATAATAATTTTTAATATTTAAAAATTTATTTGTTTAATTAAAATGATTATTCATTATATTTTATTATTTTATTCAAATATTGATTTGATAAATATTATTTTTTAAAATTATAAAATTTTTCCAAATGTTTAAATCCCTCATATAAAAAATTACATAGTATATAATAATAATATTTTTCTAAATATATAAATTTTTGAATTGATAAATATGGTTTTGATGATTTTAGGAATTTTTATGAATTTACCATTATATAAGAATGATATAGAAAATTATGAATCTCTATAAGTAATTAAGTATTATATTTAGAAATGAAATTATTCATCTTAAAATATTTTTTAAGACAGAAATACTATTGAATGTTTATTAAATCTAATTATTTTGGATCCCAATTATGGAATCATTGGTGAATCCCTATTTGGATTCTATCACACAACCTATCATTGCCTTAATGTTTTTATAGAGACCCGTCCTTTTCCTACATTACTATTACATAATTTCCAAGATAAAAAACATAATATTATTACACATGTAGGATCCAGAGGTTTAGTGTCTTGGGTAAACTAGGACTACACATAACAAGTAAAACATCAAGCATAAAAATTCATTTAATCTCTTCTTCTATAACTTCTTAGTAGCACTTGTCCTCTCCTTAGTACATGTAGCCACCTAAGGATATACATCAAAAGGGGTGAGATAAATGCCCAGTAAGAGGATATATAAGAACAATATAGCATGGGGTGACCATAATCATGACATAGGAAAAAGATCTTGAACATGAGAGGAGCATAAACAATAAACTTGAAATGTGGCAAAGCATAAAAATGAAACATCATGCCTTAGTGGTTAACTACCACACATATTTTTGAACAAAGCTAGCATCATTTTCACACATCATTTCACATTTACTCATGAGATTCATCAATTTACCCAATGCATTGGAGCGCTATATAATTCTGAGCGCACCCGTCACATTTAAACATTCATATTGCGCTATATAATTCCGGGCGCACCCGTCACATCATAACATTATCATTATCATGCTTGCCACAAAGAACACATATCAAACATGTACATGAATAACCCATGGAATGGAATGGGTTTCATCTCATAATAACACATTCATAAGCTTTGGGTTCCCAAAAGAAAGAGGGAACAACATACTTGATATAAGAACCATCAACCTTGAATGAGAGGTAAAAGGTGAGATCTTGAAAGAAAAGTACTTTTGGAAAACATTTTGATGGACATAAAAACTAGTGACAAAAATCTATATCCCAGAAAAGTAATGGAAAATATGAAAAAAAGACCTTTTAGGAGTAACCATATCAAAAATGGAGTGAAAGAGGGAGAACCAGAAGGAAGAAAATTGGGTTCGAGATTTCCCCTTACCTTGTACTCGAATGCCTCATTCTCTTTAATGTCCTGTATAATGACATTATATTCATTAATTAGAAATTCCATAACCTTTTATACATTAATAGGGTCAATTCTAGTTTCATTATTTCATATTATGTTCCTTTGGATGACTTATAGAGTTTAAAAACATTGTTCGGGGATGTTCTTTTTCATGGTTTTCTTGAGCGGTCCACTTGTATTCTTAATTTGATGTTTGGGTAGATCATGGGTAAACATCCAGAACTGATATTACATGTAATTAATGATATTACAGAATCTTGAATGATTTTATAATGAGTTATATTAGATCCAAGTGGATGAATCATTAGATAAAAATTTAATGATGGTTATTTGGGTTAATTTGACCGGTTTTTGGATCACAACGATCTTGTTTTAACATTTAACTTAGTAATAAGGCCATAGGTTATTTCCAGAACATAAAATAGAACATAATAGATATAAAACATTCTGTTTCAACCATAAAAATGGTTTCATGACCAGATTGATGGTATAAATGGAAGAAGAGAGCATGTTGTTTTTGAAGGTGATAAATTATCACCACATGAACAAAGTGCTCTTTAATAAAATAAAAGGAAGGGGGAAAGGGTGTGGGGTGATATAATATAACATTAGAATCATAATATTATAGTATATATATAATACTGGAATTACAGATCACTTTGGATGAAGATATATAGAGAGAGATCAAGAAAGGAACTTGAACTTGAAAGGAAATTAAAGGAGAAGAGAGAGAGAAATTACCTTTAGAATCCTCCTCTTGAGATCCTATTTAAGGAAGCTAGGATTGGTCTTTTGATGAGATGAAAAGATTTTGGACGTGGGGGATGAGCTAGGGAAGGTGTTTGGGTAGAATTTAGAGAAGGCTAGGATCTTGAGAGGTGTGAGGAAAAGAGGGAGTGAAGGGTGGCTTTTATAGTGGAGGGGAGAGGGGTTTCCTTAATATAAAATTGATTAGTTTATTAATTTCACCCAAGACAAGGAATAGTGAGTATTGGATGACTAAGAAAAGTAAATTTGACTTGTGAATTCGGGATTTGGGTGCTTACATCACTTGTGATGTCAGGAATAGTGGGTTTTAATTAAAATGTATTTATATGATAAATTAATGTATTCTACTATTCATCAAAAATTCAAGTATCTTAGAAAAATCCCAAAATTTTACCCCAACCATTTTTCGACGTGTAGAATCCAAAAATGAATTCCATTTTTCAAAAATAATTTTCTAAATATTATTAATTTAATATTTAATTAAAACCATAATTTACTTTAAAAAAATAGTTTTTAAAATTAAAACTGATTTTGCAGTTCTTTAAAAAATTACTTAGGGTCTTATAAAATTATCTAAAAACTATTAGACATTGATGAATATATTTCAGGAAAATAAATATTCTTTTAAATTAATTAATTAATTATAATTAATTTTTTATGACTTATAAAATACCAAAAACGTTTACTAAGGTCAAATTATCACTTTCTATGATGTCTAAATTTTATTTTATTATTCATAGGTAATGTTAATCTTATTTACTATTCATAAGGATCATTTTACTATTCATAAGGGTAGGTTACTATTCATAAGGGTAGATTATTATTCACTAAAAATTATTTTTGTTTCATTAGACTCCAAAAACTATCTTGAACACAACCGTGTATGTTGGATTTTTAAAATTCCAAACATAGGGGTAACAAAATTATGTTTAAAGGTCACTTATCACTTAGTAGTTCATTATTTTGTGTTTTTATGACATAGATACAAGAAACGGAATTTTCCATTGAAAAACTTTGGGTCGTTACATTCTTCCCCCCTTAAGAAATTTCGCCCCCGAAATTTCACTTTACACAAACAGGTGAGGGTACTTCTCCTTCATTGCCTCTTCCGGTTCCCAAGTTGCTTCCTCAAACATTTGGTTCCTCCACAACACTTTGACAAGGCGGGTTGTCTTGTTGCGTAGAACCTTATCAATTCGGTCCAGAATATTTACCGGCTGCTCCTCGTATGAGAGATCATCTTCCAACTGTACCACCTCTGAGTTTAGTACATGTGAGGGGTCTGGAATGTACTTCCTCAGTAGTGATACGTGAAACACATCATGAACTTGAGCCATATTCGGTGGAAGTGCCAGATGATAGGCCACGGATCCTATACGATCAAGGATCTCAAAGGGGCCAATGTACATTGGGCTTAGCTTCCCTTTCTTCCCAAATCGCATGACTCTATTCCATGGAGATTGTTTCGGTGCGGATGTGCGTCGGGTTTCTGTTCCGACGCTGTTCCGCCAGGACGCGTTCGTGCGTGCGCCCGTCGACCCGAGGGGATGGGAGCGCGGCTTGTGGCCCCGCAGTCCCGCTTTCCAAAGGCGGGCGGCATCCGTCCCTTATTCAGGGACGTCTCCTCCTTGATCGAAATTGGGATGATGGGATGTCGGCTCCTCCTTCCGTGGACGTCTCCTCGGAACTCGTCGCCTAATTCGGGTCTCTCTCATAGATTTAAGAATGTTCGTGAATCTCATTCCCGGCGCCATATCTTCATGGACACCGGTTAATTACGCTGCTTCTGCCCAGACGCTCCAAGGAGTCTGGTTGGGGCAGCAACCCGTGGTGAGGAGACCGGGTAGCTCTGGGTGTTGGGGGCGTGTCTTAACACTGCGGCTCTGCATGTCTGCCTTCCGTCCCTAATAGGGCTTCTCGAAGGCGTGATGGCCTGAGGCATCCCGCGCTGGGTGCGGGGAACTCCGTTACCTGAGGTTTTCCTCAGCTTCCCATGTTTAACACGGGGTATGCCGCGAGTTTAACGTCCAGCGGGGACGGAATCGGACTGATCAACACGAGGAGTGGATCAGATGACAAAACCCCTTGCGGGGAACCTCCGACGCTGGGGCCAGCACATGGGCGGCTTTCTGAGTGAAGTGGAGTGGAATGGAATGGAATGACCCCACCAGGATGTGGCGGCCTGGGTAAGGATCAGGATGGATGATGGAGTGAAGATCTTGGACCCCGTAGAGGCTTCCTACGTACCGCGCGTTAGCGCGGATCAAAGTCAGCGTAGTTCGGATATACAGTTTAACGTCATGCTGTACGATGGCAAGACAACTCACGAGGAGGTCTAGGCTACTCGCACGCACGAAGTGGGTGGATCACAGTTTAACGTCTTGCTGGACGATGGTGTTTGGGGCATACACTCTAAGGAGGCCCATATGCGGCAAAGCCCAGTTGAAGAGGGACTTGGGCCGAAGGTGAAAGACACCTCGATCCCTGTCACGCCCCCTACTGGCTTCAGCAGTGGGGAAGCACAACAGAGATACACATGTGCAGTCCCCCACAAGGGTGGATTCAGAGGTGAATCGACGCGAATGTGAACCCGGGAGGGGTCCACCGATGGATGAACCGACGTGAATACGACCGGGACGACCAGGTGGTGGGCTTGAACCTCAAGGAGGCTTCCTACGTACCCTGTTTAGGAGACATGGAGCAAAGTCCACGTAGTTCATTCTGTTAGGACTTACGCACTAAGGCAACCTCAGTGCGGCAAAGCTCAGTTGAAGAGGGACTTGGGCCAGAGGTGAGAGACACATCGATCCCTGTCACGCCCCCTACTGGCTTCGGCAGTGGGGATGCACAATGGATATACACATGTGCAGTCCCCCACAAGAAACTAGGGGTTTTTAATACCCTACCCCCGTGGGAGAAGGCCACTCCAATAAATCATCCCTAAAGTGGGGAAATCCTGACATCCCTGCAGAGACGAGCGGGTGGGGGCCACATCCAAACCGGGGGGGACCCTGCGTGCGAGGCACGAGATCGGGTGATTCGGACGGTTTAACGTCTTGCCGGACGAAGTACAGTTTAACGTCGTGTGTTGAGGATGAAGCGGACGGTTTAACGTCTTGCCGGACGAAGTACAGTTTAACGTCATGTGTTGAGGACGATGGATGCTTGGCAGTTTAACGTCCTGCAGCGCGGACGAGGTGCAGTTTATCGTCATGTAGGACGAAGTGCAGTTTAACGTCATGCGGGACGATGGTGCAGTTTAACGTCATGCGAGACGATGGATGCTTGGCAGTTTAACGTCCTGCAGCGCTGACGAGGTGCAGTTTAGCGTCCTACAGGACGATGGATGCTTGGCAGTTTAACGTCCTGCAGCGCGGACGAGGTGCAGTTTAGCGTCCTGTAGGACGATGGATGCTTGGCAGTTTAACGTCCTGCAGCGCAGACGAGGTGCTGTTTAGCGTCCTGTAGGATGATGGATTCTTGGCAGTTTAACGTCCTGCAGTGCGGACGAGGTGCAGTTTAGCGTCGCGCGGGACGATGGATGCTTGGCAGTTTAATGTCCTGCAGCGCGGACGAGGTGCAGTTTAGCGTCATGTGGGACAATGGATGCTTGGCAGTTTAACGTCCTGCAGCGCGGACGAGGTGCAGTTTAGCGTCGTGCGGGACGATGGATGCTTGGTAGTTTAACGTCCTGCAGCGCGGAAGAGGTGCAGTTTAACGTCGTGCGGGACGATGGATGCTTGGTAGTTTAACGTCCTGCAGCGTGGACGAGGTGCAGTTTAACGTCGTGCGGGACGATGGATGCTTGGCAGTTTAACGTCCTGCAGCGCGGACGAGGTGCAGTTTAACGTCCTGTGGGAAGATGGATGCTTGGTAGTTTAACGTCCTCCAGTGCGGATGAGGTGCAGTTTAACGTCGTGCGGGACGATGGATGCTTGGCAGTTTAACGTCCTGCAGCGCGGACGAGGTGCAGTTTAACGTCGTGCGGGACGATGGATGCTTGGCAGTTCAACGTCCTGCAGCGCGGATGAGGTGGTGCCGCCAATGGGTCTGTGTCACTTCGCGTGAGCCTGGAGGGCCGCACAAGAAGACAACGTACGGTGCGGGCACCAGGGATGAAGATCATCGGGCGCCACGCAGGCGGGTACCCTCAGGGGGTCAAAGGGGGCGACCCTTGGCGGTTGCGCGCAAAAGAGGAGCTTGGCGCGCAATACCGCGGGTCGGCGCGCAATTGGGTGGGCTGGCACGCAATTGGGCCAGCGCTTTGCGCACGGAAGATGGAGATTGCGCGCACCGGGCCTCTGATAGCACGCGGGGAATAGAGATTGCGCGCACCGGGCCTCTGATAGCGCGCGGGGGCAACGGCCCATTCTTTAACGAATGGCCACTTAGTAAGGGGGGGTGCGCGTAATCAGGCTGGATTGCGCGCACCCGGGGGGCAATTGTGCGCAAGAGGCTTCTTTTGTGCTCGAAGGCCTTTTGATGAGGAGTTGGTCAAAGGAAAGAAGCTAAAGGGGTTGCGCACGAAGGCGAACCCCGGGGCTTGCTTGCGCGAAATAAAGGAGGTTACCTGAAGATCGGCATTGCGCGCGGAGGGGTCGGGATTGCGCGCACGAGCGACCCTTCGAATTCTGGCAACCTTCAAAACATCGGGGGTCACCTTGTTTTTATAGGCAACCCCGGGCGCGCAATTCGGCTCACGGGCGCGCAATTCGGTGCACGGGCACGCAACGCGGCTCGGGCGTGAAATAGGGGCCCGGCGCGCAATAGGGCCGCGCACGGGCGTCGGGCGCGGAACATTCCGCGCCGAATCGGCCCATTGGGCGAATCCCGGAAGGATTGCGCGTGCCTCGCCAAGATTGCGCGCAGGCCTCCGATATTTCGCGCAAGGCCTTCGGGCCTTTCGAAACATGATTCTGACTCCAAATATGACCTCGCTTTCCTCATCCGGAACATCGTTTGGGAGCAACGGATTTTTCCGATGTCTACAAAAGCCCCCCCTCGGAATCTGATCGGCGAGAGGTCGCAACGATCGGGTTCCGAGGGAGACGCCGGAATGTTGAAGTCCTGGGCGGCACGGGACTTTGGCGCGCAAAAAGGGCGTCGGGCGCGAAATTCGCTGTCGTGGTCGCGCAAAGCGCTTTCCGCACGGCGCGGACACCCGGCCTCGCCTATAAATAGGGGCCCTGGGTCCCCCGTGCCGTACACTGGCTTTCCACGCGATAAGATTCCAAGATCTCGTGCGCGAAATTGCCATTGACGGCGCGAAATTCTCCCGTTCGGCGCGCAAACCCATCCGGATTTCAGCTTGTCTTGCGCGAACACCCGGGGTTTTACACGACGGACTTCCCAATTGCGCGCCGTCCACTAGGATTGCGCGCCAACTCCCAGATTTTTTCTACCAGCCTCCTCGGATTCCGCACGCCTCACCCCTTAACCCACACGACTCCCGGAGCTTCTGAGATGGCCGCGAATCAAGTGAATGAGGGGGATGCCGCCATTCGCAGAGCTGAGATGGCGGCGAACGAGGAGGTCTACGGAGCCAAGGAGATTGTTTCCAACAATCAATCCTTGTTCGATTTGCTGACACCGGCCCAGAAGACGTATCCGTTGTCGGACAACCTGCCACTCTGGAACTACGGCATCCTGGATGAGGTTCCGGTGCCGGGGTTCGAGGATGATGCGCCACGGACCTGGGTGACTCGGGAGGACGAGCTTCCCCACTAAAACATCACCAACAACGGGCATCCTGTCAGGGAGACAAGGCACTTAAATGTCTATGTCCTGAACCCAAGGACGCGAACCATTACCGGGAGTCAGCCTACTGCGGAGAACTCTCCAGCCCTCTACTCGAGCACGTATCGCCAGAGTGTCACCGACGACACCTGGGGCTGGCTGAAGGACTGGGACTTGCGGTCTGGGGGCAATTTCACCAGTGAGTGGGCCAGGGCGTTCTGGGTATGCCACACCTGCGATCACTTTGCGGAGGAACTGCGGTACATCGGCCTGTTTGAGGCGGTGTGGACGTCGCAGTTCCACTTCTACCAGCAGCCCAAGCTTGGGCCGGAGCTGTTCACCCGCTGGTCCCCAGACACCAACACCTTCCATCTTCATCATGGGGAGGTCCGCATCGGTCTCTAGGACATCCACTACATCGGAGGTATCCCGCTGGAGGGTTACCAATACGATGAGTTCCTGCCTCCGAGGAACACCTGGGGCGACAGGTCACGGACTCCCATCCTGACATGGCATCTACTGGACCTGGCTACGGAGCGGCTCGGGGTCACGGACTTCCACAAGGACATAGCCTAAAGGAGTGGATCGGACAGTTCTTGGAGCATGACCCAGCGGTCAAGATGCCAGGCAGGGGGAAGCGGTGCCCGACCGCGGCTCAGAGGAGCCGGAACGGGTCGTACTGGCGGGTCCTAGAGACGGGAGACTACTGCTCATGGGGGTACCACGTCATTGAGGCCTGGGACCCAAATGTCCGGTACGCGGCGTTCCTGTCCACCTTTCTGAGTGGGTGGCTCCTGCCAGTGCGGGAAGTGAGGATGGGCGTCCGGCCGGAGACACTGGTGATGGCGGGCGCCATGGCCGCCAACAAAAGATTCAACCTCGGGGTCCTAGTGCTGGCTAAGTTGTACTCCATCCTGGGACGCATCTCACGAGGGGGGTCGCCACAAAGGATCTGTGGGCCCTTTCAATTCTTCCACGGTTGGGTGGCTGCTCACCTCGGTGGGTACACATTTCCAAACGTCGTCATTCCTCCGGGCAACGGCCTGCGACCCTCCCTGCTGAACATCGCGGGGGTCGCTCCGATGACCCTAAAAGAGAAGGGCGTGAGGATTTGGATTGGAAATCACGCCAATTTCAACTTCAGCCCGTTCCCCACTCCCGTTGGCCAGATGATCGACAATGGGCAGGGTCTGCTGGAGCAGCACGAATACTTCCTGAGCATGCGGGGCGGGGTGCTCGTGGCTCGGATCGACGGGAAGGTGATTTGCGAGCCCTACGTGTCAACCCGGTTCGCCAGGCAGTTCGGGTGCCTTCAACGGATGCCGAAGAGGGTATTCACTGCTGTCCGGGAGGAGACGAACCCTTGCGTCCTTCGCCAGATGTGGTTAATGTTCGCCGCTTTCGGCTCTGGCGATGTCATCACTCTCCCTCCTACCGGGGTCGACGCAGGCTTGGCAACCGAGTACGCCGATCACTGGGCCATCGCGTACCCCGAGGGGCTTCTACGGAAACCAGTTCGGCGGCTCGAGGTCACCCGTGCGGAGACCGGGCATCAAGGAAGGAGGTGAGGCGCCGTTACGCGGGGGAGAACGGAGGCGCGCCAAGCAGCGGAGCCGGCGCGGGCAGTGACTTCGGCGGCGGGCACATCGCAGACTGCCGCCACGGCCTCAGCGCCCAGAGAGGGGGAACATGCGGTGGTCGGGGAGCGGCCCGAGAAGCAGATAAGGCGTCTGCTCGAACCCTTCCACGATGCAGTCTTCCCAGCGCTGTGGTCGGTCTGGATGACCCTGCAGCAGTCGCTGGGGACCAAAACCATCTGGCAGAAGATAATCAGAGAAAAAATCCATCTTCCAGAGGTCGGGCGCCTTCAGGTCGCCGACAGGGTGAACTTCCACCGGCGGTATGCGTATCTGACGGCCATGTACGAGTACGCGCGCCAATGTGGTCAGCGTGCGGAGCCGTCCCTTCTGGTGAAGGTGATGCTCGGTCTAGAGCCTTCTCCAGAACAGATGTCGCCGGAGGAAGGTGATAGTAACGATGACTTCGAGGAAGAGGAGGAGACGGGGGAGGATGAAGGCTCTGAGGAAAGGTCCCATCCGGGTAGCCCGCGGGAGAGCGGCGAGGTGGCCGGCTCTGACAATATCGATATCACTGAGCTCCTCGATATCCGCTTCTATCCCTACTCAACCTGCTTCATCCATTCTCTTATGCAGCTTCTAACCCATTTCTTCATCTTCTTCAGGAGTGCACGGATGCTGGTCAGGCATCCTCAGTAGGAGTAGGAGAGGCGCCAGCAGGACAGGGCGGGGGCCAGACACCCATCATTGAATTGACAAGCGCTGAGGGGTCCCCTGCTGCAATTGCTCCTGCGGCGGCCGGGACAGCGGAAGATGCCGCTCTGGACTCCCGTAAGTCTTATTACTTTACTGTCGGTGCTTGCCGTTGACGATCCGTGACTAACCACGGCATGCCTTGCATAGTGATCTCAATACTGGAGGCTCGTCGGGCTGTCGAACCCGGGCCATCCACGAGTGGACCAGTGGTAGACATGCCGCCTTCTCCGGAACAGACTTCTCGCACCGAGCCGGCCCCACCAACTGCTGATCAGGGGGCAACGGACGCCGGCGGTGCTGCCATCGGAGAGAGTTCGGGGGCTGAAAAGGGTGTCAACGCCGCTGGGGCGAGAGAAGAAGGTCACCCAGATGTTGGGGAACCTATTCCCTGTGAGGACATCCCAGGGGCGGACCCTGCAGCAGACCTGCTGGCTGCCTTCCCTGCCTACCGGCCTGCCGACCCCGAAGAGATGGACGACTCGGACTCGGAGGCGGTCGAGGAGAGCCGGATAACGCGCCGCAGGGGATGGAAGTGCATCCAGCGCTTCCTCAAGCGACCCCCATCGGAGTGGCTGGGGCGCATGGGATCGCTTCAGACCTGGTTGCGCTTCCTGTGTGCCGGGGGAGCTGATGCTCGACGCCTCCATCTGACGGTCCGTGATTTCATGGCCGAAAAGATGCGCGAGAGCCGCCGGCGTGCCGACGTCGCACAATTTCGGGACATGTCAGAGAACACGCGGGCGCTCCTCGTGGCGGAGCAGGAAGTCCGGTGCCTCGAAGGGAAGGCGGCAAAGAAGGAGGCCTTCGTCGCAGCGTGCACTAAGCTTGTGGAGCAATTGACGGCCCAGCTGGATGACGCCCAGGCACAGCTGACGGAGGCGGGCCACCAGATGGTCACACTTCAAGTCGAGCGGGAGGGTGCACAGGCCCGGATCGGCGAGCTGCGCGCTGCGACCGCCGATGAAGAGAGGGCATGCAAAGAGAGAGAAGCAGCTCTGGAGGCCTCCATCCAAAGGGTAGTGGCGTTGGAAAGATCCATTCAGCACGCTAATCCCTAGGGGCTTTGTTTTTTCCATTCCCATAACCTTTTTCTTCCGCTACTCAATACTTCTATCCATTTGTATGAGTCAACATATTTATCTGCCTCTTTTGGCTTAACGTGCTCAACCACAATTCATTGTCTTGCGGGAGCGTCAACCAAGCTTCAGGCATCCATAATTGGGCCTGGATTTCTAAGGAAAAGAGGGAGGTCATTCCTAGGAAAGGAGACCTCATACCTAATCAATGTACCATCCCCCCAACTTGTTCCGACACACGAGCGGGACAACGCTAGGAGCGTTGAGATTTTATCCGAACATAGGGAGATGAAAAAGGGTGAATCGTGTGTCCCGAATTCAGAAATCCACGACGGTCAGTCTTCCAGGAAATGCCCAAGACGGCAAGCGGACAATGGATCAATCGACCATACTACTGCAATAGATGGACCGAAGGTCATCATTCATATTGCAGGAGGCGGATCACATGTCATCATCAATACCACTTTGGGGGTTCCTTCAGACACAAGGGTGGAAATCTGGATCAAAAGAGAATGCGAAGCGTGGGGCGAAGTGATGATTTGTTCGGAAAGAATCTAACACTCCCAAAATTGTGCCACCGTGGGGAAAGCGTATTAGGCGGATGCACCAATCTGGCCGTGAATCGCCCCAATTATCAGACAGAACCCCTTTGACGAGGAAACTGTCGCTTCCCATCATCGCAATGGGGCATCCCGAGCTGACTCAGGGAGAATATCACAACCGCACCACTCTACCAGAAGCCAGGCCAGACGGCCGGCGATGAGGGGGGCGGAACTTAGCGACCCCAGAGGCTGGACCCGAGTCGAGATGCCCGGGCGTTCCTATGTACTCCATCAGGCTGGAGATCAAGCCACATGTAGTTATGAGAGTGTTGTTTTAACGTCATGCGGGACGTAGAACCCCGATTAGGGAGATCTTAGTTTAAGGTCGTAGAGCTCGGACCATAGGGACAGATCTTAGTTTAAGGTCTTAGAGCTCGGACCATAAGAACCTCAAAGTACGCCACATCATGGTCCAATCCCCTGGATATGCGAAGATTCACTGAGGGATACTATCAAGAGTGCCGAGATTTTGCCTGGTCAGAATGGGGGGTGGAAAACGTAATGTGAATCATGCGGCCATTCACTCAAGGACTGGGGGCACCGGCGTAACGATATGGGAGTACTGCCGACCGTGGCAAAAAAGCAGCATCAATATCGCACTGACCGTTGATGGAATGAGGCAGCAAATGAGCATCAACCGCTTAAGCTCAGGATTCATATCGATTTGCTGCCCAAGGCCCTTGGGGGCACCAGCCCGGATCGGTGGGAGAGCACTGAGGCATTGTATCTAGACCGCTCACGGGGGTTCCACCCAGGGCGTAGGTGATGGGTCCGAATGAAGGGGAGCATGAAGCCTGAAAAGTGGAAGGAACCTGACCAAGCTGAACTTGACCCTCATGGCAATAGACCAGAGTGCTCTTGACACCGGTGGACCACTGCAAGGGGTCAAGGGAAACGCCTTGAGGGTGACCCGAAGGTGGCGGATTCCCAAGAGAAGGGGGAATCTTTTAAGAGGTGGGGGGCTGGACTCGAAGTTTCAAACATCCGGGAGTTCCTACGTATCCCATAAGGATGGGAATCAAGCCACACGTAGTTCTTGAAGTGCGACGCAACACAATCGGGCACCAGCGCGGGGAGGGGTGCGGGTCTGGCCCTCGCACCCAAAAGAAGCTGTATTTGATATTTCTTGTTTGTCCTTAAAGGTGGATGGTTTTTCTTTGTGCAGCGACATGCCTATGATTAAGAAATCCCTGGCGTCTCCACAATAATCAAGCCATGAAAGGCATCGATAAATGGCGTGGTTATCAACCAGCGCCAAACGTGAGTGTCCCCTGAGGAGAACATCACGATGCAGTGTCATTTCTCATCGGGCGGCCAAGACGATCACAGTTTACGGTCGTGTGGTAAGACCAGGCAACACGGTTTAAGTTCGTGTGGCTCAGACCATGGAGGAATCCGCTTATTGCGATACGGCGGACCCAGCAGAGGTGGGGAAACATCCCAGCCCTGCGGTCACGCACAATTCCAGGAGAAGGATCCTGGGATAAGGGCCTGCATATGTCTATCAACCGAGGGGCATAGATGCTAGCCTCCAGCTATGTTGGGCCCAGAACGCGATTGTTCGGGTGACTCCTTCCTCCGCATAGGGACGAGGGTCTAGATACACATGGCCCTTAGGGAGGACATTATTATATATCATTGGTGCTCATATCGTGGGAGCCTCGAAAGGCACCATTACCCTGGTTGGCCTGCCTAACGTGTAGAGGTGTACTGAGGGTCAGTATGAAGAGAGAGTGTTGAGTTCCCACTACAGCGCACTGAGGCGAAGTGTTATAAGGAATGCGCAACCAATGTTCAGAGCCTGAAAGAGTTGACATGACGATCAAGGATGTTGCTGACCATATTCACAACACAACATCTGATCGCGTCAGCCTAGGATGAGGCAAGCAAACGAGAATCAACCGCTCAAGCGCAGGATTCATATCGATTTTCTGCCCAGGACCCGCCGGTAAATCGACCGGGAGCGGTAGGAGAGTACTAAGGCAACGCATCCAAACCGCTAATAAGGATCCCTTTGAGTGAAGGCCTGAATCAAGAGGAAGTGCGAGGCCTGACAAGTAACACAGGACTTGTCGGGATTGAATCCGACACTGCAGGTCATAGACTGGAGTACCCAAAAACATGCTAACAGATCACCGGAAAGGGTAGGAGGACTCAACTGGAAAGCAACCAAAGGACGGCAGATCCCCGTGATCAACCAAGAGACGGGGCTGGACCTGGAACACAACGTCCAGGCGGTCCTACGTATCCCATAAGGATGGGAATCAATCCGTACGTAGTTCTTGAGAGGCAGTATAACGTCATGCAGGACGAATGCTGAACAGTTTAACGTCTTGTAGCTCGGACGTGGTGCAGTTTAGCGTCATGTAGGACGAAGTGCAGTTTAACATCATGCGGGACGATGGAGCATGCAGTTTAACGTCGTGCGGGACGAAGTGCAGTTTAACATCGTGCGGGACGAAGTGCAGTTTAACGTCATGCGAGACGAAGTGCAGTTTAACGTCATGCGGGACGAAGTGCAGTTTAACGTCATGCGGGTCGATGTGCGGTTTAACGTCATGCGGGACGAATGCTGAACAGTTTAACATCTTGTAGCTCGGACGTGGTGCAGTTTAGCGTCATGCAAGACGAAGTGCAGTTTACCTTCATGCGGGACGATGGAGCATGCAGTTTAACGTCCTGTAGTGTGGACGAATGCAGTTTAACGTCATGCGGGACGAAGTGCAGTTTAACGTCATGCGGGACGATGGAGCATGCAGTTTATTGTCCTGCAGCGTGGACGAATGCAGTTTAACGTCGTGCGGGAAGAAGTGCAGTTTAACGTCATGCGGGACGATGGAGCATGCAGTTTAACGTCCTGCAGCGTGGACGAATGCAGTTTAAAGTTGTGCGGGACGAAGTGCAGTTTAACGTCATGCGGGACGATGGACACTCAGACAAAGTACTGCTTGAGGAACCTAGCGTTGGTGGGAGGAGTGACAAGCTCACCATCCATAGTCGCTAGGGAGTACGCACCATTGGGATAGACCTTGTGGACGACAAAAGGTCCCTCCCACTTGGGCTCCAACTTGGGCGGCTTCCTGCCGGGGATCATTGGTGATCTTAGTGCCAGTACTAGGTCACCCTGTTGGAAGGAGCGGAGGCGAACCTTCTTATTGAAAGCTCGAGCCATTCTGCTTTGATGCCTCTCCAAGTTGTGCAAAGTGCGAAGCCTATTCTCATCTAGTGCTTCCAACTCGACTAGATGGGGTTCAGCAGCTCTGCCCGATGCTTGCTGGTCGTAGACCACAGTGCGCAAGGATGGTAACTGGATCTCGATGGGCAGGACGGCCTCAGCTCCATACACCAGGGAATAAGGGGTCATCTGGGTGGAATTGCGAGTCGTCGTCCGATAAGCCCAGAGGGCGTTGGGGAGCTTGTCCGGCCAACTCTTCTTGTTCTGACCAACCATCTTTTTCAGAATGTTAGAGAGGGTTTTGTTAAACACCTCAATCTGTCCATTCGCCTGCGCATGATAGCGAGATGTATGGTTCGAGCGAATGTGGTACTTGGCGTACAACTTCTTCAACTCGGCTGCTCGGAAATTGGCTCTGTTATCCGTGAGGATAGCGTGAGGCACTCCAAATCGATAAATGATGTTGGAGGTCACGAAGTCAGCGATAGAACGGGATTTGACCTCTCTGAGCGGAATCGCCTCTGCCCATTTGGAGAAGAATTCCGTGGCGGTCAGAATGAACCGGCAGTGGCGAGCCGTCGCCGGCAGGTAAGGTCCCACAACGTCCAGCCCCCAGACTGCGAAGGGCCAAGAATACCTGGTGGTATGGAGAGGCTCCGGCGGCTGATGCACAAAGTTCGCATGAACCTGGCATGCATGGCACTTCCTAGCATACTCGATGCAGTCATAGATCATGGAGGGCCAGAAGTATCCCAACCTCCGAATCTGGTGGGACAGCTTCGGCCCAGTCTAGTGGGCACCACATGAACCAGCATGAACCTCTTGCATGACTCGTGTGATCTCAACTCCCTGAAGGCAACGGAGGAGAACACCATCAAATCCGCGTCTATAGAGGATCTGATCCAGGCCGGGACTGCTCTGGAGGACAAACTGCGATGTGCGGCGTCGAACTCGCTCGCGCTCGGCCCAATCCGACGGGAGAATGCCATGTTGGAGGTACTCAACCAAAGGCGTCCTCCAATCAGGGGCTGGTTCGACTGCCATATCTGTGGTACTCGGGGCTCCAGGCATAGGGGCAACCGTAGTGAGATTACTTACCGATGGGCCGCGATCTCCCTCCGGGATAACGGGAGCGATGAGCCTGCGGAGCGTCACGCGGATGATTAGGTTGTCCTGTTCAGGCTCTGCGAGTGACGCAGCAAGGCTGGCCAAAGCATCTGCTCGACCGTTCTGCAACCAGGGAATATGGACAATTTCTGGCCGAGAAGGGAAATGGGCCATCAGGACGAGGGTGCACTCCAGCAATGGTACAAGTTCCGGCTTCCTGACAACATAGTCGCCATTGATCTGCTTAACGACCAGCTCGGAGTCCCCTTTCACACACAGATGGGGCATGTCGATCTCGAGAGCTAACTTGTGCCAGTGATGAGGGCATGGTATTCCGCCTCATTGTTGGTACAGCCCTATGACAACGGGAAAGAGTATGGCAGCACGGCTTGCTCCGGGGTAATGAAGACGATACCCAATCCCACTCTGTTGAGCTTAGGATTATCGCGTCTTCTACCGGTAGGGCTCCGGGAGGCACTGTCAAAGTGCATCTGCCAGCATGGATCGGCACGATCGACCGAGAAAACAGCCTCATCAGGAAAGCCTAGATCCAGCGGCTGATCCACGGAGGTCGGTTGAGCAGCCAGAAAGTCCACCAATGCTTTCCCTTTGATGGCCTTCTGAGACACATACCTGATGTCGAACTGCTGGAGAATCACAGCCCACCATGCTAGACGGCCAGTCAACATAGGCCGGCTCAAGATATATTTCAACGGGTCTACCCGAGAAACCAAATGTACCTCATGGTGCTGCAAGTAGTGCCGTAATTTATGTACGGCAAATACGAGCGCTAGGCAGCTCTTCTCGATGGGGGAATACCTAACTTCCGCATCGAGGAGCATGCGACTGAGGTAATAGAGGCTATTCTCTGTTCCCTCGTTGTTCTTCTGGGCGAGAAGGGCACCAAGGGACCGTTTCAAGGCAGTCACATAAAGGACCAGCGGCTTCCCGGATACAGGCAGCATCAGAACCGGAGGTTGAAGCAGGTACTGCTTGATTTCCTCGAAAGCGGTCTGACACTCCTTATCCCATACACAGGTGGCACCATTCTTCATGAGCTGAGAAAAGGGCTTACACTTGCCGGCCAGATTCGCGATGAATCGGCGTATATAGGCTAAGTGGCCTTGGAACCCTTGCAGTTCCCGAATGTTACCTGGGGGAGGCATCTGGCTAATCGCCCTGATCTTCTCTGGGTCGATCTCAATACCCCGGTATCTTACCACAAAGCCAAGAAACTTCCCAGAGGTGACCCCGAAGGCACACTTCAACGGGTTCATCTTCAGGCGGTGAGACCGGAGGAAGCCGAACACTTTCTCAAGATCTTTGAGATGGTCCTGACGTCGGCACGATTTGACCACCAAGTCATCGACGTAGCATTCCACCAGTGTGCCGAGGATTGGCTTGAATATGCGGTGCATCGCTCGTTGATAGGTGGCACCTGCATTCTTCAGGCCGAAGGGCATGACCTGGTAACAAAAGATACCTTGGGGGGCCCTGAAGGCAGTGAACTCCTCATCCTCAGGGGCCATCCGGATTTGGTTGTATCCATAGTATCCATCCATGAAGGAGATGGCTTGGAACCCTGTCGTGGCGTCAATCAACAGCTCTGTCACCGGATGGGGAAAATCATCCTTCGGACAGTGGCGATTGAGATCGCGGAAGTCGATACAGACTCGGATCTGCCCGTTCATCTTCCTGACTGGCACAATGTTGGCCAGCCATCTGGGGTACTGAACTTCCCTCACAAAGTTGGCTTTGATAAGCTTGTCAACTTCGGCCTCAACCATGGCACCGTGGAATGGGTGCATCTTCCTGGGAGGCTGCTTGAGCCCATGATGGTTCGCCGGGAGACCAAGGCTGTGGACGACTACCTGAGGATCTAGCCCCGACATCTCGTCATAGCCCCAAGCGAACACATCACGGTGCTGTCTGAGGAAGTCCACGTACTACTGCCGCTCCTCAGAGGGCATGGCGGCACTGACCAATGTGGGTCTTGGATCTTCCTCGGTTCCAAGGTTCACCTGTACTAACTCATCGACCGTGGCGGAGACGCCCTCCTCAAAGGCTGGGGGTGCATCTCCCACGTCCTCTCCACTCGGGGAGGGATCGTCCACGGGAGAGACTGCGTTGGAAACTTCATTGGGGCTACCAGATCCTGCTGGGCCGCTGGTGCTGGCATGGGCGGTCGCGGTCATCTCATCAGGAGACTCACAGGCCGTCGAGACCATGGCTACGTCCAACCGATGGATCGGGAGGACGTAAGCGTCATCCAAACTTGCCCAGGGATCACTTGCAACAGCGACAGGCTCAACCTCACCTGTCAGGATATGCTTATCCTTGCTCTTGTAATAGTCCGCGTCCAGATAGCGGGCTTCACATGAGGCAAAAGGAGAGGCATCTCCCTGAAGCACGCCTACTCGACCATTAAGGCAGTATTTAAGGCATTGGTGGTATGATGAGGTAACCGCCGCATGAAGGTGGAGCCATGGCCTGCCCATCAACGAGTTATACGCAGTGTCCTGAGAGACTAACATGAATTCGGTGTTGGCAACCAGGTCACCGAACTGGGTCTTCAAACGTATCTTGCCGACCGGAGTTTGCTCGGTGTGGTCGTACCCCTGGATCCTGAGGTCGGAGGGAATCCAGTCATCCTCAGACAACCCCTATCTCCGGAGCGTCCGAGTTGGAATCAGGTTAATCCCGGACCCCGTGTCGACAAGACAGCGCCGGACTTCAAGGCCATTGAACTGGCCAGTAACATACAGTAGACGAATGTGCCCCTGTATAGGAGGGTCTTCATCCTTACCAGAGAATGAGATAACTGCCTGACATTCGGCATTCTCAATCACTTTGGCGTGGAAGGCCTCTACAGCCGCAACCTCCGTCTCAAACTGGGGGGGGGGCTCTTCAGGGCTTCAGCGAGCGCCTCGCGCATCTCAGGTGACAGGCGCAGAGCCTCAAGGATGGAGAGCCTTGTTGGGATTTCGGCCAAGTGCTTCAGGACATCATACTTTCTTGCCAAGTGCGAGCCCCTGGTTGTAGGAGGTTGCTCTGCGGTTGGAGGTATGACGGGCCTTGCCGGTTGGACCGGCGGCCGACTGGTGCTTGGCGCATCTCACTGTTCACTGGTTGAAGCCCGGGAAGTGGTCACCGTACTGGGGCCAGGAGGCCGGGATGGACTTGTGGCAGGACGGAGCTGGTCGCGGCGCGGCTGAGGCGGTTCTGCCTGGTCCCACACCACAAACGGTGGCGGAGGCGAATCCGTCATCCCCGGATGGGGGGCCTGCGCGCGCAGAGCTCGGTTTTGAGCCCGCTGCCTAGTCTCAGTGGCGTGCACGGCCTGGCTGGAGGTACCAACTGCCGTGCCCCAGCGACTCTTGTTGTTGCGGTTCCTCCGACGGTGGCGACGACCGGGGATACTAGGGAGGTCCACCTGGTGTTCTTCAACGTCGGGAACCGAAAAGGGATTTACCAGCTCGACGGTATTAACCGAAGCGTACCCAACACTGTCATCGGACGAATCATTCATCACCGGGCGGATCCGGGGAGGGACCCCCATCTCCAGGGGCATGAAATCGCCGAGAGTGCGGGATAGCGGCGGAACTGGCGGGGCGCGCTCTTCCTTCTTGCGCCGCCGCCGTTTGCTGTTCTCGGAAGAGGCAGGCTGGGACGACGAGGCCGAAGCAGCACCCGTAGATTCTGGGGGCTCAGGCTGATTCAAGCGCGCACGGATGACTCCATGGGCGCGAATGATCGTCCTGCGGGCCATCCAGTCATTATACTTCTGGGATCCGCGGTCAGAGACCAGCTGCCATTCGTCCTCGTCGCCACTATCATCATCTGATCTCACGAACACACCCGCCACTTGTGCTGGACCTGGGCCCAACCTGATTACATTGTTGTTAATCTGGTCTTGGAGCCATTCCTTAAATACGTAGCACCGCCGGATGGTGTGCCCCAGGGCCCGATGGTAAGGGCAGTATCCGGGGTTATCCGTGAGATGCGCCTCCTCTGGCCTCCAACACTCAGGCAGTCGCACAATCCTCTGCTCCATGGCGCTCCGGAAATAATCGGGGACCTGATCCTCATGAAATGAGTAAGTCAGGTATCGCAAGGCCCTGGGAGCGTGGTCTTGACGAGGGGCTGGAGGGGCCTGCCGAGGAGGTGGACCCCGATTATCTCGCCTGGGTTGTGGCGGTACATTATGCGGAGGGGCCGGCCGGTTCTGGGGCTGCCGCTGCTGGGCCGGGACCAGAGCCCATGGAGGCGGATTCCTGTGAGGCTGTGGAGCTGGCCTCACCGACAGCATCTCCAACTTCCTGGGGCCTCTATCTGGGCAACAACAGCGGGCTCAGCCCTGCTGACTCTCCTTGCGGGGATCATAGGAGGCAGCGGGTGTGCCTGACTGGCCTGTTGTAGGGCTTCCTCAAGACGTTGAGCTTTGTCTGAGAAGTCTCTGAACCCTCCGGGGTAATTCTGAGTGATCAAGGAAGGGACCAGCTCGGTCTTGACGTTCCCGACGCACATTGTCAGCAACTGCTCCTGAGTCAATGGCATGTCAAGGGAATACGTGAGACCCTTCCATCGGGCGACGAAATCTGTGACTCGCTCATCAGGCCTTTTCATGCACTTGAAGAGGTCTGTGATACTCATCTTCCGGGACGTGGAACTGAACTGGTAGAGGAACTGTCTACGAAGGTCCTCCCAGCTAGTTATCGACCCGACGGGGAGCTGGCTGTACCAGACAAATGCTGGCCCTTCCAGTGTCTGGACAAAGTAGCGAAGCTTAGCGGCCTCCTGCTGCGCCGGAGTTCCCAACATAGGCCCGCACCTTGAGTTGAAATGGGCCAAATGCTGTGGCGGATCTCCAGTCCCGTTGAAGGGGGCGAAAGTGGGGTTCCCTAATCCCGGAGGTGCCGGCATGTCATCCACCCATGCTGGGTATGGCTTGCCGTCCGGTGGGATCGCCACTTGCCGAGTCTCCAAGGCTTCCAAGCGGGCGATGAGTGCCGCCATCGGATCGTCCGAACATGGGTTCCAGTCCTGGTGAGGATTTCTAACCACGAGCGCATTGCATGGATCTTCAATCGGGTCGTCGACCGGGTCGTCGAACTCGGCAGCTCGTGGGATGGCGGGCGGAGTGGCCCTTGGGGTAGCGGGAGGAATCCGAGCGGGGTCTCTCAGGTAGTCATGCCGTTCGGGAGGGTGTGGTGAAACATACCGCGCCCTCTTGCCATAGGCAATGGCCTCTCCCCTGTCGGCAAACATGGCATAATCACGGTTACCCGGAGAGAGTCTCGTCGAGGAGTGGTTGTTCCTGTCCCTGCTGTCCTGGCCTAGGATCACTGTAGTCAGGCCGCCGCTCTGCAGCGCGCTCGGCGAGGAGGTGGTCAACTAGCTTCTTCTTCTCGGCGAGCTGTTGACGTAGCGTGGCCTTCTCGGGATCCTCATCCGCCCTCTGTATGGAGGTAGATGGGTCGGCGGGCTTTATAGCCCCGCCGTGCTCTTTACCTTTGCTGACGTTTCGGCTCAATGTCAGTGCTTCAGTGGGTGTGGGGAGACCCAGGAGGTTCCTCTGGTGACGAGTAACTCTCACCGATGGATCCAACGACGGCTTGTCTTCGGGGGGAGAGCCCCCGTCGAGAAGTTCCATGTCGTTCCCCTCTTCCGACAGGTCAGCCATATTGACCGTTTCCGTCCCTGGGGATGTACCCTCAGGGCCACCCAGCAAGTCGGGCTGTCGGTGAATTGCACTGAAGCGTAGGGCAGTGTACTGCCCCCATCCACGGATGTACACATGGGGGGTGGATTCCTCGATAACCTTGCGGAGTACTTGAAAACACTCAACACATCGTTGTTGGAGGGCCTCGTGGTGCCCAAATGACCTGGGGTGCCGAACCGCGGGGAGCGTGGCCAGGTCAATCTGACGGCACTGCTCACCAATATCCTCCAGGTGTGCTTGACTCCCGGGATATGGCATTTGTAGGCAGTGAAGACGGGAGTGAGTCTCTCGGAGAGTTCGGCGGAAGCATTCGAACTCATCTGGGGTGAGCGATTCTGGTGCATCAAAGTCCGGTCCTGCGACTGGCCAAAACATCTCAGGGAAGTGGCCCTCTGCAAGGACGGTCCAAAAGCTCCATGACTCAAACTTGGGACCCAGGTCTTCTTGGTCCCCTTCAGCGACTGGGAATGGACGGGGAACCGGCAGTGGTGACGAGGCGGGCCGCTGGGCCGGCGGGCTGGCCGGCGGTGAATACGTCGAGCAAGCCGATTGGCCTCCATATCCCGGGCCGCCCTCTGAGGGTTGCGGTGCCCCAGCTACCACATCACGATAGGACGGGCCAGCGAGCGAACATCCTGCCGTAGCGTCGGTGCTTGCCGAGGGTGCACTAGATCGTGGCTCGACCGTCGGTCCCCAGAAAAGGTCTTCGGCTTCTCCGATCGAGGCAGAAGGCGCTTCCGGAGGGGCCGGTACCAACCGCTTGCTTGATCCTTGGGGGCCTACCAGGCCCTCGCTACTCCGGATATACCTTCGGAGAGAAGCGGGGATCACATCAATCTCGCTCTCAGGGAGTACGAGGCTGACGTGCCGCATTCCTACCCCTGCCCTTGACTAGCGGGATCGTGGGTAGGGCTCCGTCTCCGAATCATACTTCGCCTCTGTATCAGAGAAACGAACCGGTCGGATCTCTGTCCGGAATTCCCTACCATTCCTCCCTCGACGTCGACGCCTCGCCTTCCTGCCCCTGGGTGGTTCTTCAGGGCATGGCTGATCTCTGTCCTGGCGTCCTCTGGCCGCACCGGTGCTGGGGCCAAGAGGACTGGAAACCAAGGTGCGAGGAGCACTGGGACAGATATCAAAGGGGACGCGGGGAGAGATGATTCCGGGCAGGCCTCCGGGCCGGGATCAGAAGGTGGGATAACCCATGCCTCTTGGATCGACCACACGGAGTAGACCCTGCTGGTGAATAGCGCTACCGCGAGGTGGTCCGCGGTAGATATTGCTTGTACCAGCAACCAGGAGAGTCAACCCAACCTGCCTTTGGGGCAATCGGGGCCTCGATCCAGGTCGGGCATAGAAGTGCCCCTGCTCAGGATGCGCAGGGGCCTGGTGACTGGAGCCAGCAGTGGCTTGGGCCAACGCGGCCGCTGTTGCTAGGGCCCCAAGGTGGTCATCCTCTTCCGCTCGTGCCTGACGTTGGCGTCGGGGCAAACGAGTCGGGATTAGCGGCGCAGGCAGGTGGAGAGCCCGTTCTTCGACTTGAGAATCCTGGCGGCGGTGTCGACGTAGCCTGGTAGGAGCCCTTATCGCGGATCCCTGGAGCGAATCTCGGATAGGGTGGTCTCGGACATCCTCCGCCTCATCCGCATATGGGAGGGAGCTGTCGGAGCGTCCCGGGGATAAACTCCCGAAGCGGTTGGACGTCGAGGTAGGCAGCGGTGCCTCCCTGCGCGGCCCTCGGGGGCGGCGTTGGTGGCGAGGTGCAGCTTCCTCGAGGTCTAGGCGAGCCATGTCCCTGGTGGGGATGACTCCCTCTTCCTCATATCTCTGCACCAAGTTGTTGATCACCCTTCTCTGGATGACCTCCGAGGGGGAGAGAGGGCGTGGTTGTCCCGCAGTTGCGTCTACTGGGACGGCGGTGAAACGGGCGGGACCGCGCGGAGTAGCCGCGTCGGTGTTTCCCCTACCCCTGCGCCAGTGGGCAGGCGGCGATCAGGCACTGGATTGGGCGACCTGATTCCTGAAAGCATGGAGAAGAAACCATTAATACTGACAGGAAAAGGAATTGACAACCAATCATTAGTGCCACGACGCCTTCCGTGGGGGGAACCCAGGCCATCGACGTCGTGAGACGGAGTGCCCGATTTCCCTTCCCCAGCCCCTGGCGAGTTCCGTGCCCCGGTGCTGAATGCTCGGTCGGGCAACATGCTAGTCTTCCAACACCTCTGAAAGCTATCGGTCTTCGTACTGAGGAGAAGAGATTCACGTCGGGTTCACCATTTTCTGTTTCGGTGCGGATGTGCGTCGCGTTTCTGTTCCGACGCTGTTCTTCCAGGACGCGTTCGCGCGTGCGCCCGTCAACCCGAGGGGATGGGAGCACGGCTTGTGGCCCCGCAGTCCCGCTTTCCAAAGGCGGGCAGCATCCGTCTCTTATTCAGGGATGTCTGCTCCTTGATCGAAACCGGGATGATGGGATGTCGGCTCCTCCTTCCGTGGACGTCTCCTCGGAACTCGTCGCCTAATCCGGGTCTCCCTCATAGATTTAAGAATGTTTGTGAATCTCGTTCTCAGCGCCATATCTTCATGGACACCAGTTAATTACGCTGCTTCCGCCCAGACGCTCCAAGGAGTCTGGTCGGGGCAGCAAACCGTGGTGAGGAGACCGGGTAGCTCTGGGTGTTGGGGGCGTGTCTTAACACTGCGGCTCTGCATGTCTGCCTTCCATCCCTAATAGGGCTTCTCGAAGGCATGATGGCCTGAGGAATCCCGCGCTGGGTGCGGGGAACTGCGTTACCTGAGGTTTTCCTTAGCTTCCCATGTTTAACACGGGGTATGCCGCGAGTTTAACATCCAGCGGGGATGGCATCGGACTGATCAACACGAGGAGTGGATCAGATGACAGAACCCCTTGCGGGGAACCTCCGACGCTGGGGCCAGTACATGGGTGTCTTCCTGAGTGAAGTGGAGTGGAATGGAATGGCATGACCCCACCGGGATGTGGCGGCCCGGGTAAGGATCAGGATGGATGATGGAGTGAAGAGCTTGGACCCCGTAGAGGCTTCCTACGTACCCCGCGTTAGCGCGGATCAAAGTCAGCGTAGTTCAGATATACAGTTTAACGTCATGCTGGACGATGGCAAGCCGACTCACGAGGAGGTCTAGGCAGCTGGCACGCACGAAGTGGGTGGATCACAATTTAACTTCTTGCTGGACGATGGTGTTTGGGGCTTACACTCTAAGGAGGCCCATATGCGGCAAAGCCCAGTTGAAGAGGGACTTGGGCCGAAGGTGAAAGACACCTCGATCCCTGTCACGCCCCATACTGGCTTCGGCAGTGGGGAAGCACAACGGAGATACACATGTGCAGTCCCCCACAAGGGCGGATTCAGAGGTGAATCTACGCGAATGTGAACCCGGGAGGGGTCCACCAATGGACGAACCGACGTGAATACGACCGGGACGACCAGGTGGTGGGCTTGAACCTCAGGGAGGCTTCCTACATACCCTGTTTAAGAGACAGGGAGCAAAGTCCATGTAGTTCATTCTGTCAGGACTTACGCACTGAGGCAACCTGAGTGCAGCAAAGCTCAGTTGAAGAGGGACTTGGGCCGGAGGTGAGAGACACCTCGATCCCTGTCACGCCCCTTACTGGATTCGGCAGTGGGGAAGCACAATGGATATACACATGTGCAGTCCCCCACAAGAAACTAGGGGTTTGTAATACCCTACCCCCGTGGGAGAAGGCCACTCCAATAAATCGTCCCTAAAGAGGGGAAATCCCGACATCCCTGCAGAGACGAGCGGTTGGGGGCCACATCCAAACCGGGGGGGACCCTGCGTGCGAGGCACGGGATCGGGTGATGCGGACGGTTTAACGTCTTGCCGGACGAAGTACAGTTTAACGTCGTGTGTTGAGGACGAAGCAGACGGTTTAACTTCTTGCCGGATGAAGTACAGTTTAACATCATGTGTTGAGGACGATGGATGCTTGGCAGTTTAACGTCCTGCAGCGCGGATGAGGTGCAGTTTAGCGTCATGCAGGACGAAGTGCAGTTTAATGTCATGCGGGACGATGGTGCAGTTTAACGTCATGTGGGACGATGGATGCTTGGCAGTTTAACGTCCTACAGCGCGGACGAGGTGCAGTTTAGCGTCCTGCAGGACGATGGTTGCTTGGCAGTTTAACGTCCTGCAACGCGGACGAGGTGCAGTTTAGCGTCCTGCAGGACGATGGATGCTTGGCAGTTTAATGTCCTGCAGCGCGGACGAGGTGCAGTTTAGCGTCGTGCGGGACGATGGATGCTTGGCAGTTTAACGTCCTGCAGGGCGGACGAGGTGCAGTTTAGCGTCGTGTGGGACGACGGATGCGTGGCAGTTTAACGTCCTGTAGCGCGGACGAGGTGCAGTTTAGCGTCTTGCGGGACGATGGATGCTTGGCAGTTTAACGTCCTGCAGCGCGGACGAGGTGCAGTTTAACGTCGTGCGGGACGATGGATGCTGGGCATTTTAACGTCCTGCAGCGCGGACGAGGTGCAGTTTAACGTCGTGTGGGACGATGGATGCTTGGCAGTTTAACATCCTGCTGCGCGGACGAGGTGCAGTTTAACGTCGTGCGGGACGATGGATGCTTGGCAGTTTAACCTCTTGCAGCGTGGACGAGGTGCAGTTTAACGTCGTGCGGGACGATGGATGCTTGGCAGTTTAACGTCCTGCAGCACGGACGAGGTGCAATTTAACGCCGTGCAGGACGATGTATGCTTGGCAGTTTAACATCCTGCAGTGCGGACGAGGTGCAGTTTAATGTTGTGCGGGACGATGGATGCTTGGCAGTTTAACGTCCTGCAGCGCGGACGAGGTGGTGCCGCCAATGGGTCCGTGTCACTTCGCGCGAGCCTGGAGGGCCGCACGGGAAGACAACGTACGGTGCGGACACCCGGGATGAAGATCATCGGGCGCCACGCAGGCGGGTACCCTCAGGGGGTCAAAGGGGGTGACCCTTGGCGGTTGCGCGCAAAAGAGGAGCTTGGCGCGCAATACCGCGGGTCGGCGCGCAATTGTGCGGGCTGGCGCGCAATTGGGCCAGCGCTTTGCGCGCGGAAGATGGAGATTGCGCGCACCAGGCCTCTGATAGCGCGCGGGGAATAGAGATTGCGCGCACCGGGCCTCTGATAGCATGCGGGGGAAACGACCCATTCTTTAATGAATGACCACTTAGTAAGGGGGGTGCGCGCAATCGGGCTGGATTGCGCGCACCCGGGGGGCAATTGCGCGCAAGAGGCTTCTTTTGCGTGCGAAGGCCTTTGGGTGAGGAGTTGGTCAAAGGAAAGAAGCCAAAGGGGTTGCGCATGAAGGCGAACCCCGGGGCTTGCTTGCGCGAAATAAAGGAGGTTACCAGAAGATCGGCATTGCGCGCGGAGGGGGCGGGATTGCGCACACGAGTGACCCTTCGAATTCTGGCAACCTTCAAAACGTCGGGGGTCACCTTGTATTTATAGGCAACCTCGGGCGCGCAATTCGGCTCGCGGGCGCGCAATTCGGCGCGCGGGCGCGCAATTCGGCGCGCGGGCGCGCAACGCTGCGTGGGCGCGAAATAGGGGCCCGGCGCGCAATAGGGCTGCGCACGGGCGTCGGGCGCAGAACATTCCGCGCCGACTCGGCCCATTGCGCGAATCCCGGAAGGACTGCGCGCGCCTAGCCAAGATTGCGCGCAGGCCTCCAATATTTCGTGCAAGGCCTTCGGTCCTTCCGAAACATGCTTCTGACTCCAAATATGACCTCTCTTTCCTCATTCGGAGCTTCGTTTGGGAGCAACGGATTTTTCCGGCGTCTACAGAGATATTCGAAGGAAGACTTTATCTCCAACTTCGAACTCCAATTCCCTTCGACGATTGTCATCATATCTCTTTTGCCGACTTTGAGCAGCTTTGATGTGTTTCTGGATGACTTGAACCTTCTCTGTCATTTCTTGAACAAGATCGGGACCATGTAGTTTTCGTTCTCCAACTTCATCCCTACAGGTTGGAGTTCTACATCGCTTCCCATAAAGAACTTCATACGGAGCCATCTGAATACTCGAGTGGAAGCTATTCTTGTATGAGAACTCAACCAATGGAAGGTGCTGATCCCATCCACCTTTGAATTCAAGAGAGCAGAATCTTAGCATATCTTCAAGTGTCTGAATAGTCCTTTCAGACTGCCATCAGTTTGGGGGTGATAGGCCGTGCCGAAAATTAATTCAGTACTCAAAGCATGTTGAAGGCTCCTCCAGAATTTAGAAGTGAACCTTGGATCACGGTCAGAGACAATCGAGAGTGGAACACCGTGCAATATCACTACTTCCTTCACATATATCCTTGCAAGTTGTTCAAGGGAGAGGTCTTCCCGAATAGCGATAAAATGGGCAGTCTTGGTGAGTCGGTCAACCACAACCCATATCGCATTATTTCCTCTTGAAGTTTTCAGAAGACCCATAACAAAGTCCATAGTAACATTTTCCCATTTCCACATGGGTATAGGCAATGGATGCATCATACCTTTGGACTTTTGCCGCTCAACTTTAACTTACTGTCATACCAAGCACCTTGATATATATTCTGGAATCTCCTTCTTCATGTTATCCCACCAGAAGTGTTCTCAGAGATCTCAATACATCTTGGTACTTCCAGGATGAATAGAGAAAGTTGTGCTATGTGCATTATCCAATAGCTCCTTCTTTATTCCGGGTGATGAAGGCACACAAAGCCGTGTTCCAAACCGAATCACACCATAATCGTCGATATGGAACTCTTGAAGCTTCCCTTCCTTTACTGCATTCACCCTCTTTTGTATCTCCACATCATCCCTTTGTGCTTCCTTAATCTTCTGTTGGATGGATGGTTGCGCAATCATTTGGGAAAGGTAGGATGTATCCCCTACCCTTACGATTACCAAATCCATCCTTTGCATATCCAAGAAGATAGGGTCTTTCTCAATCCTCAACATGGATAGAGTAGCAGGTTCTTTCCTGCTTAGATCATCAGCTACCTTGTTCACCTTTCCAGGATGATAGTGAATAGAGCAATCATAATCCTTGATTAGCTCTAACCATCTCCTTTGACGCATGTTGAGCTCCTTTTGTGTGAATATATACTTTAGGCTCCTGTGGTCGGTGTATATGTCACACTTCTCACCATAAAGGTAGTGCCGCCAGATTTTCAAGGCAAAACTCACGGCTGCTAGCTCTAGATCATGCGTCGGGTAGTTCTGCTCATGGATCTTCAAATGTCGTGAGGCATAGGCTATCACATTATCATTTTTCATGAGTACACAACCCAAGCCTTTCTTTGAAGCATCACTGTATATCACAAAACCTTCTCCACTTTTCGGTAGTGTGAGTACAGGTGCAGTGATTAGCCTTATCTTTAGCTCCTTGAAGCTTCCCTCACATTCATCCGTCCAGACATACTTTACCCCTTTCCTTGTTAACTTAGTTAGCGGGCATGACAATCGTGAGAAGTTTCTCACAAAACGTCGATAGTACCCAGCTAATCCAAGAAAACTACGGATTTCTGTGACACTAGAGGGCCTGGGCCATTCCTCAATCGCCTTGGTCTTTGAAGGGTCCACAGAAATTCCCTCGCCTGTGATCACATGTCCCAAGAATGTGACTTGATTCATCCAAAAGTCACACTTTCTGAACTTGGCGTACAACTTCTCCTTTCTCAATGTCGCCACCACAAGTCTTAGATGTTCTTCATGTTCCTCCTTACTCTTGGAGTAAATGAGAATATCATCAATAAACACTACCACAAATTTGTCGAGGTAATGTCTGAAGACTCTATTAATCAAATCCATGAAGATTGCAGGGGAATTAGTAAGTCCAAAGGGCATCACAAAAAACTCATAGTACCCATACCTTGTAAGGAAGGCAGTCTTCTGAATATCTTCCTTCTTCACCTTTACTTGATGATATCCAGAACGAAGATCCACCTTCGAGAAGTATTGAGCTCCTATTAACTGGTCGAACAAGTCATCAATCCTTGGGAGAGGATACTTGTTCTTTATGGTGATCTTGTTGAGTTCTCGATAATCGATACACAGCCGTATGGTACCATCCTTCTTCTTCACAAAGAGCACTGGCGCACCCCAAGGTAATGCACTAGGGTGTATGAACCCTTTGTCCAGATGCTCTTATAGCTGCTTCTTTAACTCCTCCAGTTTGATAGGAGCCATCCTATAGGGGCACATTGAGATAGGAGTAGCTCCGGGTATGAGTTCAATTGAGAACTCTACCTCATGATCCGGGGGAATTCCGGGTAACTCTTCGGGAAATACATAGCCGTATTCCCTTACGATGGTAATTTCCTCAAGGTTGGATCTTTCCCTTGACTCAAACATTTGGGTGAGGTATGCTTCTTCATAGGGAATCATCACCCACACCATTGAAGGATTTCTCAAAGAATATTCATGATCTTCCTTGAATTTGTATAGGAGTATGGGATGGTTCGGAATATGAAAATATATTTCCTTTTCCCGACAATTGATATGTGCTCTATATAACGAGAGCCAATCTATTCCCATTATAGCATCGAATTCCACCAAGGGAAGTATTATGAGATTTTCCGGAAGAATCTTCCCACATACGTCAATAGGAGAAGAATCAAACACTTGGGTAGCAATGATTGCACCACTTGGTGTTTTTACAGATATCTCTACTTCACGGTTTCGGGGCTTCGATTCTATAGTTCTAGCAAACTTTCAAGATATAAAGGAATGCGTAGAACCAGAATCAAATAAGACTTTTTCCATTCTTGAGTGAATAGGAAGTGTACCTTGTACGACTTCATTATCTTTTTCCACCTCTATAGTAGTGATGGCATAAGCCTTCCCTTGTTCTTTTGGTTTTGGTGGTTGTTGGCGTTGATTACCCTCGAGAGCTCGAGGTTGAGTGCACCGGTTTGAATAGTGCCCTAGCTCCTTACAGTTGTAGCATTGAACCACGAGTGGTTCTCTCCTTTCATCGGCTACATTATCCTTCCTTTTCATGTCTCTTCGAAACTTGTGAGCAAGGTGTCCTTCTTTCCCACACTTAAAGCATTTCCCCATCCCTTTGTGGCAGTTCCCATTGTGCAACTTCCCAAATTTTTGGCAAGTGGGTCGTTGTGTTTTCTTCCCATCTTTATCAATAGATCCACCAGCTTGAAACTCCATCTTTCTTTTCTTTTCACCATAGCCATGGGACCATTCTCCAAACTCCATCTCCACTTTGAGAGCACACCGAACAACTTCTTCATAACTCCTAAAGTCTCGAATTGTAAGAGCTTTTCGAATATGTGGTTTTAATCCACTAAAGAATCTATCAATTTTTCTATCATTGTTGATAACAAAACCCGAAGCATACCTTGCGAGCCTTGTGAAATTTGCTTCATAGGTTGTAACAGATTCTCCTTCTTTTTTCTTGAGCTCTATGAATTCTCACTCCATCTTCGTGCGAAGAGTTCTTGGGAAGTACTTATTAAGAAATATTTTTCTTAAAGTCTTCCCATTCCATCTCTTCAATTTCCTCCCTTGGCTTGGTGTTTTTAATCAATGCCCACCACTGATCAGCTTCTACATCTAGACGATAAACGGCTAGAGTCACCTTCTCCGTCTCGGAATAGTGAAGAACATAAAATATCTTCTCCATGGAGTTGACCCACTGTTCCGCAACTAGTGGATCAGAAGATCCACAAAACGTCGGTGGTCGTTGCCGCATAAAACATTCGATAGCTAGCTGCTCCCTCTTTGGTGAAAGAGGACGTTCCCCATTATTATGGTTATTATTCATAACCCGGGATAATTAGGTAAGCATCGCCCTGAAGTTTTGAACTCCACCTCCAAAATCATTGGGGATGTCGTTCGGGCAATCGTTGCATTGGCCTTCGGAAGAGTTGTTGGCCTGATTTCTCCTGGTTCCCACCATTTTCTAAAATAGAAAAGGTTAGAACAAAACATAAGTAAACAAGTCATGAATAACTTATCCTTTTAAACAATTATACCAAAAAAATAACATATGGGATCCCTAGGTAAATATCCTTGTGTGCATATTTGTACTTAATCTCATGCTAGAGGTTTTCTTTAGGGTTCACTAATCCTAGTTCCCAAATTAACTAAACCTTTCCTTTGATACCAACTATAGCGACCCGGACTTTTCTTACATTACTAGTACATCATTTCAAAGATAAACAACATAATAGTATTACACATGGAGGATCCAGAGGTTTAGTGTCTTGGGTAAACTAGGACTACACATAACAAGTACAACATCAAGCATAAAAATTCATTTAATCTCTTCTTCTATAGCTTTTTAGTAGCACTTTTCCTCTCCTTAGTACATGTAGCCACCTGAGGAGATACATCAAAAGGGGTGAGCTAAATGCCCAGTAAGAGGATAGATAAGAACAATATAGCATGGGGTGAGCATAATCATGATATAGGACAAAGATCTTGAACATGAGAGGAGCATAAACAATAAACTTGAAATGTGGCAAAGCATAAAAATGAAACATCATGTCTTAGTGGTTAACTACCACACATATTTGTGAACAAAGATAGCATCATGTTCACGCATAATTTCACATTTACTCATGAGATTCATTACTTTACCCAATGAATTGGAGCGATATATAATTCTGGGCGCACCCGTCACATTTAAACATTCATATTGTGCTATATAATTCCGGGCGCACCCGTCACATCATAACATTGTCATTATCATGCTTTCCACAAAGAACACATTTCAAACATGTAAAAAAATAACCCATGGAAAGGAATGGGTTTCATCTTATAATAACACATTCATAAGATTTGGGTTCCCAAAAGAAATAGGGAACAACATACTTGATATAAGAACCATCAACCTTGAATGAGAGGTAAAAGGTGAGATCTTGAAAGAAGAGTTCTTTTAGAAAAAACATTTTGATGGACATAAAAACCAGTGACAAACATGTATATCCCAGAAAAGTAAAAGAAAAGATGAAAAAAAGACCTTTTAGGAGTAACCATATCAAAAATGGAGTGAAAGAAGGAGAACCCGAAGGAGGAAAATTGGGATCGAGATTTCCCCTTACCTTGTACTCGAATGCCTCCTTCTCTTTAATGTCCTGTATAATGACATTATATTCATTAATTATAAATTCCAAAACCTTTTATACATTAATAGGGTTCATTATAGTTTCATTATTTCAGATTATGTTCCTTTGGATGACTTATAGAGTTTAAAAACATTGTTCGGGGATGTTCTTTTTCATGGTTTTCTTGAGCGGTCCACTTATATTCTTAATTAGATGTTTGGGTAGATCATGAGTAAACATCCAGAACTGATATTACATGTAATTAATGATATTAAAAAAGCTTGAATGATTTTATAATGAGTTATATTATATCCAAGTGGATGAATCATTAGATAAAAATTTAATGATGGTTATTTGGGTTAATTTGACCGGTTTTTGGATCACAACGATCTTGGTTTAACATTTAACCTAGTAATAAGGCCATAGTTTTTTTCCAGAACTTAAAATAGAACATAATAGATATAAAACATTCTGGTTCAACCATAAAAATGGTTTCATGACCAGATTGAAGGTATAAATGGAAGAAGAGAGCATGTTGTTTTTGAAGGTGATAAATTATCACCACATGAACAACGTTCTCTTTAATAAAATAAAAGGAAGGGAGAAGGGTGTGGGGTGATATAATATAAAATTAGAATCATAATATTACAGTATATATATAATACTGGATTTACAGAACACTTTGGATGATGATAGATAGAGAGAGATCCGGAAAGGAACTTGAACTTGAAAGGAAATTAAAGGAGAAGAGAGAGAGAAATTACATTTAGAATCCTCCTCTTGAGATCCTATTTAAGGAAGCTAGGCTAGGTCTTTTGATGAGACCAGAAGCTTTTGGACGTGGGGGATGTGCTAGGGATGGTGTTTGGGAAGAATTTAGGGAAGGCTTGGAACTTGATAGGTGTGAGGAAAAGAGGGAGTGAAGGGTGGCTTTTATAGTGGAGGGGAGAGGGGTTTCCTTAATATAAAATTGATTAGTTTATTAATTTCACCCAAGACAAGGAATAGTGAGTCTTGGATGACTAAGAATAGTAAATTTGACTTTTGAATTTGGGATTTGGGTGCTTACATCACTTGTGATGTCAGGAATAGTGGGTTTTAATTAAAATGTATTTATATGATAAATTAATTTATTCTACTATTCATAAAAAATTCAAGTATCTTAGAAAAATCCCAAAATTTTACCCCAACAATTTTTCAACATGTAGAATACAAAAATGAATTCCATTTTTCAAAAATAATTTTCTAAATATTATTAATTTAATATTTAATTAAAACAATAATTTACATTAAAAAAAACAGTTTTTAAAATTTAAACTGATTTTGCAGTTCTTTAAAAAATTACTTAGGGTCTTATAAAATTATCTAAAAACTATTAGACATTGATGAATATATTTCAGGAAAATAAATATTCTTTTAAATTAATTAATTAATTATAATTAATTGTTTATGACTTATAAAATACCAAAAATGTTTACTAAGGTCAAATTATCACTTTCTATGATGTCTAAATTTTATTTTATTATTCATAGGTAATGTTACTCTTATTTACTATTCATAAGGATCATATTACTATTCATAAGGGTAGGTTACTATTCATAAGGGTAGGTTATTATTCACTAAAAATTATTTTTGTTTCATTAGACTCCAAAAACTATCTTGAACACAACCGTGTATGTTGGATTTTTAAAATTCCAAACATAGGGGTAAAAAAATTGTGTTTAAAGGTCACTTATCACTTAGTAGTTCATTATTTTGTGTTTTTATGACATAGATACAAGAAACGGAATTTTCCATTGAAAAACATTGGGTCGTTACATTCTTCCCCCCTTAAGAAATTTCGCCCCCGAAATTTCACTTTACACAAACAGGTGAGGGTACTTCTTCTTCATTGCCTCTTCCGGTTCCCAAGTTGCTTCCTCGAACATTTGGTTCATCCACAACACTTTGACAAGGCGGGTTGTCTTGTTGCATAGAACCTTATAAATTCGGTCTAGAATATTTACCAGCTGCTCCTCGTATGAGAGATCATCTTCCAACTGTACCACCTCTGAGTTTAGTACATGTGAGGGGTCTGGAATGTACTTCCTCAGTAGTGATACGTTAAACACATCATGAACTTGATCCATATTCGGTGGAAGTGCCAGACGATAGGCCACTGCTCCTATACGATCAAGGATCTCAAAGGGTCCAATGTACGGTGGGCTTAGCTTCGCTTTCTTCCCAAATCACATGACTCTCTTCGATGGAGATATTAGAAGGAAGACTTTATCTCCAACGTCGAACTCCAATTTCCTTCGACGATTGTCATCAAAGCTCTTTTGCCGACTTTGAGTAGCTTTGATGTGTTTCTGGATGACTTGAATCTTCTCTGTCATCTCTTGAACAAGATTGGGACCATGTAGTTTTCGTTCTCCAACTTCATCCCAACAGGTTGGAGTTCTACATCGCTTCCCATAAAGAGCTTCATACAGATCCATCTGAATACTCGAGTGGAAGCTATTGTTGTATGAGAACTCAACCAATGGAAGGTGCTGATCCCATCCACCTTTAAATTTAAGAGAGAATAATCTTAGCATATCTTTAAGTGTCTGAATAGTTCTTTCAGACTGGCCATCAGTTTTGGGCTGATAGGCCATGCTGAAATTTAATTCAGTACTCAAAGCATGTTGAAGGCTCCTCCAGAATTTAGAAGTTAACCTTGGATCACGGTCAGAGACAATCGAGAGCGGAACACCGTGCAATCTCACTACTTCCTTCACATATATCCTTGCAAGTTGTTCAAGGGAGAGGTTTTCCCGAATAGTGATATAATGGGCAGTCTTGGTGAGTCGGTCAACCACAACCCATATCACATTATTTCCTCTTGAAGTTTTCGGAAGACCCATAACAAAGTCCATAGTAACATTTTCCCATTTCCACATGGGTATAGGCAATGGCTGCATCATACCTTTGGACTTTTTCCGCTCATCTTTAACTTGCTGACATACCAAGCACCTTGATATATATTCCGCAATCTCCTTCTTCATGTTATCCCACCAGAAGTGTTCTCGGAGATCACGATACATCTTGGTACTTCCTGGATGAATAGAGAAAGTTGAGCTATGTGCATTATCCAATAGCTCCTTTTTTATTCCGAGTGATGAAGGCACACAAAGCCGCGTTCCAAACCGAATCACACCATCATCGTCGATATGGAACTCTTGCAGCTTCCCTTCTTTTACTGCATTCACCCTATTTTGTATCTCCACATCATCCCTTTGTGCTTCATTAATCTTCTGTTGGATGGATGGTTGCGCAATCATTTGGGCAAGGTAGGATGTATCCCCTGCCCTTACGATTCCCAAATACATCCTTTTCATATCCAAGAAGATAGGGTCTTTCTCAATCCTCAACATGGATAGAGTAGAAGGTTCGTTCCTGCTAAGAGCATTAGCTACCTTGTTCGCCTTTCCAGGATGATAGTGAATAGAGCAATCGTAATCCTTGATTAGCTCTAACCATCTCCTTTGACGCTTGTTGAGCTCCTTTTGTGTGAATATATACATTAGGCTCTTGTGGTCGGTGTATATGTCACACTTCTCACCATAAAGGTAGTGCCGCCAGATTTTCAAGGAAAAAATAACAGCTGTCAGCTCTAGATCATGCGTCGGGTAGTTCTGCTCTTGGATCTTAAACTGTCGTGAGGCGTAGGCTATCACATTATCATTTTGCATGAGTACACAACCCAAGCCTTTCTTTGAAGCATCACTGTATATCAGAAAAATTTCTCCACTTTTCGGTAGTGTGAGTACAGGTACAGTGATTAGCCTTCTCTTTAGCTCCTTGAAGCTTCCCTCACATTCATCCGTCCAGACATACTTTACCCCTTTCCTTTTTAACTTAGTTAGCGGGCATGACAATTGTGATAAGTTTCTCACAAAACGTCGATAGTAACCAGCTAATCCAAGAAAACTACAGATTTATGTGACACTAGAGGGCCTGGGCCATTCCTCAATCGCCTTTGTCTTTGAAGGGTCCATAGAAATTCCCTCACTTGTGATCACATGTCCCAAGAATGTGTCTTGATTCATCCAAAAGTCACACTTGCTGAACTTGGCGTACAACTTCTCCTTTCTCAATGTCGCCAACACAAGTCTTAGATGTTCTTCATGTTCCTCCTTACTCTTGGAGTAAATGAGAATATCATCAATAAAAACTACCACAAATTTGTCGAGGTAATGTCCTAAGACTCTATTCATCAAATCCATGAAGATTGCAGGGGAATTAGTAAGTCCAAACGGCATCACCAAAAACTCATAGTGCCCATACCTTGTACGGAAGGCAGTCTTCTGAATATCTTATTTCATCACCTTTACTTGATGATATCCAGACCTAAGATCCACCTTTGAGAAGTATTGAGCTCCTCTTAACTGGTCAAACAAGTCATCAATCCTTGGGAGAGGATACTTGTTCTTTATGGTGATTTTGTTGAGTTCCCGATAGTCGATACACAGCCACATGGTACCATCCGTCTTCTTCACAAAGAGCACTGGCGCACCCCAAGGTGATGCACTAGGGCGTATGAACCCTTTGTCCCGATGCTCTTGCAGCTGCTTCTTTACCTCCTCCAGTTCAATAGGAGCCATCCTATAGGGGAACTTTGAGATAGGAGTAGCTCCGGGTACGAGTTCAATTGAGAACTCTACCTCACGATCCGGGGGAATTCTGGGTAACTCTTCGGGAAATAAATCGCCGTATTCCCTTACGATGGGCATTTCCTCAAGGTTGGAACTTTCCCTTGACTCAAACATTTGGGTGAGGTATGCTTCTTCATAGAGAATCATCACCCACACCATTGAAGGATTTCTCTAAGGAGATTCATGATCTTCCTTGAATTTGTAGAGGAGCATGGGATGGTTCGAAATATGAAAATATATTTCATTTTCCCGACAGTTGATATGTGCTCTATATAACGAGAGCCAATCCATTCACATTATAGCATCGAATTCCACCAAGGGAAGTATTATGAGATTTGCTGGAAGAATCTTCCCACATACGTCAATAGGAGAAGAATCAAACACTTGGGTTTCAATGATTGCCCCACTTGATGTTTTTACAGATATCTCTACTTCAAGGTTTCGGGGCTTCGATTCTATAGTTCTAGCAAACTTTCAAGATATAAAGGAATGCGTAGAACCAGAATCAAATAAGACTTTTTCCATTCTTGAGTGAATAGGAAGTGTACCTTGTACGAATTCATTATCATGTTCCGCCTCCACAGTAGTGATGGCATAAGCCTTCCCTTGTTCTTTTGGTTTTGGTGGTTGTTGGCGCTGATTACCCTCGAGATCTCAAGGTTTAGTGCACCAGTTTGAATAGTGCCCTAGCTCCATACAGTTGTAGCATTGAACCATGAGTGGTTATCTCCTTTCATCGGCTAAATTATCCTTCCTTTTCATGTCTCTTCGACACTCGTGAGCTAGGTGTCCTTCTTTCCCACACTTAAAGCATTTCCCCATCCCTTTGAGGTAGTTCCCATTGTGCAACTTCCCATATTTTTGTCAAGTGGGTCGTTGTGTTTTCTTCCCATCTTTATCACTAGATCCACCAGCTTGAAACTCCATATTTCTTTTCTTATCACCATAGCCATGGGACCATTCTCCAAACTCCATCTCCACTTTGAGAGCACACCAAACAACTTCTTAATAACTCCCAAAGTCTCGAATTGCAAGAGCTTTTTGAAGATGTGGTTTTAATCCACTAAAGAATCTATCAATTTTTCTATCATTGTTGATAACAAAACCCGAAGAATAACTTGCAAGCCTTATGAAATTTGCTTCATAGGTTGTGACAGATTCTCCTTCTTTTTGCTTGAGCTCTATGAATTCTCTCTCCATCTTCGTGTGAAGATTTCTTGGGAAGTACTTATTAAGAAACATTATCTTAAAGTCTTCCAATTCCATCTCTTCAATTTCCTCCCTTGGCTTGGTGTTTTTAATCAAAGCCCACCATTGATCAGATTCTCCATCTAGACGATAAACAGCTAGAGTCACCTTCTCCATCCTGGAACAGTGAAGAACATAAAAGATCTTCTCCATGGAGTTGACCCACTGTTCCTCAACTAGTGGATCAGAAGATCCACAAAACGTCGGTGGTCATTGCCGCATAAAACATTCGATAGCTAGCTGCTCCCTCTTTGGTGAAGGAGGATGTTCCCCATTATTATGGTTATTATTCATAACCCGGGATAATTGGGTAAGCATCGCCATGAAGTTTTGAACTCCACCTCCAAAATCATTGGGGATGTCGTTCGGGCAATCGTTGCATTGGCCTTCGCAAGAGTTGTTGGCCTGATTTCTCCTGGCTCCCACCATTTTCTAAAATAGAAAAGGTTAGAACAAAACATAAGTAAAAAAGTCATGAATAACTTATCATTTTAAACAATTATACCAAAAACATAACATATGGGATCCCGAGGTAAATATCCTTGTGTGCATATTTGTACTTAATCTCATGCTAGAGGTTTTCTTTAGGGTTCACTAATCTTAGTTCCCAAATTAACTAAACCTTTCCTTTGATACCATCTATAGAGACCCGGCCTTTTCTTACATTACTAGTACATAATTTCAAAGATAAACAACATAATAGTATTACACATGGAGGATCCAGAGGTTTAGTGTCTTGGGTAAACTAGGACTACACATAACAAGTATAACATCAAGCATAAAAATTCATTTAATCTCTTCTTCTATAGGTTCTTAGTAGCACTTTCCTCTCCTTAGTACATGTAGCCACCTAAGGATATACATCAAAAGGGGTGAGCTAAATGCCCAGTAAGAGGATAGATAAGAACAATATAGCATGGGGTGAGCATAATCATGACATAGGAGAAAGATCTTGAACATGAGAGGAGCATAAACAATAAACTTGAAATGTGGCAAAGCATAAAAATGAAACATCATGTCTTAGTGGTTAACTACCACACATATTTGTGAACAATGATAGAATCATGTTCATGCATCATTTCACATTTACTCATGAGATTCATCACTTTACCCAATGCATTGGAGTGCTATATAATTCCGGGCGCACCCGTCACATTTAAACATTCATATTGCGCTATATAATTCCGGGCGCACCCGTCACATCATAACATTATCAATATCACGCTTGACACAAAGAACACATATCAAACATGTACATAAATAAACCATGGAAAAGAATGGGTTTCATCTCATAATAACACATTCATAAGGTTTGGGTTCCCAAAAGAAATAGGGAACAACATACTTGATATAAGAACCATCAACCTTGAATAAGAGGTAAAAGGTGAGATCTTGAAAGAAGAGTTCTTTTGGAAAACATTTTGATGGACATAAAAACCCGTGACAAACATGTATATCCCAGAAAAGTAAATTAAAAGATGAAAAAAAAGACCTTTGAGGTGTAACCATATAAAAAATGGAGTGAATGAGGGACAACCCGAAGGAAGAAAATTGGGTTCGAGATTTCCCCTTACCTTGTACTCGAATGCCTCCTTCTCTTTAATGTCCTGTATAATGACATTATATTCATTAATTAGAAATTCCAGAAACTTTTATTCATTAATATGGTTCATTCTGGTTTCATTATTTCATATTATGTTCCTTTGGATGACTTATAGAGTTTAAACACATTGTTCGGTGATGTTCTTTTTCATGGTTTTCTTGAGCGGTCCACTTGTATTCTTAATTTGATGTTTGGGAAGATCATGGGTAAACATCCAGAACTGATATTACATGTAATTAATGATATTACAGAAGCTTGAATGATTTTATAATGAGTTATATTATTTCCAAGTGGACGAATCATTAGATAAAAATTTTATGATGGTTATTTGGGTTAATTTGACCGGTTTTTGGATCACAACGATCTTATTTTAACATTTAACTTAGTAATAAGGCCATAGGTTATTTCCAGAACATAAAATAGAACATAATAGATATAAAACATTCTGGTTCAACCATAAAATGTTTTCATGACCAGATTGAAGGTATAAATGGAAGAAGAGAGCATGTTGTTTTTGAAGGTGATAAATTATCACCACATGAACAACGTTCTCTTTAATAAAATAAAAGGAAGGGGGAAAGGGTGTGGTGTAATATAATATAACATTAGAATCATAATATTATAGTATATATATAATACTGGATTTAAAGAACACTTTGGATGAAGATAGAGAGAGAGAGATCAAGAAAGGAACTTGAACTGGAATGGAAATTAAAGGAGAAGAGGGAGAGAAATTACCTTTAGAATCCTCCTCTTGAGATCCGATTTAAGGAAGCTGGGCTTGGTCTTTTGATGAGACCAGAATCTTTTGGACGTGGGGGATGAGCTAGGGAATGTTTTTGGGCAGAATTTAGAGAAGTCTTGGAGTTTGAGAGGTGTGAGGAAAAGAGGGAGTGAAGGGTGGCTTTTATAGTGGAGGGGAGAGGGGTTTCCTTAATATAAAATTGATTAGTTTATTATTTTCACCCAAGACAAAGAATAGTGAGTCTTGGATGACTAAGAATAGTGAATTTGACTTGTGAATTGGGGATTTTGGTGCTTACATAACTTGTGATGTGAGGGATAGTGGGTTTTAATTAAAATGTATTTACATGATAAATTAATGTATTCTACTATTCATCAAAAATTCAAATATCTTAGAAAAATACCAAAATTTTACCCCAACCATTTTTCGACGTGTAGAATCCAAAAATGAATTCCATTTTTCAAAAATAATTTTCTAAATATTATTAATTTAATATTTAATTAAAACCATAATTTACTTTTAAAAAAAAGTTTTTAAAATTAAAACTGATTTTGCAGTTCTTTAAAAAATTACTTAGGGTCTTATAAAATTATCTAAAAACTATTAGACATTGATGAATATATTTCAAAAAAATAAATATTCTTTTAAATTAATTAATTAATTATAATTAATTATTTATGACTTATAAAATACCAGAAACGTTTACTAAGGTCAAATTATCACTTTCTATGATGTCTAAATTTTATTTTGTTATTCATAGGTAATGTTACTCTTATTTAGTATTCATAAGGTTCATATTACTATTCATAAGGGTATGTTACTATTCATAAGGGTAGGTTACTATTCACTAAAAATTATTTTTGTTTCATTAGACTCCAAAAACTATCTTGAACACAACCGTGTATGTTGGATTTTTAAAATTCCAAACATAGGGGTAACATAATTATGTTTAAAGGTCACTTATCACTAATTAGTTCATTATTTTGTGTTTTTATGACATAGATACAAGAAATGGAATTTTCCATTGAAAAACATTGGGTCGTTACAGTTTTTGTAGATCTTCTTTATCCAGGTTTGAGGAAGGGGAATGATCCATTTAGAGGTGGTTCATTTTATTGATCGGTTGAGCATGGAATGGTGTTTTTATTATAACTTGGTTTGTTTATCATTCGATTTATGGTAAATTATGGTTTTAATTTGGGTTTATATTCCAATTTTATTTTTTGTACTGTTTTCCATGTGGAGTTTTCAATTGATAATACAAACATGTAACTATTCTTCCACTCTTTATGTGAAAAAATTGATCCCAACTTTATATGGTATAATGAAATGTTATAGTCTTCAACTCACGGGGATCTGGAAATACCTTCGAGATATGTCGATATCTACTCGGTTATTAGGCTACCATGGAATATGGGTCTGTTCATGAAAAATATGCAGCAATGGTGCATGTAACAAATCTTACATTGATGATAGTATGTAGTCGATATCTTTTTGGGACATATGACGTAGTTACAGGTGAGTGGATGGCCATAAATCACTATAATGATCCATAAGTCACCATTGGAGTTTTGGAGAAGATATCTTGAGGAGTATTTTTAGTATTTCCTTTTATTTTTATATAGATATATTGAATTCCAAATCTGGTGTATCTATCTATTGAGAGTAATTTCCCAGTTGTTCTTGATTGAGTTTTTTTGTTAGATATTATATAATAGTCAATGTTGAATGATAATGATGTGTAGCATCATTCCTTATAGATGACATGTGAAGCAGATCTTGGAGGAAACTGATATTGATGATAGAGATAAAATCGTAATGTGGAGCAGAGTCCATTTGACTTTGTTGTGTTTTCTATCCAATATATGGGACATGCACCTACACCCATTCCAATTTATTCACCTGTTGTGAATCGTTATTGGGATTCATTAAATATTTGTGCTTGTGAATTCATTTTCAAGAAGCCGTAGGAATTCCAATGTTCAAATGATCCTCAATAGGATGAGGATGGGATGATAATAGTTGAACATTTATTTGAGTTTTTGGAGACACCTGATTTGATCAATGTGATATGTGACACCTTCAAGTTCGAGGGGCCTAGCAGGATATAGTGGGAAACTATTTTGATGAAATTAAACAATGATCTATTAGAGAGAATGAAAAGTAAATATATTTTCACTAACCAGAAATATCAGGTGTCAATGGTGTTATCCAAGTCTATATAGATCTTTAAACTCGATCATGATTAAAGGTCCATAATAGAATATTCAATTCGCATTGCTGATCTTGTGTAGTCCAATCATGATATTATATCAAATTAAAAGATTAATACTCAATGGTTTGATATAGGAATTATATATGATATTCATTCATATGTTTTCTTGTAGATTATTTATTCTTCTATTGATGTTCTAGATATAGAATTGATGGTTGAGAGAGACCTAGAATATTATTATGGGTTGATGGGAGTTCATCTTTCATTTTAGTGTAAAATCTATGAGTTTCTTCAATTTATGGAGTAGGTGAGATTATTCTAATTGTGGTTCTTGGTAGAAGGATTCTTTCACACATCCTATAATTCGTGGAAAATTCCCTTTAATATTTTACCACTGTGAAAATATTGGCCACTCAAAATGGGTTTTCACTAACATGAATTAGGTATGTAGTTCATATAGATTCTTTTATCACTATTACAGTTTCCATCATGTATATCTCAAGCGAAATATTTTAACAAGATCTTTTTTTACCAAAAATTATTGTAGTGTAATGAGATGCTTCATGAACAAAGGGTCATGTTCCACATGCATCTAGAATGAAGCTTCTACTCATAGTTGAAGAGTATTTAGAGGAAATTGATATGGGTCCAATGACTATGAGAGGTACCATCACTAAATATTCTTTATTAATGAAATATTTATTTGAAACATGATCAACTCGTTCATTTATATAAAATCATATTGTTAATCTTGTTAATATTCTTATTTTTCATTTAGCATATGTGATTTATATTACTACACCTGTTATAAAAAAGAGTGGGTAGAGTCTCAATTGTCCCATTGGTTTCTCCTCTATATCAAATATGGATCAAGCTTAGAATTTTATAGTTCTCAACATGAAACAACCTGTTTTATTATGAAGGTGGAAATGATGAATAATAATAAAGATCAAATTTTCTGTTATATACAGAAGGTCTCCGTTACTTTACTCGATGGGGTTTTCCATTACTTTTATGGTTAATGGTACCCCTTTTTAATTATATTAACACTATCTTATCCAATTTTTTGGAATTTAATATTTTTGTTTGATTTTATTCTCGAGAAATAATCATTGAGTGGTGATCTCCATCCAGTCATTATCGAGTTTCATAAAATTTTTCCTTCTAACTTCACTATTCTCCCACCAATATGTGTGGTTGAGTTTTATATAAATATTGTTTTGTGTACCCATCCAGTCTTCATTCCTTCATAGTGAATTATTCCAGCTGAAATGAATCATATGATGAATCAGTTGGATGACTTTTAGAGAATGTATTTCTATGACCTAGTATGCCAAATTGGGGGTACCTATTCTATTTTCTATGAAATGCAATGAGTCACTTAAAATATCGGTTGATTATTGAATACATGATTGATTCATAGTAAAAAAATAGGTATTTATTTCCAAAAATCGGTGATTGTCTTGAATAGTTTAATGGGGAATGTCGATTTGGATGAGTGATCTTATATCTGGTTATCATAAGTTGAGAATATAAGAATCTAATATTTAGAAAAATACCTTCTAAAGAACATATTGTCATTATGAGTTCCTTTTCATTCTCTTTGATCTAACTAATGGTCATATAGTTTTTATATCTTTAATGAACATGATCTTGAATAAAAATCTTGATATGTTCATGGTTTTCCTTATATATGACATCCTTATATACTCTTGGACTGGGGAGGATCAGGTTTGTCATATGTGATAAGTTATAGAATTGTTTAGATATCAATGATTTTAGGCCATGATATTGAAATGAGATTTCTTGATTTGAGTTTTGATGTTATTGAGACACATGGGTTCGGAACATGGTATGTCAATTAATCCTTAGAATGTGATTTCTGGTATGACATGGCAACAACAATTATTTGATTTGATATTCTAAGCATCATAGGTATAACTATATATAATCACCAATTTCTAATGAATTTATCAAATTTGGAATCTTCGATGACATACCAAACTCAGAATAGAGTAGATTTTTCTTGAGAAAAAAAATGATAGATTAATTTTGTCAAGATAAACTGTATTTTGAATACTATATATTTCATGACTCATCCATAGTTAACTCGTGGTTATTGGGTCTTTTTATGATACATTGGAAATGGTTTTGGGTTGTTTTATTATATAGGATGATCACTTCATTTCCTATGGATATCGACATATTAGTCCACACTAGAGGAATTATACAACCCATGACCATGAACTCACATATCTAATGCATGCACTAATGAGGGGGAATAATTACCACATCACATAAAGTTTACCATGTATTTCAGTAACAATATCTTGAGTTATACATTCTCTAAAAAGAATTTGAATCCATGCTATAAGGGTTGGGTGGAGTACAAGATTTCTTATGATTTTTAAATCACCAATTCACTAAAGAAATGAAATTTCATCATTGATGACTTCAGTAGAAAACTGTAGACCAAGATCATTGAAGAATCAATAGAAGAGTGTAACATGATGAAAACATTTCCCTTTTTCATAATGGAGTTCAAGTATATAGAACTGATGATTCCTTGTCGAGTGTCTAGTTTACCTCCATGGTAATGAAGTTGATTATTCTGAAAAAACAACAAGATGATAAATTCTACAGTAGTATAGTCTCTCTCTATAGTGTGGAAATGTTTATGAGTTTCCATTCTCTATGTAGGTTATTCTATGATTTCCAAACTAATAAATCTTTATTATTTGTGTATAGTGATTTCTTAAATGGGGGCTCTCATAATTTGTAGTGGGTATTTCACCCTAGAAAAATGAAGATTTTTTGGCCTAAAGGAACAATTATGGTGTCTATTTAAAAAAATACATCATTTTTTATTTTGGTTCTGGTGGTTCTACATGTGTTCAGGTCAACGTAGATCACTATAGCCCATTGGGTTCAATACAACAACTTCTTGTGCTAACTTCAGAATGGGATGAGTTTATTGTGGAATTTTTTGTTGGCATTCTAGATACCCAATGAGATAATAATTTTATATGGTGTTTGATCGATATGATGAATAAATCATCTATGTTTGTAAAAATCTTTTGATAAAACCAAATTTGAGGAATTGGTAACTCTCTATGTGAATGAGATTGTTCGTTTACATGTTGTTCCATATCCTATAGTATCTGATAGATATCCACATTATACACATGCCTTTTGGAGAGGCCTTCAAGATGCATTAGGATCCCAGGTTTACATGAGTATTTCATGCCATCCATAGTCATATGTCCAGATAGAGAGAGCTCTATAGATTATTGTGGATATCCTTTATTCATACATTCATGACATTGTTGGAGACTAGGATTACCATTGGTATAGTTCAATTTTATTGAAGAAATAGTTACCACCCATGATCATAATTCCTCCTTTTGAGGGCTTTTATATTCATAAATTAAAATCTACATTGTGTTGGTAAAATATTGGTGAACATTTAATGGTTAGATCAATATTTGTTCAGTATTTTACATAAATTATTTATAAGATTCTTCATAGAATTTTGGTGGAACAAATTTGGTATATGTATACTATTTATCGTCCTCATATACCATGGGATAATTCACTTGTTGATAATGTGGTCTATAATGTTTCACCACTTTGTTTTCATCGATGGATTAGGAGGTAATGGATGATTTATCCTTATTTTATGGGACCTTTTGGGGTCTTTGATAATTTTGAGGAAGTTGATTATAATTTATCCATTCATCCCCAGCTTATATCAATACATACTGTGTTCCATGTATGTTGACTATGAATGTATCATTTTGATTTATATAATGTTCCAAGCTACAAGAATGTTGATGTCAAAATTTATTTATCTATATCTAAGAATCCATTCAAAAAAGTTGATTCTAAAAAAGCATTTTTTAGTAAGATGATACAATTTCTTCAATTTAGAAGGAATACTAATTTTTATATTCATGATATATCAAAACGGGAGGCACTGATGAGTTAATAGTGGCCTCATCATTTTTATTAGGATTCTTCATAATAGGATTTTTTGGGAAAATGATTCTTTGGTATAGATGACCTAACATTATGTTAATGTATTCAGGTACTTCATAACACCTCATTGATCATGATTTTTTTGGGAATTGTTTAGGTGTTCCTCTAGTGAATATTTTATTATTTTGGAATACTTTGGGGTATTCATGATTGGGGAAGTTTCTTTCAAACTTTCATCCCTTATAGTGAATATTGTTCAATCCCATGTCGTGAGGCTTTTCACATTTGACAAAAAATTAGAGAAACCATGAACCCGCCTAGTAGGAAAATTTCATCCCCTTTGAAGGGGAGTATGGTTTGCGTGTACGGTTTGGAAACCTTATAGCCCTACACATCATACCATTCATACATGATCAATTTATAAGAAAGAAATGTTCTAAAATTAAAAGAACACTATTTTATTCCAACAACTAACACTAAATAATATTTTCCATCCCCATAGGTGATTAGTTCTCTCATCTACACATTTTTCATCCTCTGAAACCTGTCCAGAGAAGATTGAATCTAGGCAATCATCATTTGATCTCTCCCTAGAAAGAGTTATTCTACCATTCATTATTTAATGATATATTCCCTTCTTCACCATATGTTTTTGTATATCTCTAGGTTGTTGGATTATCTAATCTATGTTTTCTTATATCTTTAATATATGTTTGATTCTTGAATCTCCATTTTTTACGTCCTTCATTAGATTATACCATTGTGGGTGTTGTGAGACACAATCTCTCTGTTTCATTTTCTGGTTCCAATTAAGATTGGGAAAATGATTTAATCATAAATTGTTTATTTTAAATTAAATTTCATTGAATTGGATTATAAAAACCGTATTTGTGTTAAATTGGCATTTGAATTTTTGTTGGCATGATATCTGAGTGAAAATGTGTAACACCTTATGTTTTAATTGATAGTTTTTTTAATAAATTTAATTTTCATTTAAATCTCTACATTCACTATGTCAAACATACCTTTCATACTAAACTGACTTGTCATACATTACATGCAACACCGAGATGGTGAATGAAACATAAAACACAGAGTATATATTTTTTTCAATGTATAAAAGTAATATGTTTATATTATTTTATGAACAACAAAAAAGGAAGATTACAATAAATGCAAAACTGACTTGTCCTAGATTACAAGCAATAGAGACCTTCCTCGATAGCTTGTAGTGTACGCAATATTGTTTTTACTAAACCAAAATATATTATTAAAATATTATTATTAAATGGGATATAAACTTGCCCTCATGAATATTATTAACCACATTTTTTATTTTTTATAACATTTACAATCATATTATTGTTTTTTAGAAGATGATATATGAACAAATTCATTTTTTTGGATAAAAGAATTGTTTATAATAAAATTACATGTTTGCCACCTTTTTATAGAACACCAATTTTAAATCTAGTTTTTAACCCTTTTATAAGTTCTATAAGAAAAAAAATATTTATTTAGAAAAATCACATAAAAATGTACATTGGTTGAATTTTTGGGATTATTTTGATATAATTCATATTTTAATGAATAATGAAAATTATTGAATTTTAATTCAAAACTACCTTTTCATATAATTTATTTATATAGATATGTTATCTATTAATTTTTTTTAAACTGTAATTATAATTTTTTCATTTAATCCAATGTTCATCATTTTAATTAATTTTAAATTTAATTTGGAGATAAACACATGAAAATATTTTGATAATTTTTACTTTTTTTTGTTTGTGACATCAGTAAATAAATTTAAATTAATTTCATCCATTTATGTGTTTTGAATTATAAAAAATGGATTATATATTTTGAATAAATGGATCAAAATTATGTTAATAGGTTACATTAATTTTTTTAAATAATATGAAGAGTATCTACAATAATTTTTATTCAACTAAGTTAAACGTAATTCGGGTAAATTATGGAAAACAATTTGATTAAGGTAATAATATTACCCTAACACCTTCCAAAAATCCTATTGGATGATTTAATGTCAACCAAAATCTCCTATGATTTATAATTGATTCGTTTAATGGACATTTCTCCATGAATGTGTTGTAATAATAATTAAAAAAAATGAAGGTTACAACATGTAACTCTCATATATATTATAAGTATAATAATTTTAATATAGTGTTACCCAACATAAAATGTAGAAAATAAATATTATTGAGAAATATAATTAAATTATATTCATCAATTTAATTTATTTATAATTCGTAGAGATTATATAAATACCATTAATGATAACTCAATAGTGATTGTGAAAAAAATTTATTAATGGAAATATCAATGAAATGCTTTTAAAAGTATTAAAATAAATATCATATGAACTAATTAATGTGGCCCTTGAATTTTAATGGTGGGTATGACATGATAAGAGTGTATTAAATGTATTTTTTCGAATTTATTTTATGTGTGGATTTTATTAAAAGATAAAAAAATAGTGTCAAAATTTACAAAATTGGTTTTTTAAAAAAATAACATATTATTAAATTGTTAATAAATAAAAAGGAATTAAAATTTAAATAGTGAAAATTATATAGTCTAAAATTTAATAATGTATCCAATTATTACTAATTAAAAACACATAATTAAATTTATATATATATGTAACCAACTTATATTTATAATATTATTACCACAAATAAAATTAAACAGATTAAATAAGGATAAATCAAAATGATAAGATTTTAAATAATATCAAAACATGTCAAAATTTTATTGGTTGAAATTATTTCATCCAATACTCATATTATCATAGAAATAAATGTATTTGGGAACATTATAAAACTAATATGATTTTATAATAAATTGATATTCCAATATATTCCAAAGCAGACCCTCTCCTCTCTTATAAAAAGGGAACTTCTCATTCTCTTTTATTCATACCACCAAATCCCTTTATCTTGGACAACCCCTACAAAAAACTCCTCCCTAATTCCCTCAATTCATCCTTGAGGCCACTCTTTGGGACGAAATCCATCTTAAAGTGTACTTTTGTGCATACCAAAAAGAGATACCCGAAAAGATGTAATTATTATATCACCACTTTCAAAATTATTATCTTCTTCAACATCCTCTTCTTATAAAATTTCCATACTAAAGTAATAAATACATTATATTAAATATTTTTAGATGATATTAAAATTATGTCATGAACATATATCTCATTTATCCATCCATCGAAATCAATTCCACCATAAGAGCATACGTATAACATACAATCTCCGCGTTATGGGGTGATTTTTTGTTAAAAAATATTTATTTTGATGGGTATAATAATGAGTTTAATGGATATAAATAATTAATATAACATGATTATTATTCTATATAATTAATATTTCATCCAATTGTATACCGTTTAAACATTTTTTGAATTATTCGTGTGTACGTACGACCTACCATCCCCACGACACGATTATATTCATTCTCTACGTTTTCCATTAAAAAATGATTATAAAGTATGTATAATCATTTTTGTAATTATATATATGATATAATAATGCTATTGTTAATATATATATATATATTTTTTGATTTAATTTATCCCATTCAACTGAATACGAAATCAGAAACAACATTCATTCGTACGTACGACAAACCATATCCATGGACAGTGTATTCCATTTCATTTATCAATCTATTATTTATATTTATATACTGAATATATATGATATATAAATCATGATTTACATTATGGATGTATGTAAATAACAATATGTGTAATAATATCAACAATAAATAGTAATAACTCTTATGACATATATAGGATTAATACCCAAAACATTGATTTAGATTGTAATTGATAATTGAATGGGTAATAAGTGAAACATATGTGATGTAATTTATATTAGTATTATTTTGTTTCAAGTTAATAATATATTTAATCCCACTAAACTTGATTTTCTAACACATAGAGAAGATATCTAACCTATGGTAAGGTATATTTTTTCAATCACATTTTTATTCGAGATTAATTATACGTATGTTTTAACTGGGTGTATATTATTCATCCATGTCCTATTTTTCTAAATATGTTTTCAAAAAATGTTTTCATATTATTTTATGTTATAATATATTCATTTTTACCAAGTTTTACTTTTACTACATGGTTTGGAAGGAATTTATTTTGTTTCCCATTTGAGGATATTTTTTACTTTTATGGAAAAAGTATGGGGATAATGATTCTATTAATTTATACAACATGAACATATATTGAATTCTTTATAACACCTTATTTCCAAGAATATTCCTCTAAAAATTTTCATGTTTATTTTTAACAAAATTCTTTTTGATTTAAATTGCAAGGAAATTTGAGAAAAGAAAAAAATATAGATGAAGAAAGAATATTTTCCTTAGGAATTAAGTTCAAGTGTTTTATAAAAATTATTTTCCATCTATGATAAAGATATATGAAAAGGGTTTTGTTGTTATCCCAATTATTACTATTATTTGACTGTTTTAATGAGGGAATGATATTTTAAATGGATTTTTTTCATTTAGTGATTTTTATGAAACCCATTTTATTTCATGGGTTATGCTGTGATGAATGATTTATGTTTTTGTGGCACATGTTAGAATGATATCAAAATTAGATGGGAAGCACCTATATCTTACTCAAACACATTGGGTAAAATTTTATATCTAATGATATAGAGATGAATAAATGACAATTAAATCTAGTTCAGTAATAAAGGGCTAGAGTAGTAAGTAAATTTGGTTCAGTAATACATGGTTGGAATGGAATGTAAACCCGGGTTCAGAATAAATTTGTTTCTACTATGAGGGCCTTGGTAGAAATTCCTAGGCTTCTATAGAAATCATGTTATGTGATTATTTGTCTTCCACAATTACATGTCTTACACAAATGGTATTTCATCATGAATAATGTTCCTTTATTTTAATTTTCTTTTGTACTAAAATGATTTATTTGATGACTAATGATTTTGATATTTATTCATTTTGTTCATGTTTATTCATTCTTATATTTATGGTTTGTTTTCTGTTCTCAATTTTTACCCTTACTAAGATTATGAGCTCACTATTTGTTTCCTTTTTACATAATATAAAGAATGGTTTTATGTAGTAATATAAAATGGGTACATATTAATGGGAAATGTTGAAGATATTTCACCAAGATAGAATATTATGATCCATGATTCCAAAGATACTAAACTATTATTGTCGTTCATAGTATATTTGTATAATGTATTATGTATTCTGTAAAAGCAATGTAATTTCCATGAACATCATGATTGGGTCATTTTAGTTGGTATCAGAGTGAATGATTTGTTAACCAATTGAAACTAGAATGCGAGAACATTAGTGATATCCCTAGAGATATTTTTAACATATGTCTATGGATATCCCTAAGGTTAAGTCTAACTATATTTTACAATACAAGAATTATTTTAACGATCATGAATATCCTAGGATTAAACCAGATATGTTAGAGATTTAAAATATTCCCCCTAGATTATATAGTTTTCATAGTCTGATTTTCGCCTCTCACACTATACTTTTTGGGTTTTAGAAAATGGAAATAAACACAAGGATTCATGTTAATGAAGAATATGATGGGAAATTAAATGATATTATTAATGATAGACCAAATGAAATGTGAGTTGGATGGTGAAATATCAGTATTATACATATACCGAAATCTCAAAATATGATCAATTATCTATATATTTTTAAATTTTTAGACCATGCTAATAAGAGAAAGACAGATTTTCATGGTGATCATAGAGGAAATAAATTTCACTTTTCCCTATGTAAATCATGTAATTAGAGGCATCAAAGAGAAGGTTTTTGGTGTGGAAAATAAGGACACAACATTTTTTATTTCAATATAAAATGTCATGTTAACACAATGGAATATAATAATGGAATTTCTAAGACATTAATAAGGGTTGACTATTTTTTAATGTGGAATGTATAGGAATAATTAAAATAGATTCCCAAATTTATAATATTATGAAGAGAGTAATCATGGTCGTATGGGTGGTATTTATGTTGATGATGAAGAATAGACTACAAATGATACATGACTTGAAAGTTGTTTTAAGGAATAAAATGATGAAGCTCGATCAGTGGATTAAAAAGACTGTGTAAAGATTTCATGTTTAGAAAGAATAATTTTCTATATAAAATTTATGTTACTATAGAATAAATAAACATTTAAGTATTTATACACTATTGTTTTTTCATAATTATTTTAATCTATATGTTGAACGATACCAGTAACCATGAAAATTTATTAATATATTTTTGGAAAACACATGATATGTGAATAATGTTATGAGGAGGGTAAAATGAGTTGTTTAATAGTATTAATGCCCTCAACATTAATATAAGGAAAGATTGATATCATGTTTTTAGTATATATAATTTTTTGGAATTGTTTTTGGGTGTGGAAATAGTGGATTTTGATATAATGAATGTTTTAACAAAGAGAATACATGATTAAGGTATTAAAATGTTTGGAATGTGTCAACAAAGAACTAATTTATGAGATATGGGTTATAAAGGTTAAGTTTATTAATTTCACCTACTTCTAATGATTAATAATTTTAGTTTATTAAAGGATTGTAATTTTATCCATTTATAGATGTTATATCTTATTTTCCAATTGAGGATTGTTAGATTATTATATTATCTCACTATAGGTGGACTTCTGTATATTTTACTACCTGTGCTAACATTTTTTGAGGCATATAGAATGACCTATCATTATATCACATGATCTTCTAGAATTTCAAGAATGACAAATTCAACATCAATTTACTAAATAAAAGGTGAAGTGTGAATTGTTCAAGGAATGGACAATGGTGAGATTGTACAAAAATCACGTAAATATTTCTTCTCTAATTCGTTAAATTTATGGAAAATATATACAAAAACCAAAAATATTATCTTAGTAAAATATTATCTATGGAATCAGATGGCCCCTTAAATAATCATAGATATATGGATTACAGGTTTTTAACCTTGTCCAACCATGTTCTCTATCACAATCCATCAAAATGCAATGGTTATATTTATCATTCATTTTCCTATTTTCACATCCCATCAATGTTCTCCTATGTGGAAACCCATTTTTGAGTTATATTGGGAAAACATTTTGTTTATCTTCCCTTTTGAAAAATGATGTTTTATTTTCACTTTTTACGATATCGGTTTCCATAAAAGAAACATTAATTTAGAAAACCTTTTATAACCAAGACATATTTCAGGGACAAAATTCATTATAATGGGGGTATAATGTATCACCATAGATTATTATGGATAATTTATTAAAATAAAATATTATTTCCTTTTATATATTTCAATTAACTAAGTGAAACATTCCTTTCACACTAAACCGACTTGTCGTATGTTACACACAAAACCTAGTGGTCGTACAATTCACACAACACTGAGTATTTATTTTGTTCAATTTATAAAATTACTATGTTTGGATTATTTTATACACAAAACCAAAGGAATTTTTCTCTAAAATCAATACTGACATGTCTTCGATTACACACATGAGAGACCATCCTCGATTGCTTGTGTATTAAAAAATACTGAGTTTCACTAAACAACGATTTATTATTTAAATATATTTATTTAATGGGATATAAACTAGGTGTTATAAATATTATTAACCAGATTGTAAATTTTTAATAACATTAGAATTCATCTTGTGTATTTTTTACAACATGATATAAGAACATATTCAATTTTTTTTATAAAATAAGTGTTTTTAAAAAATATTATTTTTCCAACTTTTGCTAGAGCACCAATTTTTAATGTTGATTTTAATACTTTTATATATTTTATAATTAAATAATTGGAAGTAGGACATAAAAAGTTTTTTGGATTGAATTTTTTATATATAATGGATAAAATTCATATTTTAATGAATAGTGAAAAATATTGTAGTTTAATTCAAAAATGCCTTTTCAAATAATTTATTTATATAGTTATATTATCTCTTTAATTTGATTTAATGTTTTATTGGATTTTTTTTCTAACATTTGAAAAAAATAATTCATTTTCTATTATTTTACATTTAAATTGAAAATAAACACATGAAAATCTATTGATAAATTTTTACTTCTTAGAAACCAACTTTTTGGTTTTTGAGAACATGAAATAATTTTAAATTAATTTCAACCAATTATGTTTATCATATTAGGAAACATTGATTCTGTATTCTGAATAAATGGATTCAAATTATGTTAATATGATAATTTTATTTTTAATTGATATTATGAATAATAACTACAATAATTTTTTTACCTCACATAAATGTTAATCAGATAAATTAAGGTATCAAAAAATATGATAAAGATAATAAAATTTCCCTCAAACCATCAAAAAGAATTTTTGAAGAATTATAGATGACCAATATCAGCAATGGGTTAGAAAAGATTCATTTATTATACTTTTTTCCAGGCATGTGATGTTATTATAATTAAAAAATGAAGTTTAATACATGTAACTCCCATATATATTATCTGTATAACAAATTTTATATAGTGAAAACATGATAAATGTTCTAAAATAAATATTCTCCAAAAAATAATGAAATTATCATTTTCATGTGAATTAATTTAGAAATTTTAGAGATTCTATAAATATCATTAATGATGATATAAAAGTGATTTTGAAATTAATCTATCGATTGAAATATTAAATAAATGGTTTTAAATGTATTAAAATAAATACCACATGAACTATATAATGTTCACTATGATTTTTTTAGGATTCTATTAAATTTTTGTATTTTATTATGTTTTTTGATTCGAATATCTCTTCTGTGTGGATTTTATTTAATGTCAAATATTATTATAGTGTCAACATCGACACTATTTATATTTTATAAAATAAAATATTATTAACTTATTTAAAAATCACAAAAATATTTAAAATATAAAATGTAAAATTTTTATCATCTGAAAATTCATAAAGAATCCATTTAAGAATAACAAGCAACACAAAGTAAATATTTATTACCTTTAAATATTTATAATATTATTACAAAAAATAAATCAAAATAGATTAAATAAAGAGAAATCAAAATGATAAAGATTAAAATAAAAATAAAAACATGTCTAAATTTTATTGGTTATGATTATTTCAACTGTTTTATCAATATTATTTTCCATCTAAGATAACAATATTTAAAAAGGGTTATGATTATATCACTATTATTACAATGATTTGATTATTTAAATAATAGAATTATATTTTATATGGATTATGATATGATTGAATGATTTTTATGAGACCCATTTTATTTCATGGGATATGCTATAATGAATGATTTATGCTTTTGGGGCACATGTAAGATTGATTTCACTATGAGATGGGTGGGACCAATATCTACCTCAAATGCATTGGTTGAAGATTTATATCTCATCAGATATACATGACTGGAATGGCAGGTAAAACTCATTTAGTAATACAGTGTTGGACCGGTATGTAAATTTGGTTCACTAATATATGGATGGAACGACAAGTAAACACAGTTCAATAATTTAGATTATCCCATATGATGGTCTTGGAAGAAATGCCTTGGATCTTATGGATGTAATATTTTGTTTTTAATTTTTTCCACAATTCCATGTTTTCTTACAATGCAATATTATCATTGTTAATGTTCCTTTATGATATATGACTTAGGTATTTCCAATATCTATTTCAATACTCGTGATTTTAATATTTAATATTTATGTTCATGTTTTTACATTATTATGTTAATCGATTGTTTTATGCACTCCATTTTTATCATTACTGAGCATTTAGGATCATCCTTTTTATATTTCCATTTTATAAGGATATAAAGAATGTTTTTAGGTACGAAAATAAATGTTGAAAATCATTACGATTGTTATTGAATATCTTTCACCATGATAGAATTGTATGTTTCACGCTTCCAAATATAGTAAATTATTTTGGTCATTGGGCATATATTTTTGTAATGTATTAATTATTTCTCAAAAGGAACGTAATGTCGATGTAAGTAAAGCTTTGGTCATTTCAAACACCACAATTCTAATTAATTTGGGGTTTGGCTGTAGAATTCAGTGAAAATTGTCAATTGAAATTTGGGAATAAAATTTTGAAATTTATTTTAAAAATTTATTTCGAATTATTATTCTAGAAAAATGGCTTGTTTTATTTGGATAAGAACAATGGTTTTATTTACCCTTGAAAATGAAATTATTTCATTTAAAATACATTTTTATTTTTAAATTGAAATTGAAATCATGAAATGAAAAAAAAATTAAATTATTTTTAATAGTTTGATGATAATTTCCCCACTATAGATTTTTTAGTACCTAAATTCCCATTGAGTTAGTGGGTAATTTTTTTAAAGCATTAGTTTTGCGTTACAGCAGTAATAAAACTTAGTCTAATAGATCACATCCTCAATGGGATAGTGATGATTCATTTTTAAAGAGTATCTATGGGATGTGTGTAAAAATATTTCCATGATTAAAAATTCATGTTTGTGAGGATCTCATAATATAGATCTATAATACCTCTTGGTATATGAAAATTCTCCTCCTTTGTGATTATATTGAATATATTTCATTATTTTTAAATAGTTATACACATTCCTTATTGATTTATATTATCTATATTATATGAAATGTTTATAAATTTGTTGTTTGAAACATTCCAATAAATTGAAATGTAAATAATTTTTAAAATGTACTTTAATTACAAGAATATTTATTTAAAATTTAACTCATATTTTGATAATTAATGTTAGAAATTATTATATATTCTTATGTGAGTACCATTATGCTTTTATCTCACACCCTACATGTATATTTGTCTACTCAATGATCTTTATCTGCCTAGTTTAAGCTAGGGGAAAGGACATTTGGATGTGGATTTTAATTTTAATGCTTTGATATTGGTGTTTTCTTTCCAATAGGGATTTTTTATCTATAATTTAGTTCCTGATACATTGTGGTTGTTCATTTGGTTTATATGCCTATTAACATATAGTACTATTCTCCCGATGTAGATTTATTTTGGGTCTACTATCTTATAAATTTACTTCCACTATATATATAGAAAAACCATTACCAACATTATCATGTATGATTCCATGTGCTATTGCCTATCCCATGGGGATCATGAATATCCTCCAAGCCTAGTTGGGATCGGCTCGGTTATAATCATACCAAGGTGTTTAGTCTAGTTCATGACAAGTACCAGTGGATAAATATGTTCATTATGATATATTTATGGGGTTTTTTTAAAAATCATAGAGCTTATTATTGATTTCATCAAAAAGAGTAATCATTTTTCTATTAATTTAAATAATCTTATGAAGAGGGTAATCATTTACCCATATTGTGTAATTTTTTCATATATATTATTTCATCTTATACATCCATTCTATTATTATATATAACACTAATAAACACCTGATATGATCATTATGACCATGTATAGATTTTATTATAAATAAATCATCTTATAATCAATCATTAAATAAGTCTATGTCCAAGATTCAGTAGTTTTCACCATACAATTGAAAAATAATAATAATTTATATCATGAATGATTATAGGAATTCACATACCTATATAAAATTATTTAAATGTCAAAATATTAATTTTTTTATTATTCTTGTATGTGTGATATTAATATTTCATTCATTAACTTGTGAATCACACATTGATTTCAAGAATAAAATATTTGTTGGTTATTAATTGCATCAGAATGAATACAGACTAAAAAACTCATGAAAATAAATTGGTTATTCATAAATAATATTAAATTATTCTTAATTTTATATTTATGTATATATTAATTAATATAATTTAAATTATAATGAAAACAAAAAACTAATATTATAAACCATGTACAAATGATAATTATTATAAACACCTAATTTGGAATACCTGAAATTTTCATATATATATTGAATATTTATTAAGCGTATAAATGAAAAATGGATATGAGTGAGGTTATGAATTTAGTGATTAAGATAGCAATAATATTTATATGTTAGGATAATGATTGTGTGTGCATGTCTACAGAAGAGGTAAGGGTTTTTGTCACAATTTTTCTACAATAAGTCATTTATTGTTTCTATGAACCTAAATTAATTTATGTGATGAAAATATTTCTTGTCTGACATGTCATATCATGAATTAAATACGTATCATGATAATTAATTTTCAATTTAATTAACTCTATTTAAATGTTTATTGATCCTGATGTTTCTAAATCTATAAGCGTTTCCTTAAGATCAACTCTCTTTTTATAAGACATAATATATATATTTCACCATGATTCCTTCATATTCTATATCTACATCACATGGATTCATTTTTTTATCCTTTTACATCAAAATAATTAATATAAAATTAAAGAATCAATAATAGAGTTCCAATTTATTCATATATTACTTGTAGTGACGATTTTTGGTAGCTCAATTTTCATTCATATTTATTTTTTCATTATGTGAACAAATTTTATATGTGATGGTTTTATTATTCACTATGGTTGTATTATGTGGTATTCTATAGTTCTTTTGTGGATCAACATTATTACCATATAACCCTCTTGATGAATATTACTCACTTATTTGTTTATATTCTATCGAAACCATGAACTTTCTTTATATGGATTTATCATGATCATTTTATTCTTGTATTGACATAGTTGTATACTCATTATTATATATGGTTCAAACACATAATTTTTCATAAATAAATTAGGATGATTGTTAATGATAAATTATACTATTCATTTGATTTGGGGAATGATATTGGAATTTCAAAAGATATGATTATTGTAAAATTGAATATATATATATATATATATATATATTAACTATCAATCATCATCATCTGTACATGTTATGATCATGTTATACATTTTAATAGATATTTTTTTAGTTTTGATGGGGAGTGCCATCCACATAATATGACTGGACAAATACTTGAGTTACCATCTATTTCCCTGCATTCTCTCTTTCCAAAGGCTGGTGACATTCATCACATTAAATGGCTATGTATAATCCTTGCTCTAAATGAGATGATGGGTTTTTGGTTCCACCTCACTTGGATTACTCCTCAGAACTCATCACCTGGTTCATGTCTCCCTCGTAGATTTATTTCATGATCATGGAACTCATTCTCGGTGCCATCTCTTTATGGATTTTGGTTAATTACACTGCTTATGTCTGGACATTGAAAAGGGTCTTGATAGGGAAACAACCTTCGGTCAAGAGAGTAGTATTTTTGGGAATTAGTGTATTGTTTTGATTCTAGGAACATTGGTAACCTATAATTTTATACATATGAGGTAATCTCATGGAGTAAACCTTAAGCATTTAACCCATGGCATCCTCAATTGGTAAATAAGTGTCTTATTTGAAATGCATGTCTTCCAAGGTTTTCACATTAGTCATCCCATGTTTAGCATGATCCATCTACCATCATAGGTTCATATCATCTAAACCAATAACCTTATAAATCCAATGTTTTTCATTAGTTAGCATTATGTTAAATTTCTCTACTTTATCCTCTTTAAAAAATAATGGATGTTTACATAGAATTTCCCATGGAGGAATGTCATGTAGGTGCATCCCATGTAGTGGAAAACTGAATCAGTTTACTAGTTGAGGGATCGTAAGGCAATTTTTGGTGGATTTGTTCGGTGTTTCCAATAATGGGATGATGTCACACTAGGTAGGAGGATATGATCCATGTACAGGCAGTCTCGAGTGGTGTGGCCCATACTGGGATTATATCACACCATGATGGTTTTTCTCAACACCTGTCACATACATGACAGATTTTAAAGGACAATCTCATATAATTTCCATTCATCCATTGTTTTGGGGGTTTCCAATGCTTTTATGCATGAATGGGTTAGTTTTCATGAATTGTGTCAAATTGTGAGCCAAATTCTAGATTTAAAAATAAAATTTGATTCAATTATAACTCCTTCGTTTTTCAACATATTTAATACATATAAATTGATAAATGGCATAATCTAACATATTAACACAACAATATTAATTTAAACTATTTATGAATCCATAATCATGGTGGATTTGGGTTTCTATTTAAGTGATTGGGTCTTCTCAAGAGACCATTTGATACATTAAAAATATTTTTTAATTCTTTAATATTATCTTCATTATTTATGTTTTTTCTGTGATTCAAACTCTCACCCGAGACCACTTACTCAAGTTGCGTCCTCATGCTCTCCTCCCCCTCTTTGGATATAGGATTCATCATAAATTGGGATGAAAGATCTCTGAATTTCTCAAATCACTCAGATTTGAAGTGGTAAATTTATTATTCCATAACACCTTCATTTCTCACTCTTTCCCCCTATTCTAGTTCATAGAAGATATATTAATCCTTTATAGAACCTCCATTAAATGTTTGTATGTTTTAAAGTTCAAATACTTGTGTATTTGGGGTGATTTCGTGTATTTTTTTCAATTTAAATGATTCCTTCATTGTTTCTTCTTTTTCCCTTAGGGTTTCCTCCCTCTTTCATTATGTTGAAAAATATCCAGAAGATAGGTTTCGAACCTAGTGTTTTATTTGGTGTCTTTTTTGTCAACTATTGTGGTATAGGTCTATATTTATCTTCCTTGTGGTGTGGGATGAGGTGTTGTTGATGTTTTGCTCCATTTTTTGAGGGATTCGACACTTTCGGTAGGTGATACCATGGTAAAACATTCATTAATGAGTTATTTTTCTTATTTTACTAGTTTTTCATGTTACCCATATTCTATGTGTGGTGTGAAAACCATTTTTTGTGATTTTGGTAAGCATTTAATTTTATAATTTCATTTTCATTGAGGTTGTAAGCTTTTCAAATGCAACACATGTGGTATCTTTTTTTCGTAGTTTTATAAAATTTGAAATTGATATTGTAGTTTTTGAAAGGGGATGAATATTTTTCATAATGCCTTAGTGTCATTTGGGCCTTGTAATTGGGTTTTTGGAATAGTTTGGGTGTGAAAAACATTGTTATACATATTGAGATCATTTTATGAAAATCGGTGTTTTCATTTTTATAATTCATGGTACTATTCAAGATTATTTTATAACACCTGAAAGTGGTTTTATAAATGTCTCTAGGGCCGCCAGTTCTACTTTGGTAGTGTTTTCATGTGGTATTTTCATTAAAATATGCATTTGAAATGGGTTTTATGAGCAATGATTGGGCATACTCCTTGGAATTATTTTATGAAAGATTTGAATGATTTTATGATTTATTTAAGTGGTGAAACCATATTGGCATACTATTTTAGTGTATGTATATTCTGAGATGGTACATTTTAAATGTGATAGGTGTTTTTTTATTTGTTCCATCTTGTAAATGATTTACAAAAATTTTTGAAGGCTTTACTAAAGTGTGTAATATATGTGAATGTTATGTGGGATGTATTGTGCGAGTGTGATGTGAAAAAATTGTTTTTGGTTATGAAAATGGTAAAATGTTACTTTTGAGTGGGATGTTATGTGAGTTGTAATATATTGGAATGGTTTTGTAAATTTTTTAATGGATTTTGTGGAATTGTTAATGAAATGTTAAATGTGATGTGGGTTATTTTGGTTTGAGTAGGATTTCAAAATCATTTTGAATGAAAAGTGAACTTTTTTGACTTTTGTGGTATACATGTGGAATTTTTTTGTGTATATATGATGAGGAAATGATATTTTCATGTGAAAAGTGTCTTTCATAACTTGTACAACTTGTTTTATCCCAAAGGAAAAACTCGAGTATCTAGGTGGGTGGACATGTACTAGTATGCTAGTGAATCCCTGAGGTTTGGCCTTAGTTTCACTTAGCAATATTGATGCCTACAACTCTAGCTAAACTGTGATGATGATGATTTGAGACCAATAGGTTGTGGGTTTGTTCCCTACTAGTGGCTCGTGCACAAGCACATATATTTGTGATGTTTACTTTCACCAAGATACGAGGTACTTGGGTCCCAAAACGAGCTAGTGCCTAGGGATTATTTCCTATTTTTTTTCTCATTAATTACTTTTCTCTTACCATAGAAATACGGTATTGTTGGATAGAAAATTCATTGGTGTTGAAATTATTTTTAAATGTGTTTATTTTCAATGATATCCCACTTGAAAACTGTTTTAATTTGTATGAATCATCTTTTTGAAATTGTAACTAGCATTTCATGTTTATGAGATCTTGTAAGATTTTCGTCATTGAATGTTTATCACATGGAATATCTTAGTGGTGTTATCCTAATATACATTGTCTCACACCCTAATTACACCCTTGGTAGTATGTATACTTGGTTATTTTTTTATTATCGTAGGTTGGGTATAATTGTTATTGCAAATGTTTCGAGTTTCTTATAGGTCCTTGGTGGTGAAGTCTTGTGGATATGGCTTGAGGGTGGTTCCCCTTGCCATGAGGGTTCATAGGCTATTTCATTTTTGTTTTTTACCTTTTTTATTTTCATGGGGATTTGTGTAAAACTATTCAATTAATTTCTTAATTTTGTAAAAGATTGTTTGGTTTGAAAAATCCATATTCGTTTAATTGGATTAATGTGTTGTTTAAAGTTTATATACATTGGTAAATCATTCCCATTTCTCATTTTCTGATACCCAGGAACTTTTGAAATACCTCGGGGATTGGGAATGCCCTTTGGGCCATGTTTTAGGCTGGTATTGATCCCGGTTTTGGTGGAAACCGAATTCAGTTCGTGACAAAATGGTATCAGAGAAGGTTGGCTCTCTTTTGGTCATTCTATTTGGGGAACAATCAGGATAGTATGAAGTTAGGATTGTCAGGAAATGGCATTATGTTTATGAGTAATGTGGATGATATCCACATCCCATTATGGGATTCAAGTTTCCCGGGGAAGCTGAGACTTTTATGAGCCCTTTGGTATTCATGGTTTGATGATGATTAGGGAAAATGAAAAGAGAGTTGGGTTAATGGTCTCAGTGAGATCACAGGGTCTAGAAAGCCACGTGGAGCTTAAGATATTTCTCTTGAACACTCTTTGTAATGGTGAATTAATTAGAGTATGGCCCCCAACCATAATTCCAAGTCACCCACTAATGCTTGTTTCCCCATGCATTGTCTTGTGTACATTAGTTTTGAAATCATAGAAGTTAGGTTTTAAAACAAAAATGGCATGTTTTTAAGAAGTGTATGATTTTTAATTAATTTATAATAAATATAGAGAGTTTTTAATTTTTAAATGGTGGAACTGAGTTTTCATAATCCTTTTGAAATGTACAATGGTCTGTTTGCACATCATTTGAAAGCATAAAATTGGGTTGAAGTTGGTTTTGAAAAAGGTATTCCAAAAGATTTTTCTAAAATTTGGAGACATGTTTTAATGGGCTGAGATGTTTTGAAATTAATTTGTATAACATTAAAGTGAGTTCTTAAATAAATGATTATTCCATTATGAAAATCATGGTAAGTAGTAATTTGGGATTGATTTCTTGGTTAGCAGTTTTGAGAAAAAATAGGTATTGGTTGACTGTTTAGGTTTTGAAAAGTACAACGAATTTTTATTTTCATCTTTGGTATTTTTTTGAGAAACCACATTCATGTGATTATATGACATTATGGATGGTTTATGTCTTGGATGGATGAGTTCTGGGATGGATATTTGGATGCTGCCCAGTGAGGTGCATAATCATGCATGTGTGAGGCCCATGGGGTACCATTGGTGGATTCACTTACCGTTGAACAGTTCATTTTTTGAAAAGATGATTTTAAAAGATAAACTGTATGTCCTTATGACTAGTTCTTAATGGATTGTATTATGAGTCTCCTTAAAATGTAGATTTTGTGCGGTGTTTTGAGTCGAATAACCCCTCGTGTTTGTACTGGGTTTTGGGATAGATTTTGGTCTGAAAGTTGTGTGGAATGAATTGTTTGTGGTCTCTTATGAGAAATGTTATGGGATGCCTTTACAGAGGTTCATTTCGTGTGTATGGATCTGTTTTGTGGTATATCTTTACCAATGTACCATCTTGGTTGTTTCCTTGGGTATAATCATTGGATAAGGTACGCCTCATTAAGGGTTTGTGCACAACTAAAGTGAAACCTCTTTTATGTCACCATTCTAAGACCCTCTAGTTGATCAATATAATGAATATTTTTATTGATATTTTTAGGTTGAGTCTACACCCTTTCCATTCGTGGTTTTCTGTATCCTCCTGTTGTGGGAGAGAGATCATGGAATGCTGAAAGAGACCTTAGCTTCTAATGTTTCCTGATTTTTTGAAGGTGGAAGTTGACTGAGGTTGTTAGCATGAATGAGTATCTAGATGGTGTATAAGAGGTCCTCTCAATCCTTCATAGTATCTTAGAAGAAGGAGTTCATGATAAACTACGAGTTTGGTAAATATAGTCATGATATGATATTGTGGCCACATTCTATAATTGTTTGTTTTTTGGGGATGTTGTATAAGGTCCCTCTCCAGGTCATGTTTATATAAGTTTCAATGGTCAGGTTTGGTGATGCCTTGTGACATCAGGTTCTTGATTGACATTAAAGGTGAAATTCATTTAATCCTCTAAGATTCTCTGTTATTATGGGAGAATTTCTCCCTCGGAAAAACATCAAAATATTCCATTTTAGAGGAATGTGAGTATATGTTTTCTTTACATCTATTCGTTCTCACTTGAAAAACATCGTGTGATGTGTGTGCATCATAAAATACATTGTTTAAGGGAAATATCAAGTTAGGTTAAAGTGAGATTGTAATGAGTTATGTATTGGAAATCATATCAGGGATTTATATGTTGTTGTTGGTGACACTGAATGATGAATTCTAGTTTAGGGGGTTTCCAAAGCCTGACTACGAGGGTGAGTATGCTTCAATCATTTGATCTCCAACCATATGTCTCAGAGAGAAGATATCTCTTACTCAGGGGAAATCATAGGGTTGTTTAAACCTATCTACAATTTCTAATCCTTAGTATGAAATATAGGAAGGGTTTAAACATTTTTTGCCAACATCTTTCTTCTGTTGTTTTCATTCGATTGAAATAGGTTGAGGGCCTTATACCCATGTCAATACTAAAGGTCATTCACTCCCCTTTGGATTCTATTGAGTCATTGAAGAATGTTAGGAAATTTTTATGGACAGGCTAAGAACACAATTTGTGCACGTTTAGTAGTAACCATGTTCTAGAATAACATGCGGAAAGAATAATTTTCCCAGTTAGTGCACGGTTTCCCAAACCCTAGGGACTAACCATCCGCCCTTCCCCAATCTTTAAATTTTTCTCTGTCTTTTTGTGCCATCCCATGTGGGTCAGTTAAGATGGTAGGATCTTATGATGGGGAGGCCCAATATGATTCTCATGTATGTTCCTTTGTAAATTTTTAATGGATGTCTACCCTTTGGACTAGGCGGTGCGTTCCGGCCTCCCCCTGTTAGTGTCCTAATTCTATCCCGAAAAAATATAGGTTTTCTCTTATGTTGGGGAGCCTATGTGTGTCCCACCATACCAATAACTCATATTTATCCATAGTATTGGCTTGGCGGTAGGTAGTATCATTCGAAAATATCTAGATGCCAACATCTTCCTTTAGTAAACATTTGGATTGGTGAGTGGCCAATAGTTTAGTTAAAGTAAGATAAGTGTAACCTTGTCCGATGTTGTTGTTCATTTGGTTGAATTTCTTGAGTCTTGTTAAAATAGTGTTTGAGGAGTTTTCATTTGGTATAAAGTATGAATGTGATTGATCCTTTCATTAATGGGTAATGTTTTGGTTGGGAGAGAAATTATTTCTTAATTGATCACAGGTGGTGTTTTGGCCTTTCGGGGTGAAGCTTGGAAAAAAAGTACATCTTGGTTTATCGATTGAGATTAGTTTTTGTATTTGGAATTGCTGTGGATTTACAGGGATGGAATGTTTTCATGATTGGGTGAATTTTCACATACATGACTTATTTTAAAGTAAAATTTCGTTTAATTTCCATTCATTCTTTGATTTGTGTGTTTTCCAAGGTTTCATGGATGAATGGTTGAGTTTTCATGAAATGGGCCAAACCGTGAGCCCATTTCTAGTTTTAAAAATAAATTTTGATATCTTTATAACTCATTCATTATTCATCATTTTTCACCCATTCTAATTCCTACATGGCATCCCGTGACGTATTAACACCACCATACTAATTTGAACAATTTAAGATTCCATAATCTTGGTGGATGTGGGTTTTTATTTTAGAGATTGTGCCAGCCCAATAGCTCATTTCCTACATTAAAACTAGGTATTAATTCTTTAATATCTTCATCAAAATTTACATTTTTTCATTGATTCAAACTCTCACCCAAGACCACATATACAAGGAACGTCTTCACGCTCTCCTCCCCTTCTTTAGAGATTTTTTTCATCGTGAATTGGGATGAAACGTCTCTGAATTTCCCAAACCTCCCTAATTTTATGAGGTAAATTGATTATCCCATAACTCCTTCATTTCACACTCTTTTCCCACCATTCGATTTTCAGAAAGATCTCTTCATCATTTTTAGAACCTCCATTCAATGTTTGGATGTTTTCAACTTCAGATAATATTGTATTTGGGGTGATTTCATCTATATTTTTCACGGTAAATGATTCCTTCATGGTTTCTTCCTTTTCCCTTAGGGTTTTCTTCCTCTTTCATTATGTTATAAAACTTCCAAAGTTAGGTTTCGAACCCAGGGATTTGTTTGGTGTATGTGTGGTTACATATTTTGGTTTAGGGCTGGATTTACCATCCTTGTGCTACATCGGTGGTGAGATTGATGTTTCGTGCCATGTTTTGAGGGATTCCACACATTCCGTATGTGATTCCATGGTTAACCAATCCATGATGAGTTTGTTTTCTTATTTTAATACTTTTTCATGTTACCCATATATGTGTGTGGTGTAAAAACCATTTATATCGATTTCTTTAATCATTTAATTTTATGATTTCAATTTTGTTTATGTTGTGGAATTTTAAAATGAAAAAAAATGTGTTATAATTGTGGTAGTTTTATAAAATTTGAAATTTATTTATTAGTTGTAGAAAGGGGCTAACAATTTTATTTTTTAAATAGTTTCATAGGGGCCATGTAAAGGGGGGTTTTGGAATATGTTTGGTGTATAAAAAATTTTATACTTCTTGAGATCTTTTTTATGAAAATGTTTGTTTTCATTTGAATAATTCGTAGTGTTATTCAAGGATATTTTATCACACTTTAAAGTGGTTTTATAAATGTCTCATAGAAAAACAATTATACTTTGAAAGTTTTTTGGTGAGGTTTTTTCATTGAAATATGGTTTTGAAATGGGTTTTAGGATAAAATATTGGGTATACTATTTGAATTTTTTTATTAATGATTTGAATGATTTAATGATTTATGTATGTGGTGAAACCATATTGGAAAACTATTTTTGAGTGAGTATATTCTGATATAGAACATTTTAAATTTGATAGGGGTGGTTTTGTGATGAGATCCATCTTGTAAATTTTTTGCAAAAATGATTGAAAGATTTAGTAATGTGTGTAAGAGATGTGAAAGTGATGTGGGATTTTTTGTGTGACTGTGATGTGGAAAATGGATTTTGGTTATGAAAGGGGTTTATGGAATATGTGAGTGGGATGATATGTGAGTTGTGATATATCGGAGTGGCATTGTAAATTTTTTAATGGATTTGTGGAAGTGTTAATGAAATGTGAAAATTGTTCTGGGATATTTTGTTGTGAGTTAGATTGCCAAATCAATTAGAATGAAAAGGGGAATTTTTTTACTTCGGTGGTAAACATGTGGGATGTTTGGTGATTTTTTATGAAGAAATTATATTTTCATGTGCAAAGTATTTTTCTTGACTTTTTGAACTTGATTAAGCACAAAGAGAATACACGGGTATCTAAGTGGGTTGACCTGTACAAGTATGTTCGTGAATCTGTGGTGTTTGGTCTTTTTTTGACATATAAAGATAGAAACTTACAAATCTAACTAAACTATGATGATGATGATTGGGGACCACTAGATTATGGGTATTTTCCCTTCTAGTGACTTGTGTGCGAGAACAGATATTTTTTATGGTTACTCTCATCAAGACACGAGGTACATGTGACCCAAAACAGGCTAGTGACAAGGGTTATTTCCTATTTCTAGTGCTCATTTGTTACATTGTGCTTACCATCAACATATGGTATGGTTGGATGAAAAATCCAGTACTATCGAAATTAATTTTAAATGATTTTATTCTTAATGATAGCCCACTTGAATACTATTTTAATTTTTAAGATGCATTTTTTAGAAATTGTAACTAGCATTTCATGTTTATGAAATCATGCAATATTTTTTCCATGGAATGTGTTTCACATGGAAAATCATAGTGGTGGTATCCTTCTAGGAATTGTCAATCAGACTACATACTCCCTTGGGTGTAAGTAGACTTTGTTATTTTTTAGTATCACATGTTGGGTATGGTTTTTAGTGCCTGTGGTTCATGATCCTAGCAGGTCCATGGTGGTGAGGTCCTGTAAATATGGCATGAGGGAAGTTCCCCTTTCCATGATGGTTCTTAGGTTGTTTCCTTTTGGTTTTGTACATTTGTTATAGTATTGGTGCGTTTTTTAAATCACTGTAATTCTGTTCGGATTTTTTCTAAAAGATTTTTTGGTTTGAAAAATCAAGATTCATTTTATGGGATTCATTTTTTTATGTTTTTATACATTGGAAAATTGTTCCCAATTTTCATTTTATGATACCTAAGAACTTGTGCCAGCCCGTGGGGGTATGGAATGCTATTTGGGCCTTATTTCGGGCCCGGTTTGGTGCTGTTTTTGGCGCTGACCAGATTTGGTTCATGATAACACCCATAAAGTTGGATCAGGGAGGCATTCCCCTTGGATTATGGGAACTATGGTTTAACGTTGGATGGATTAGAAATATCATGGTGGACGATTAGTGAGGAGTTTTACATAATGGTAATATGACACACATTGAGGGTTTATCAAGTCACCCATGGAGGTGGATTAGTGAGGATCACCCCTAGAGGGGGGAACCATGGTTTACCATTGGTTAAGACAAAAACGAAAATGGGATTCCAAAAAAACATTTCTAGAATACAAGGTTGAGAACTCAAATAGTTCAATTCCATAGTTTAAGGATGTTTGATGGGACTATTCCATGTATTTTAATTTCATGGGTTATGGACACTCTGACTTTGATGGGAGGGTCGATGTGGGATGGTGTGGGGGCATATCCATTAGAAGTTATACTTCTCAAAAGTATTTATCTTGGTTGGGTTATGTGGGAATTATGCATGGAACCTACATGAGTTCTTCTGGGAACAATAATGATATTGATTCATATTACGCGTACGAGCGTCCAATATGGGTGATGTAATATTTTTTGGGATGTGGTAGCCAAGGTAAAATCATGGTCGATAAGGGTTATGTTTTTTGAGTGGATGCAATGGATGGGAAATTGAGACATTGGGTTTGATCTCTAGAGAGGCTTCCTAAATATTCCATTAAGTTTGGAATAAAATCCCACATAGTTTTGAATAGGTTTTTGGTGATCATAATGGAGGAGGAAGCCCATCAGTTTGAGGGTTACTCATGGAAGCTACCTGTTGGGGGGACATGATTGGATATTCACAATTACACATGGACGATATATGTAGGTGAATTTGTGGATGAATGTTTGGGAACACACTCATTAGGATTCCCATTTTAGTCAATGTGGGTGTGATTCATGGTTTTTAATAACCTTGAATATCTCATGAGTCATGTATGGTGTGATAAAAAAGTTTTTTTATTAGACCTGACATTCATGTCACAAAAGATACACAAAAAGATATGATATGGGGTTTGTGATTGAAGGATACAAAAGGAGGATTTAAATCCATATGGGGAGGATTACATTCCAGATGGGGAGGATATTATTCCATGTGACTAGTATCACTCTCCATTTTTGGATATTCAATTTGAATAACATCCCATGACACACACCCATGGACCATATCGCACCCATTTCACAGGGTAAGTCCATAGTTTAGAATCATGTTTCATGGATGATGGTACGAGTAAATTTTATATCATACATCTCAGATTCGGGGTACTCACCCCTTACCTATTAGGATTACAAAAACATCCCACATGAACTGATGGGTGGGGCATGGCTTCAGAACATCCATGTTGGAATTGTGTGTATGAGTGTTCATTCATGAGGTCTGTGTTAGTGTGACTATATTGAGAAGAACAATGATAAATTGTACCAATGATGAGAATAAAATGGTAAAAAAAATGTCATGATACAATTGAGGTGGAGTGGGCCATAATAATATGAGGATCAGGTAACATGGGGACTTGAAGTGCATCTAAACTAATCATGGACATGTGTGGGGGGTTTTTAGCACTTGACATTCACTAAGATGTGTCAGTAGAAGGAAGATAGCTTAGAGAGCTCCATGATGGGGGTTTTGTAAATAATAGGTACTCATTGATAGGTTCTTCTTGAATTTAATGTTCTTTGAAGATGTTTCAGGCTTTATAAAGGATGTGGATCCATGAAACCAGGTATCCCCTCATTATGATGAAGTCCTCACTCTGGAAAGATGTTCTTTTTGAAGCCTTAATTATTCATGAATCCTCATGTTCCCCATAAGGAATTATTCTTCTTGATTTTCAGGGTCCACAAAGAATTCAATCCCAAAAATCGGTGGAGGTACTTCATAACGTATTAAAGGGGGGTTTTCAAATCTCATGTACCTTGGGTGATCCATTTTCGATTTGGATCACAATTATTGGGTGAATTAAAAATTATGAGAAATTAAAAAGTTGATGGGTTATGTAACCATCATCCAAAGGTCAGAATGAAAATGTTATTCATAATCAAGGTGAATTGTGACTATGGTAAGTGGTTCAAAATCAATAGAAGAATTCATGAATGTTATCAACACCATCAGACTGATAAATCACAACGTTAACCCTTAATGTGATCGTGGAGGATCATCATTCTCTTGGAGTGTACCATCAGGCCCACACACATTTGTTGAGGGAGAGTGTTCTTCATGAAAGGGCTTCATCAAGAAAACCCTTAAGAGTATTTTCGATCCTTTTGAGAACGAATTCTCTTTAAACTTGTTTCCCTCCTCATATAATATCTGGGAATGTATTTTTGTGCCCATATATTGACCCCCCATAAATGGGAACTGATGGGAAAAGGTGGGTCAAAATTTCAGTGAAAATCAATGAATGTCTGAAATTATACTCCCTTTCTTGAAGGTCATTCTCAGTGCTCACATGATAATCTAATAAATAGGGATATTTGGTGTTAATTTCACCATGAAATTAGGGCCATAATACACTTATAAATATCATGGGTTTCAGCCCTCATATTGAACCTCACATCATGCAAAAAAATTATAGTTCTCTATTTTCATTAAGCTCACAACCTTAGTGGCTGTGCTCCACAAATGCATTCATTTCTTACAAAACATTGATTCTTTTGATATGAAAATGATGAATAGAGAACTGGAAAAAAAACATATTCCTGTGGAGTGAGTAACCTGACAACATTCTCTATGAACCGGTCTCTACAAACCATCATTTCAAATGAACTCTTCAAACAAATATTTAGTTTACAACTAAGTAAATAATTCATTGGAAACTCAAGATGTTTCTATGGATGTCATTGCAGACACTACTCTAAGTTATGATATAGAGAAAAACATCATGATTGGCGAGTGCATTAGAATCACCTCTAACAACAAATAAATACTTGTATTGTTGCCTAAAAAATCGTTTCCTTGAAACAAGATATTTCTTTTGTAATTATTTTTATTGAGAGAAGATGTATCCATCCTAGAAGCAAGCAGATATGAACTATGATACCTGTTCAGAAGCATAATGAGGAAATACCAGTGGGAGAGGGTTACCAAGGGTCATATCATTAAGTATCAGTCACTGATAACAACATGTTGCGTCTATAACCACATAAACAATATCAATAGGAAAAATCATCAAGATGACGAAACTCCTCCTCATAAATAAAATATCATCAAGATGGGCTTGGGGGACCAATATAAAGGATGGAATGCTGGAAGAGACCTACTCTGGGGTGGAAAAATCACAAATGATTTGTCCTAGTCCTATAGAGAATGATTGTTATGAATTGATTTCGGGGAAGATCTCAGTGGTGTATGACTATTATAAGTGGAATGATCTTCTATGTTCTATATTTATTAGTCATAGGAGATCTTGTCAGAGCTAATGAGAATATGGTCTCTAGGGACCAAAACATTCCACTTACATCATGTGGAGGTCATCATTAGCCCATAGGAAATTTATTAGATCTCTAGACTCTTGATTCAAGGGGAAATATATGAAGAGTTTCCCACTATGGAAAATGTGTGGGAAGACATGGAGTAGCTACTAGATCAAGATATAGTGATGTTGGACCTATTGCAGGGAACTGGTGAAGAATAACCAAGGATGATGAATGTTCACATCAAACAATGGTACAATTATTCATTAATATTTCTATATGAGGAACTCACCAAGGGTAAAGGGACATCAATTGATATTCTTAAGTGGTCTCAGACCAATATCATGGGATATCGGAAGGGAAAAGAGGGATCTTATTGGTGAAATGTGGAGGAGATCTAGTGGTAACTGTTGGGATACAATGTCATGAACAATAATTAACCCATATTCCAGTTGGACGGATTCATCACATGTCTTATTAGTGGACATATTCTCCCTATGAGGGACACACATATGTGTGTTCATCCATGAACCTTCATAATAGCTGTGGTTCAGGTGGAAAAGTTGTGTGTAAATCATAGAATCCCAGTGCTAGTGATTTTTTACAGTGTACATTAGCACATTAGCGAGGGGAATAATATACTGCAGGTGTGTGGGACATTAAAAATTTTGTATAGCTGGTTATTTACACACATTGGGTTAAATTAATATAAATGCCCTATTTATTCAACCACAACAAAATTATAGTCAATGATTCTGAATATCACAGCATGTTACACACTCATATATGGTCTAATGGATGTGTTAAACAAGGAAATTATGGTGGATTACATATCATTTCACCATTTTACTATACCTATAAGGGTGGTGGCTGGTGATGTAACAAGGATTGAGACAAAGTGATCATATCCCATGGCCCTCCAAGTTGGGTGTTAGTTGAAAGGATTGACTGAAATCTAATTTTCATGATTTAAAAGCCACAACCGTTTTTGAGGATGTTGACTTGAATTTTGAGGTTGACCCAAGAGTTGAATTTAAAGGTGATTCTTGAGATCAATCCTTCCATGATGATGCATAATTGTCTGTAGTTCACATTATAATGTTGTAATATGTTGAATGAGCTACCACCACCTGCTGCTGTGTACGGTCTAACCCATGTCTATTCAAATTTTTTGGAAATCATATATATGTGGCCAATTATAAGGTAGTGGACCGACCAAATCAATGATGGGGTAATCCCCCACTTCGAAGATGAGGCATACCAGTGGATAAAATGCACCGTTGTGGTATAGTTTCACCAATGGAAAGGGAATTAGTAGTGAGATCAGTGGTTAATGATCCTTCATGTGAAAGAGGTATTGAAATAGGAGAAGTAGCATCATGACCAATTCTCTTGGTTATGGGGAATTAGGAAAAATGGGTTCCATCTTTGGCTGTTCCATGAACATTATTCCAATCCACTAGAAGAGTATACATCATCTATTCATACCTAGTGATGCAGTATTCTTAAGGTTTGTTACAATTGGGATGTATTCATGTTGTTTCATGGTCATCATGGGATATTGAAGCATATAAATAGATGTGTAATGCATATGACTATGATTGTTCATGCCAATTATGGTTTCCTCATGTCCTTAGATTAGGGGGAGTTCTATATGGAAGATCTAGAGGACCTAGTGAATTCTAAGGTCACCACATATTTGTTAATAGTTCATATGAGTGTACATATATGCATTTCCTCTCTTCCATAGATGTGAGAATTTGAGCTAGATGTGCATGTTCCATTTCCATGGGACTGGAATGAATCTGGAGGATACAGTTCTTATCAAGGGATCCACCCATAAAGTGGTTAGATAATAGACTATGTGGGAGAATTAGAGGCTTTTTCACGTTAATATCTAACTCAAATTATCATGAGGAACCATTTATCCCTTTATCAACTTGAACCTCTAACATGAACTTGTTCAGCACAAGAGAATATCAAACAAGAGTCACATGGTATTGGTGATGAAGGTGCATCGACAGGTGAATATGAGAATGATCCATGGCATCCCTGTAGGAAATAATCATTTGGTGGGACAACCAATATGAGGAGGTCGGTAAAAAAACATCTAAATATATATTAATCAGAGTTATCTATGGGGATCCACACCCTAGTATCCCAATAGAGGCATCCAAGGAGCACAATATGACCTTTCATAGCTCTTATGTTTCCCATTTACTTAATTGAGTCATACTCATCATTTACATATTAGACTGACACATATGTTCTTTTCTCATATAGTTTGAGAGGTACTATGGGATTAGTTATGGGAAGAGGTTAGGGAATTTACAGTGCCTTCTATAGAAGGCGTGCCGACCAATGTAGAGTCGGTCATACAAGCTCAAGATCTAGAGTCTAGCCCATCTAAGAAGATTCTATAATGTTATTACCATTCTGAACTACTTATGGGATTTCCTAAATATGAGCCAACATGGCCAAAATGGTTGGAGGATTATGAATGTGACTTAGTTGATGTGAAAAGAATCATCCAGTACAGTTTGTCGAAATGCAACCAACCTTTCACCCATCATACTCTTGTACCACTACTGGTGATCCATATGGGGTCTCTTCGACACTAGCTTCACAAATTGTGTGTTATTGGGAAATATTCATGGGGTCTTCATGTGCTAATTTGTGGTGTTCTTGCTAAGCGAGTCAATGGAGAAATCTAACACCTAGACTTATCCTAATGTTATGTGAATTATAAGATCATCTAGAAGATCCATGAAGACAATTGGGAGATCCAACACATTGTTGAAAAAATGGACCAGCGTACATCCTTCATCGATAATCAATCCAATGTTGTCATCCAACTGAGTGATAAGATTGAGGAAGCCATCTATTAGATAAATAAAGTGAAACATCAAGTGGATAATCTCTAGGTTGAGTGGTATTGGTCCTAGATATGAGCTAATGATCTTCAATCTAAGGATAATAAGTAGGAAAGGAATCATAAGAAGCAACAATATACACTAGAGGCCACACACCAAAGCAGATCGGAGCTTTAGTGTTCGATCACCTGGGTATATCCATATACCAAACAATGAAAAGTATATAATAGGATCCAATATGAGTTTGAACATTTCTATTTACGATTCTTACATTCTTTCTTTTTTAAAACTCCCTATAATTAATGCATAAATTTAATTATTTGATTTAATTATTTCACATAAATCATATTTTTGACACATCTAATGACCAATACTTAAACTCATTCTAGTCATACATTGTGTGAGAAACAATAGACAACCACTTGTTTCTTCATTTTTATGAGTTTTTCAGATAATCATAGAACACGTAGGGGTTTGTATTATTAAATCACCTCCAATATTGGATGGGATGATAGGGGTATTGGATGGATATGATGGTTCTTATAAAAACCAGATAGTGTTTCCAATGTCCGCAAATATATTCATGGGTTAACTCTTGGGGTTTTGGAATATATCTAAACAAAGGGGAATGAGAGGTGTGAGTAACAATGACCAATATTTAAAACAGAAGGAAAATTTCATGAAAATAAAAGATAAATGCTCGCCATGTTCAAAACACAACATCCATAATGTTAGCTTGGAATGGGGATAACAGTTGACATTCAACCGATCAACATATCCAAAACAAGAATATGTCTCTAAATGTCATCTAAAGTCTTCTAGTATGTTGTACCAAGATAGTCTATCAGTATAACTGGCGTTGTACAAAACTCTTAGGGGGTCCTTTCAGATGTGGATGTGGATGAACATCAAAATTAGGGGCATGTAATGATTGATAAATGACTAATTGTTTCTTCTAATTTATTCCAATAATATTTTAATTATTCAACCATGGATTACAGTATATTTTTGTAGGAATATGTGTCTGAAAAGTTACATAAAAATTTTCTAGGAAAAAATTAGCTTGAATATAATGTGATTTTAGAAGTTTTGAACAATGTGGTAGGGGACCATCACCTATGAATTGGACCTTCTAATAGAAGGTCCTATTTTGTTTTTCTGTTTCACATCATGAAACTGATAAATATAGAAATGTAGTTTTACATCAGATGGTAAGGGAGATGAGTTTTCAATATTTACATCATGTGATCAAGATACATATCACTATTTTGAATCATGGAACCAGATTTTTGAAAATTTATTATAGTTGTACTACATATACCAAATGATCTTAATTTATGGTAATAGGGTTTGGAAAACATAATTGTATATTTTAAGTGTACTTATGTGACACATAGGATGTAAAATAGATGTGAATGAAACAAAAAAGGCTAGAAAACCACATAAGTAATGATTATGTGAAAGATCCAAAGGACAACATAACACTACACATGTACTGGGAAATAGAATGATGTTGAGGTGAATGAGGACCAAGTAGAGCTACACAGCACCATACATCCCCAAATTATTAACATGATGTTTAAAATCAATCATTGACATATTATTATAGTTTAATTCAATACAATATTTTATAATGAAAGTAGGGTTCCCAAAACATCAATATGTAGAATGAGGGAGTGGAAAAACCATTGTGAATTACTGATTTCATACAACACCTTCTATGGAAATCTAGCACACAATTTACTGTTATTTTTCATATATTAGGAGATCGTAGTTTATGTTCATAAAGTTCAGACCAATGGACTCTTTATGTGGCTCATACACATTGGTACACTGCCTACCAGAACTCAAAATCCCATGTGAGTCATGCTCGATGTGGGAAACATGGTATGATAATGGTTTTGCCAAACATGTGGACTTGCAATCGATGGGGACACAAAGTGATTGAAATTATATCATGATACAAGGGAGTAGAAAGGCGTTAAATCAAGAATTTTATGATATAAATTTTTTTTTTCAGGAAGTGATTAGGGATCGACGATTGATTGTGTTAAAAAAGGGTCCACAATCATACTAGTCATCAATGGGGAGAAAAGACATAGGGCAAAGTGTTGACCATGTACAAAACATGTGATACGATATTTGCTGACAAAGATCCATTAGTTTGTTATGTCGACATGGGATCTGAGAAAAAATGGAACGATACAATAACTTTTAGAGAGTCTTTCTAGATATTAAAGGTGATGTAAATAATAACTAATTAATACATGAAGTGTGTAAAAGTTGGATCAAAAAATAATGTTCAATTATGGGATATGAAAATAATTTTCTTTTAAATTGACCATAAAAGAATGATTATATTCATGTTTATTTAAGTACATGGACTTATATTAAGGTCATGGATTTCATAAAAATGGTAATTTTTGAAAGAAGATATGTGTAGGGCGACATCATGATAATCTTGACATAAATGAGGACCAATAAAACCAACACCTAAAAATAAATTCTTCAGGAAACATGAATACATTTTAATATTGTGATTTTTAGTCCTGAGATGTGGCCAAATGGACAATGGTTGAACAGAATTATAGAAGGATGCAAATAAATAGTTTTAGGACATCATTATAGATCCCATACTGATTGGAGTTAGGCCCCACATAGTTCTAGAACACAATATTTCCATATACTAACACGGGCGAGGGATATTGTAACAACCCATACATTTATCTATAAAAATTCTTCTTTATCTAATTAATTGTCATAAAGTGTAAAATGGTTATATAAAATACATGCACTTTATTTGTTTTATGTTTTTGGAATATAAAATAGCATTACGAATTGTTACCATTTCTAATATAGATGTTCAATAGTGAAGACATGATTTGTATAAATATAGGGCTTATCAAATCTAATTTAATCATAAAAAGGAAGGTATCGCCTCATCTAGAAGAATTGGTCCATTCAATTCCCATTTATCAGTGCTCAGAAATGAGGTGGTGTCCCTGGTCTTTGCTCTGGACCAATCCCAAGCTGATCATCAACACGTTAATCTTGAACGGGACCTCCTATGGAAGACGTGGAAGTTGATAGAGATTACCACTCGAGTGACGTTATCCAAGACACCCTAGAGTCATACACCATCATACACCTTACTCTTAGGTCATATGAAGGTGTTATAAGGTGTTATGTAACAATATCCTAGTACTATTAATATGTTAATTATTTTTGTATAAAATAATGAACATACATTCCCTTTAGAATAGTTACTTTGTAAATTGTTTTTTAAGAACAAATATTATTTTCAGTTAATATTCAATAAAGAAATATATTTTTATGAACTAATGGTTTTTTAAATTAAATAATATTTTAATATAATATTATGACAATATAAATTTCTATTAAGTATAAATGATTGTGTAATTTTAATAAATACAATTATAAATTTAATTAATGTTTTAATGGTGCTTTTGTCAAAACCCATGAATTTTTTATAAATGTTAGTTGATGTTTTAAATGTAAATAATCAAATATATAGAAAATTATTTAAATGAAATGAATATTATTTTTGGAATAGAGATGTTGACATTATCCAATGGTGAATTGTTTATATTTTTCAGAGACAGTAGATTTTTAGGGTAAAAAATAAATACTATTTAAATATATAAGGAGTTTTATGACATTATAATGAACCTAAAGTAATGAAATAAAATAATATAAAAGAAATTATCGTCCAATATATTTCTTACCATTAAAATAATGTGATTTTGGGTTTTTGATTTATTATTTTTACAAATCCTTAGTAGACACTCCAATAATTAAAAAAAATATATATTTTTTAAATGATTTCCTTGAGAGTGTGATTCACCTCCACAAGAGAAAGCATAATATTTAAATATGTTCGTCCATTAAAAAAACAAAATAATTTTTTACACTCCACATGTTCACAAACCATGTAAAAACATGGTATGGTTTATGGTTTGGATTAGATTTATGTGTGCTGTCCGAAACCAAAGTAATAACAAATTACCTCTCCATTCCTATATAAACCCACTCTGTCTCCCATTCCTCTTCACACAACCCATTTGGAGATTGACTGACCGATGTCCTAATCTCTCTACAATCCTCCCAAGGTTCCCCATGCTCCCAAAAATCCTCTCTCAAGACTCTCCCACACATTTGGGATCACACATCCATGTAAAGGATTTATTCCGTTCACATTTTTCACAAGTTTCATTATGATTATATACACTTGTATTTTCAATTAAAAATGTTGGGTATGATTTTAAACCTCAGATATAATTACCTTTTGATGTTTTAATGATGAGATAACTCTTTCTCTCTCATTAATTCCTCCCATGTACACATGTTACCCTGTCGAAATATTATAAGGGATCTCTCTCTCCTCATTTACATTCAAGCAATTCTTTTATATTATGAATCTAGATTCCATATCATATGATGTGAAATGTATATATATATGGTCAATAAACATTATATTTCATTTAAATAAGATTATATTTCCATGTCTATCTCATTAACCTGATTTATAAAATTTCATGTTATGTTGTTAAGCTGCCGAAAACAAACCGCAATTTTCCAAGACAATGTCATTGTGTAGTGAATACCATTCCCATTTCTCTATCAAGGGTATTCACCTTTATGAACATTTACTTACTGATTATAGTGTATCATGTATGAATTCCACATAATTTAACATGTAATAAATGATGATTTTTAATGAATTCATGTTGTTTGATTTATGTGGCACACTTATGAATAAAAATGAAATGATTAAGAACGGTACACCCGAATAGAAATCCAATGTGATGAATAAAGATTACTAATATGATAAGAAAAGTTCAATTAGGGTATATTAATGCTAATTCAAGAGAAATTATGGTTTACTCATGATAATTCATTTTCAATCAGGTTTTACTCATTCTCAATGTGCAATTATCCTTGGCTCCTGCTAATATCATGTTAAATGTTGTTGTCACATTTCTAAGTTATTATAATCATGATATATCATTACTTTATGTTTATGATTATATTTTTCTCCCTTGATATTCCTATTTCCTATCATGTTCTATATTATTCTTGTTATTACTTATTTACTCCCTTACTGGGCTTTATAGCTCGCCCTTATCTTATGAATGTCCTTAGGTTATCCCATGAAATGCTAAGTATGAAGCAATGTTGTGGTCATGTAAAAGAAGTTTTCAAAAAATATTTTGTATTTTATGTTCTAAGTTGTTATGTAATGTTCATTATTTACAAAGACACTAGACCACTCAATCATTAATGTTTTCTTAAGTTCATGTTTTTATAATAAATCATGTTTATGGGCATCATATAGAGCGAGGTTGTTATAGTTATTATTAGATGAAATGTTTAGTTATTTTTGGGATTAGGATTATAAAACCCTTGTGAAAGCCTTAGGGATTAGATTATGTATAATAAAAACATCCCTAAATTTTGGTGTCTATTGACTCTGAGTTTTTTTTATGAAAATAGATCCCACACTAGATAAGAGCAGGTTGACCTGTCTCTAGTATAGATGTATCTAGGGGTAAACCCCAAAAACACTACATTGTGCAAGACTATAATAGGAACTACTGCATGAAAATGGACCTTGTGCAATCTTGGATAAAACACCCCCAGGGGGGTATAATTTGATAAATTCACAAACATAGTATGATCCATTAATATCGATATAAAAAAATCCCCAAAGAATATATGTTGCGCAGTAGATAAGGGATAAAATATATTGAATCCTATGAATTCATTTGAGAAGGAAATAAATGTAATTTATATGTCATCTATTTTTTTTATTGGATTCCCCTTTATGTTTTACCTCTATATTTGATTTTATTCCAAGTATGGTCTAGTAATATGAGGTCTCAGTATGACATCTGAGGTGAAGATCAGTGTGACAACTGTTCTAATGACATTCCCAATCTAATGGGAGTGAGAACCACAAATATTTTCATGATACTATCTCAGCTAACTCATGTTTTGAATATAAACATTGGTCAAGATGAAGATACACCCCCCAATAATTAATAATCCACAATTGATATCTTCATGCGACAAATTCCTCTTACATGTAATGGATCATATGATCCCTTAATCGCCGAACAATGGATTAACACCATTGAAAATGTATTCTCCATCCTTCAATTTTCTGAACAAAAGATGGTTCTATTGGAAGCTTATAATATGGAGGGTGAAGCTGATCAATAGTAGATGTTGATCAAAAATATGAAACCTAATGATGTTATTTAGGCATTTGAATGGAAGTATTTTCAAAAAAAAAATTCCCATAAATATTTTCCTCACATCCTCCGACTTAAGATATTGAGGGACTTCCATTCCCTCAAGAAAAAAAGATGAATAATATATCGGATCATACGAGGAAAACATCACAAGGATTGTACGATACACCTCAAGATTTTTTCTTACCCCAGAATTCATGTTCATAATCTTCTTTGGTGGGATAAAACAGAACATACAGAAATAACTATTGATGTATGACATCAATATCTATGGGGTAATTTTATGATGTCCCCTCAAAGTCTAAATATAAATTAATGAATTTCTGGGGTATCATAGGGATATGAAGTGCAATGTGAACTTTTATTATGGAATTCTGATGGATAAATACAATGTCGATAATAAATTATAGTAACCCACTTGAAAAAGGTCCAGAAAGAAGAAACCATGAAATTTCCTAAAGGAAGTGATGAAATTCTATAGGTGTAGAAGCGAAGGTAACATAGCCATTAACTTCTGACCAGAAAACCCTGCTTCTTCAAATGAGGAGAAGAACGCTTCTTAAACCCGTTACTCATTGTTCATTTCTTCAGCTAAAAATCACCAAGGATCCTTTTAAACTACTTCCATAATCCAAGAATTTTTGGAGGCAAACAACAACCTAAAATGTATAAAGGGAGATCATTTTCCATCACTACCGCCAAAGTGAACTGCTACAATAATTAGAGACAGGTACGCTAGTTATTCATTCAAGAATAAAGAATATACATTTTGATTCTAGTTCTACTCATTCTTTTATATCCATAAGTATTAGTAGAACAATCTAACACCATAACAAATCATGGATGTATTGATATCGGGGAGAATGGAAAATTGGAAATTATTGCATCCCATGAATATAACTCCTCCCCGATCATAATTTGTGAATTTACCATCTCAGGGAACCTCTTCATACTCACTATTTTTGAATTTGATACAATTCTTGGCATGGTTTCTCTTTCCCTATATAGAGAAAAAATCAATTTCCATGAGTGGGAAACAACTCTCCATATGGAGAATCAACTACCGATTATATAATAGTTCAAGTAGAAGGATGAATCTTCATTAGCATCATCATCTCAAGAATGGATATTACTTCCTTATGATAATGCATATTGTGCACAGATAATTGAGCCTAAAGAATAAACCATCCTTGAAGACATTCCTATGGTATGGGAAATCGCTGAAGTGTTACCCATGGAACTTCCTGGTATTCCTCCTAGAAGAGATGTTGATTTCTCGATTGATCTCATAAGAGGGGCATTGCCAATGTCCAATACTCTATATAGAATTGATGTTGTGTAGCTTGAGGAAGTGAAGAAAAAATTGTTGGAGAATCTTGAGATAGTTTTTATACACCCTCGTGCTTCACCAAGGGGTGTATCAGTACCTTTTTTCTAGAATATGGATGGGTTGATGCACATTTTAATTGATTATAATGGTCTCAACAAAATCACCATAAATATCAAGTATCCCTTACCAAAAATTGATAACATATTTGATCAGCAACATGGAGCACAATAATTCTCCATGGTGGATCTGTGGTTGGGATATTACTATGTGATGGTGATGATGGAGGATATCCCCTTGACTGCTTTTTTTATAAGATATGAGCACTATGATTTCATATTAATGTAGTTTGGACTCACTTATATTCTATAAATCTTCCTGTAAATTATGAATAGATTCATTAGAGATTACCTCAACAAATTTTTTGTATCCTTTCTAGAATATATTCTAATATACTCCAAAACCAATGGAGAGAATGAGGAGTATCTACGCAATGTACTAGAGACCTTGTAAAAGGAGAATCTCAATAAAAATTACACATAATGAGAGTTCTTGTTGAAGGAGGTATCATTCCTAGGACATATCATCTCAATAAATGTGATGTACGTGGATCCCTCTAAGAGAGTTGCAATTGACAGATGGATTATGCCAACATCGGTAACATATATTAATAGCTTCCTAGGGTTAACTAGATATTATCTCCGATTTGTGAGAAATTTTTCACATTTTTCTACTCTCTTCCCAAGATATGTTAGAATGAATTATGCTTCTCTTGGAGTGAGGAATGTGAAGATATATTCAAGGAGTTGAAAATGAGGCTTATCATGGCACCCATGCTCTATCAACCCACAAGAGGAGATTATTTTGTGGTATTCAGTAATTATTCAAAGAAGTGCATGGGTTGTGTGTTGACTCAAAATGATAATGTCATTTCCTATGCATCAACGAAATTGAATTTTCATGAGAAAATGTATCCAATACATGATCTGTAGTTTCATGTAGTAATATTTTTTTAACAATTTGGTGAAATTACCTATTAGGGGAGACGTGTGATGTTTATATATGGATCGGAAAAGTCTCTTGTATATAATCACACAGAAATAGTTGAAATTTTATCAATAAATATCGTATGATCTGATCAATGAATATGAATAATTGATCCATTACCACCCTTAGAAAGTGAACAAGGTGGTGGATGCTTTACATAGAAGGGACACAACAATTGTGTCATTTATTAAAACTGAAAAGGGTCCATTCTTCTTAGACTTGATTAATATGGGCATGGGAATAATAAAGAATGGAACATTGTAAATCTTTTCACAAATTATTTCCCAACCGTCTCTTTCGAAAAGGATAAAGGATGCTCAAAAAGATGATTTGGGAATTTAGAAGTTTGTGGAAACTATAAAAAAGGGAAAATCCTTGGAGTTCTATGTTAATGAAGAAGGAATTTTGATATTTTTGACAAGAAAATGTGTTCCATAAAATCCTTAGTTAATGAATGATAATTTCGATGATGCACATAGTTTAAATTTTTCCATCCACCCAGGAAAAACAAAAATGATTCAAGACCTCTAGGAGCATTATTTGTGGCATAACATGAATATGGAGATCTCTGATTATACATCATAGTTCCATGTATGTCATCAAGTAAAGTCCGAGAAGCATAATTCAAATGGGTTGATGCAACCATTACCCATACCTAAATGGAAATGTGATAACATAACCATGTACATTGTCACCAGACTACTGAAAACATCAAAAGTAAAAAAATTCTATTTGGGTTGTTGTGGATTGTATTTTAATGACAACAAACTTCATTTAAATTCCGTATGATTTCTCATTGGATCAACTAGTATTGATATACATCAGAGAAGGGGTATGGTATCATGGAGTAACACTGTTTATTATAAACTATCAAGATTCATGATTCGCCTCTATGTTCTGGAATATTCTCCAAGACACTCTGAATAATATGATTAACATCAATAGGAATTATCATCCTCAAACTGATGGTCATTCTAAGAAAACTCTCCAAACACTTAAGGACATTTTGAGAGCATGGTTAATGGATATCAAAGGAGGATGGGATCAAAATCATTACCTTTTTGAGTTCTCTTATAGTAACAGTTTCCAATCAATTATCCAAATAGATCCTTATGTAGACCATTATGGGATGAGGTGGAGAACATCTTCATGTTGGGATAATGTTGGGGAGCAAAAACTGATAGGTCCGGAAATGGTCGAAGAAATGTTAGAGAAGGATAAGACTATCCATCATCACATTAAAGCTGCTCAGAGTTGAGAAAAGAGTTTTATTGATAATCATCAAAAATACCTTGAGTTTGATGTAGGATACATGATAATCCTACACATATCATCATGGACGAGAGTTATGAGATTTGGAAATTAGGTAATGCTAACTCCAACGTACATCGGCCTTTTTGAGATCCCTGATCACATTGGCGTAGTGGCCCATCGAATAACACTCCCAGTGAACCTATCTCAAGTACATGAGGTATTCCATGTATCTCTATGGGGGATGTACATACATGATCAATATGATATACTCAATACAAAGGTTGTACATTTGAAGAATGACCTCTCTTATGATGAGAAGCCAGTGATGATCATATATTGTAGGGAAAATGTTTTGCAAAATATGACAATTCCCTTCTTCAATATTTTTTGGGGAAAGCACATGTTTGAAGAGGCAATGTGGGAATCAGAGGATGTGATGAAGAAGTGTTACCCTCATCTATTTTAGTGTGGTAAAAGTAAATTTCAATGGAGAAATTTCTGAAGTGGGGAAGATTGTAACGACATAAATATTTTTTAAAGAAAATTCCTCTTGATCTAATTATTTTATTACTATGAAAAATGGTTATATAAGACAAATACACTTCCTGGGATTTTTATTTTTGGATTTAAAAATTTCTTTAGGAATTTTTACCTTAGTAAATATAGTCATTGAATAGTAATCAAATGATTAGTATAAATATAGGGCCCTTACAAGTCCAATTTACTCAAAAAATGGGAGAGATGGAATAATCTAGTAGAATTTCTCCATAAGAAGCCCATTTCTCATAGACCAGAATGGAGGTAGAATCATTGGTCTTCACTCTTGAAAAATCCCAAGACGAGTTTCAACATGTTAGGTTTGAACATAACCGCCTATGGGAGAAGTGGATGCTGATATAGATTACCCCCCGAGCAATGTTATTTGATCCACCCCAAGGGACTGTCACAATTTCACACCATAAACATAGGTCAAATAATGGTTTTATATGGAGTTATGTATCAAGACCCTATCACTATGATTATGTACATTATTTTTGTATATCATAAAGAATATATATTCAATTTTTTATTTTTAATATGTATATAGTTTTAAATGAAAAAAAATTAGTTAATATTAAATTACGAAATCAATTTTGATGATTTAATTGATTTATAAATTAAAAAATAATTTAATAAAATATTATTACTAAATTTGATTTTATTATATATAAATGAAAATATAATTTTTATGAATATAATTAGTTTTTTTTAACATTTGAAAAAGGATTTTTTTCAAAACCAACAAATTTTCGATAAGTTTATGGTTTTTCATTCAATGTTAAAAGTTAATATATTTATAAAATTATTTAGATAAATTGATTATTATTTATGTAATCAGGATGTCAAAATTATCCAATGGTGATATTTTTTTATGTTTCTGAGGCAGTCAAATTTTTTGTTAAAAATTAAATATCATTTAATTATATATTGCGATTTATGACATAATAATGACCCAATAGTGATGTAATAAAATACTATGAATTGTATATTAATCCAATATATGTTATACATTTAATGTAATGTGATTTTATGTTTGTTTTATTTATTTTAAAAAGAATTAGTGGACCCTCAAAGACTTATAAAACATATTTACATTTAAAAATGATTTCCTTGTGAGTGTGACTCACCTCCCCATAAGAATGACATATATTTTAACATGTTAGCCCATTATAAATATAAAATAATTTTTTCTTATCCTCTTTGAAAAAACCCATGTAAAAACATGGAATGGTTTGTCATTTTGAGTATTTTAATGCGTGGTGTCCAAAATCTAAACATTATAAAGAATTTATCTCCTCTCAAATATAATCCCACTCAACCACCTATTACTCTTCACCCAAAATATTTTTATCTCCACCAACCCCCGAAATACTCTATATATATTTCTCCAAAGGTGTCACAAGCTCTCATGAAGCCTCTCTGAAGAATCTCCAAGTCTTTTGGAATCACACTTCCAAGTAAGGTATTTCTTCAATTCTAATTTTTTCCATGTTTCATAATTTTTAAATAACCTTGTATTTTCTAGTATAAATGTTGTGGTTTGTTTTTCACCTCCCCTATACCTCTTTATTTATGTTTTAATTATGAGAGATATAGTCCTCTCAATTTAATTCCTCTCATGTACACTTGTTACCATGTTGAAATTGTTTATGGGATTTCTCTCTCCTCATTAAAAATAAAGAAATTATTTTGTATTTTGAATATAAATTCCATTAAATTTTTTGTTAAAAGTATCTATATGACCCCCTACTATCCATTTAATTTAAATATGATGATATACCCTTTCACTCTCATCATCAATTTTTATTCATTCTTATGTCACACTATTATGATGCAGAAATTGAACAGTGGATTTCCATTCCAAAGTCACTATGTAGTGAATCAAATTCCCATTTCTCTGTCAAGGGTATTATCATTTATTCACATTTACATGTTGATAATATGGTTTCATGTAATAATCCCACATTCCTTTATCATGTAATAAATGAATATGTATAATGAATCCATGATGTATGACTTATGTTCCACACTAATGCATGAAATGAAAAGATTAAGAAGGGTGTGCCTAGATAGTGATCCCATGCACAGGGTAATGATTATTATCATGATATAAGAATATCAATGTGGGTTTAATCATGAAACATTATGTGAAATTAGTGTTTACTCATGATAATTCAAGTATAATGAGGGTTTATGTATGCTCCAGGTGCTATGAACCTTCCCTCATGATAATATCATTTTAAATGTTATTTCCACATTTCCATGTAATGATAATCAAGATATATCATATATTTATGTTCATGTTTCTATTTTTCTCCATTCATATTCATATTTACTAACATTTACTATATTCTCCTTATTATAACTTCTTTACACCCTTACTGGGATTCATAGCCCACCTTTTTCTTATGTATGTCCTCATGCTATCCCATTAAATTAAATGTATTGAGGAATGTTATGGTCATGTAAAATATGTTTTCCATTAAGATGTTTTATTTTATGTTCTAAGATGGTATGTAATGTTTCAAATTTCACAAAAAACTAGACCTCTTAATTATCATAGTAACATTAAGTTCATTTTTATGTAATGATTCATATGTATGTGTGTAATAAAGTGAATGGTTGTTATAAAGATCCTCTTGGAATATGGTAATATGGAATCCCATAAGTTTCATGAGGAATCCAAAACATCTTCAATGTCCGATTATATTTTAACTTTTTGGGGTGAGGAAATTATATCCATGCTTATGCTAATAGAGTTCTACACTATTATAATTATATGTATCAAGTGGTTCTGGGTTGTGTGACGTCCAGACAGACCCTACGTGAATGAGGACCTATGAGGCCCAACACCACATGACACACCCTAGAGGAATGAAACATATATTTTAAATGCATAATGCTTATTCATAGGGTGAATAGTTAAAGGTGATGATTCCCAGACCATGCTCTCTTAGTATAAAGTCCTTGATTTTGGATCATGGAGTTAATAGATTATGGTTATAAAGTTATGACTATCATGGGAGGAACATCTCAAATGGGTTTGTGTAGCATGGTGTTATGAATAACCTGATGTGAATTTGGGCCAAGGGGGACCAACATCCCATTACACATTCCCAAGGAGACCTATTAGATGGTCCATATAAACACCCATATTACCTGAGTATAAGATATACCTATGGAGATGGAGGACCTAGGTGGACGCATTCCAAAAATGGGGATTTATTGAGGAGGATAGTTGATAAATTTGCGGCTTTTCGCAGAGATAGGAAGTCTGCGTGTTTCTAAGTATGCCATTAGGATGGGTATAATTCCACACGTATTTCATTATGGACTTTTCCATAAATAGGCATGACCCGTACACAGGTAGGGGAATTTTTTGGTGGACAGACCATGATATAAAATATATGCCCCACTATATAACATGTGTAGATATAAATAAATCCATAAGTATTTCTTGATTATGGTGTGGTAGATGAGTGATTACATGGGTAAATTCCTATCAGGTGATAAAATAATGGTGGTGTGTAGGTTATCATTGTACAACTAGTAATATGGTTGTTACATTGTTTAACACCATGAAACTATGATGTTAGTTCTGTCTTGTTTATCACCATGCATCGAGGACATCAGTATCACACATTATCATTATGGTTCATGGAATAACGGAGGAAATAATTCCAATGGGGTGTATATGTTATGAAAACTATAACACAATGTGAATTATTTACTAGGAGTCCCGTAACCATAGAACACAATCACATGGAATACTTGTATATAGCCTAAAGTCACAACATCCAAAATTTAACTTTTAGTTTAAGTTCATAGAGCTCGGACCAAGTTTCCAGTTCAACCTCATGTGCATGGGATGTTTGGTGTTGCATAGTAAAACATCATGTAACAACGATGATGGTATGTTACTTTTATGATCAAGAAAAGAGTACCTCTAATATTGTGAAGTTTATCATCGTATAGTGATGATGTTAATTCCATGAAGTTAAATTCATAAATCTCAGACTATAGGGGTTGCAAATAGTTTATGTCCATAATTCACATACCCACTACAATCTATTTATGGTCAGGATATGTGGAGAATGGGATTGTAATTTAAGGTTCTATTGTTTAAGCCATGGGGGAAGGATTTCATGAAATAGGAAAGGTGGAATGAAAAAGTGACAGACCCGATGTAAATGGGGGCCAATGGGGGCCTAATTCCAAACAACACATTTCCTTGAATACACTAATAACGTTTAATGTCAGGATACTTTGACTATGTATATGTTACTTAATGTTATGAAACTCATAAAATAGGTTCCTTGCACATAGTAATACTTTAGGAACAAGGAGTTGGTTAGAGGGGTGATGTGATATCCATCTATTGTGATAAAATAGTACATGTCATTAGGATAGACCTTATGAATGATGAATATTATATCCCACAAGTGATCCACTATTGTGAAATTTCTTCAGGGTATCATTAGAATCATGTGATCTAGTATAACTTTATAGTGTAAACACTGGACGAAAAATTTCATATTGAACACTCTTTTTATTTTATTTTGGAACCTCTATAAGTTATGAAATGCCTAGACTTTATTCTTTTCGAGTGACTCAAGTTCCTCTAAACAACATAATTCTATATTTTCTAGATTCTACTAGTCATAAACATATTTTCCTAGTTGGAAATATAATTTGTATGTGATGGAAAACCTATAATCAAAACATCATGGAATATGGATTCACATGGGTGGGATTTCATCTTCTCTACTGATAGGCCCAAAGAGTATTCAGGTGCATGTTATGTTATTGTAGACGCCGAAAAAAGGTCTGTAACTCCTAGAGGAAGTTTCGAACTGACGAAGCGAAGTCATATTCAGACTCATAGGTCCGGTCCGGAGGGCTCGGAAGTGGTGCCTGAAATTAAGGATGAACGTGTGAAAAAATGATGTTTGCGCGAAGGACCCCCCCTGGGTTTCACAAAAGAAAACTGGCATGGAACGGAAAATTGCGTGACCGGTTCCGCGCGGTGAGGCTTTGCATGCCAACGGGTCTTGGCGCGGAAGATTTCGCATGCCACCTGGATTCCGCACCGGTGAATGCCTATTAATATAAGTCTACCCCAACCATTTTGAGGTTGAGGAATTCAGACCAGCTCCCGTGCGTGAAATTCGGACTCCCACGTGCACAATATGACTTCTATATAATTCTCATTTGCGCGCAACCTTTCCCCAAGGTTCACCTTTGCGTGCAACCCCATAGGCTTAAGTAAATTTTCCAAACTCCTCTGGGTTCTTCCTTTTGCACGCAATCCTTTCTCCTTATGTGCAATCCCCTCCAATTGCATTCAATCCCTTCCGAATTGCGCGCAATCCCTCTATTAGGTTTTGCAATGACTTAGGGATCGACCATTTCCCCCGTGCACAAACCGATCCCTTTGTGCACAATATCCTATCTGTGTGCTATCCTTCTGCCCCAATTATGCGCCAACATGGTATTTTGCACACAAACCTTCTACTTGCGGGCAAAACCCAAGACCCCTCACCTTGACACCCTTGGGTGCCTCTCTGCTTAGGCGCCCAATGACTTCCATGCCGGGCATGCATTCCATGCGTTGTTTTCCTGTACGGCCATCCAGGATCGTATGAAGTAACCTCAAGGTCCCTTGGGTGGTGTTTCCCATTGCATTGCTTTTCCTCATGCTTCTTCGCATAGGCACGCTAATGGGTATTTCTTCTCCGCATAGACACGCTAATGTGGACCCCTCGATGGTTCACCCTGCGGCCCCCCTTCATTATAGCATTGCCGATGCCTTCCCTCCCACAAGGGGTAGAGGGAATTGGACATGTAAGCCCTAGGGGTGTTGAGATAACCCACCCCATCCGAACTGTAGGATGTTAAACTGCCAAGAACCTCATCCTCAACACAAGATGTTAAACTGTGGTCTGACCCCGTGCCTCGCACGCAGGGTCCCCCAGGCTCGGACATTATTTACACCTCTTGTCTCCACAAGAATGTAATATTCCTCACATGGAGTGAGATACTCCATTTGGAGTGGCGTTTTTCCCTGGGGGAAGTGATGCCTTAGAGCATAAGCCCCTAGCCTCTCTTGCAGAAGGTTGCACCCATGCACCACCGTACTTCCCCACTGCCAAGGCCAGTGGAGTCCCTCTCCCATTGGGCCTTGTCGCACCACAGGCCTCCATCCTGGAGTAATCCCCGACACTAAGGGTTGATAACCACGTGTAAACCATTGTTTCCTCTTTGGGATGCTCAACGAGTAAGCCCCTCTCCTCTTCTCACAGACGCACCCTTTGCGACGTGATCATCGGGTCTCTGCTGCCTCTTGTTTCTCACACCGAGCATGACTCATGTGGGTTTCGAGTGAGCATCGACCATCAAATCCTCCCCTGGGCTGCCTCCGAGCGTAGGCCCCATCCCAACGAACTATGGGTCCTTTGATCCGTGCTAATGCAGGGTACGTAGGAAGCCTCCATGAAGTTCAAGCCCACCACCCGGTCATTCTGACTTCTTCAGGTTGGTTCACCAATCACTTTGGGCTGCCTCAGAGCGTAAGCCCCAAATATCTCGCCCCACACGATGTTAAACTGTATGCCCCTTCCATGCATGATGTTAAATTGTATGCCCGTCCCGCATGACGTTAAACTATATGCCCTGAACTATGGGGACTTTGATCGATGCTATTTCACGGTAGGTAGGAAGCCTCTACGAGGTTGAATCCCATCACTCTATTGTTCTGACCCCTCTGTGTGGGTTCACCAGCACCATTATGGGCCGCCTTAGAGCGTAAGCACCATATTCCCTATAATGGGCCTCCTTAGAGCATAAGCCCCATATCCAACACCCACTTCTCACCCTGACCTCTCCCTCAAGCCCATGCTCCTTAGGAATCTCATGCCCTAGCCCGAAGGTCTCACTCCCTCCAGGCTCTAATACATGTGTTCATTCTCACGGGTCGCCTCTTTAGGTGTCCCACCGTATCACCGAACTACACGGACCTTGATTCCCTGCCATGGGGATATGTAGGAATCCTTCATGTGGTTCAAGCCCCTCCTCACTCCATTACACATATGGATCCTTACCCGGGCCACCACATCCTGGTGGAATCATGCCACCTCATTCCACTTCATAGTATCCGGGAAGCCGCCCACATGCTGGCCCCAATAACAGTGTCTCCCCTAGGGGGTCTTTCAATCTGATTCACTCTCAGTGTTCCAATCAGTTCGATCCATCTCCGCAAGACGTTACACTCGCGGCATACCCCGTGTTAAACATGAGAAGATGAGGAAAACCTCAGATGGAACACAATTCACCACGTCCGATGTGGGATGCATCGATCTTCTCTGCCCTCGAGAAGGCCTATAATAAGGGACAAGAGACAGAAATTCCAATCCCCTAGCGTCAAGAAATGCCAAAGACAACCCAGCGTGATCATTCTCCTCACCGAAGGTTGCTGCCCCGACCAGACCCCTTGGAGCGTCTCGAAGAAAGCAGCGTAATTAACTGGTGTCAACGGAGAAATGGCGTCCGGAAAGAGCTACACGAACCCGTCTTAAATCTATAAGGGAGTCCCAAACTAGGTGACAAGCTCCATTGAGGAATCCACAAAAGGAAGAACCAACATCCCATCATCCTGGTTTCGATCAAGGAGCAGACGTACCTGAACAAGGAATGGATGTCGCCCACCTTTGGAAAGAGGGAATGCGGGGCAACAAGCCACACGTCATCCCCTTCGTGATGGATGAGCGTGCTCTCACTAGCGTAAAAGCATCGGAAACAGAAAATGGTGAACCTGATGTGAATGCTCTTCTCCTCAATATGGAGATAGGTTGCGTTCGTGGTGTCAGATGATTAGCATGTCACCAGGTTCGGGAACCTAGCACCGGGACGTGAAACCCACCAGGGGTTGAGGCAGTTAGGACGTTGAGCACTCCGTTCTGTGACGTCGTCAGTATGGATACCTCTTCCCGACCACAGAAGACGGAATGATGCTGGGATATTGGTTGTCTATTTATTTTTCTATTTGCGCTAATGGGTTCATCTCCCTGCTTCTAGGAATCAAATCGCTACATCCAGAGCTTGATCGCCACCTTCCCACTGGCGCAGGGGCAGGGGCAGTACTGATGTGGCCACCCAGCGTGGTCCCGCCTTTTCCACAGCTACTCTAGCTCTGACTGTCGTGACTACCGGGTGCTCACACCCCCTCTCCCCGTCAGAAATCATCCAATGAAGGGTGATCAATGACCTGGTTCGTAGGTACGATGAGGAAGGGATCATTCCCACCAGGTGCAGGGCCCGTTTGGATCTAGAGGCATCTGCGCCTCACCGTCATCACAGCCCCCAATGGCCGCATAGGGAGCCACCGATCCCCACTCTGTTGTTCAACTATTTCGGGAGTCTATCCCTGGAACGCCTTGACACCTTCCTTCCCTACGCTGATGAGGTGGGGGATGCCCGGGTTCGCTCGACCGGAGACCCGTTTCAAGGGTCCATGGCAAGGGCCCCCAGTAGGCTGCGTCGACACCACCACCCAAATCCCTGGTCTGAGGAACAGGTAATCTCTGTGCCCACTCCACCAGCTCCAACCCACCTGACCTGTCACCAACTTCGTGCGTGAGTTGAAGAGAATTCCTGCCCTAGGGCACCAACATCAGCAACCATTGTAGCCCGAACTACTACTGACCCCTGTTATCAAACCCCCTCACTCGATGAGCAGGGGAAGTTACATGCCCAACCCGGATCGAGGCCCCGACCGCCTCACATACAGTTTGGGCCGACTCTCTCGGTAGCACCATCCGCCATGAAGGCCTACTTCGTGCCACTGACCTGGATAACAGAAGGCTTCTCCATGATAGCTACACATTAGGTATGGATTTTTCCAGCACTCACTGCACTGGTTATGGGGTCACTCCCCCTGCCATTGGCCACAAGCATGGAGCTGTTGCGTGTCTGGCCGCTCACCCGCAAGGAGGTCCTCCTCATGTCCCTTTCGACATCTATCTCAGTGCTACCCGTACCCCATCCTTCAGGCCCCTCTTTCCCAGCGCTATTGCGGAAAGAGGTCCCCATTATAGATATCAGACTTTCCCTAAGGAGACACCCAGGGGCATGAAGGCGGGACGCCATCATCGTAAGAGGAATTTCAGGGAAGTCTGGATGGAAATCAAACCGGTCTGTTTTTCAGACTACGAGGAGGAGTACGACTCGGCGACAAAGCCCTCCCCCCAGTATTATAAGTCAAAGGATGGGTTGGGGACATGGTGTGTCAGCCTCATACTCCCCAAATACAAGATCCTTATGATCCTCGCTTCCCTCTGGAGTTATATCCAGGAGGACAAGGACCTGGCGTACCCCCAGGGATCAAGCGTGTGGTTACCACTGGCCTCTCCAGAAGCACCTTCCACATCGGTCAGAGAGGGGGGAGAACTTTTCTGGGGATCCACGGAAGAGTCGCGACATGACAATCCCTCAGCAAGAACCGACACTATGAAACGAGGCCCTTTTTCCAGCCCATCCTATCGTGATGTGGCAGCCAGGACACTGCAACCTTTGGAGGACGACTTAGGATTCAGCAGCCAATTGGTATGCACACCGGGTTCTCCGTCGGCTAGCTCACCGGCCCAACGACCTACCTCGGCACCAATTCCAGCCCTTCGTCCATTACTGGTTGATGATTATGGGCAGTGAGGTATGGATCCCGAATAAGAGTCATGGAGCTTCTGGACTGTCCTTGCAGCAGGACACTTCCCCGAGATGTTTTGGCCGGTCACATGATCAGATTTTGATATACCAGAATCGCTCACCCTAGGAGAGTTTGAATGTTTCCGCCTGACTCTACGGAATAATCACTCCCGTCTTCCCCACCAGAGAGCGCCTTATCCCGGGAGTCAGGTGCATCTTGAGGATATCAGTGAGCAATGACGTCGGGTCGACCTAGCCGCGCTCCCCGCGGTTGGGCACCCCGAATCACATGGCCACCACAAGGCCCTCCAGCAATAATGCATCTATAGTTTTCAATTACTCCGCAAAGTTATCGTGGAGGCCGCCCCCCATGCGCACGACCGTTGATGGGGGCAGTATGCTTCCCTTCTTTTCACTATGATTCTCCAAGAGCCTAACTCGTTGGGTGGCCCTGAGGGACTGCCGCCAAGGGCAGTGATGGACAACATGGACGACCTTTCGAGTGAGGGAAACAGTGTGGAACTCCTCGATGGAGACTAACCCCTTGAGTAAAGGCCGCTACTAGACCCCTTCAGGAGGATTACTCGCCAACAGAGGAACCTCCTGGGTCTCCCCACACCCACCGAGGCGTTAACACTAAGCTGAAACATCGACAAGGGTAAAGAGAATGTCGGGGCTGTCAAGCTCACCGACCCATATGCCTCGGTACAGAAGGGAAAAGAAGATCCCGAGAAGGCCATGCTATGCCAACAGCTTGCTGAGAAAAAGGGGATGGTTGATGAGCTTCTGGCCAAGCGCATTGTAGAGCGGCAGGCTGACTATGGTGATCCTAGGCCAGGACAGCATGGGAAGGAGCAACTACCCCTCGACGAGATTCCCCTGGCCAACCGCGACCATGTCGTGTTCTCTAACAAAGGAGAGTCAGGATCTCATGTCAAGAGGGCGTGGTACATTTTGCCGAACCCTCCTGAGAGCCGTGATCACCTAAGGGGCCCCGCTCGGTTCCCTCCCGCTGCCCCGAGAGTTGCTCCCCCTGCCGCCCCGCAAGCTGATGATCTTGAATACCAGATTGAAGAGACCAGGAATGAGCTTGTGGTTAGGGATCACCATCAGGATAGGAACCCGCATCCGGACGATCTAATGGAAGCACTCATCGCCCGCTTAGAGGCTCTAGAAACTCAGCAGGTGGAAATCCCACCAGACGGGAAGCCATACCCAGCGTGGGTGGATGATATGTCGGCCCCGTGGGGATTTGGGAACACCACTTTCTCCCCCAATAAAAAGACTAGGGACCCGCCATATCACTTGGCCCACTTCAACTCAAGGTACGGGCCTATGTTAGGATCTCCAGCACAGTAGGAGACCGCCAAGATCCATTGCTTCGTTCAGACACTGGATGGACCAGAATTTGTCTAGTAGAACCAGATCCCTATCGAATCTATGACTAGCTGGGAGGACCTTCACAAGAAATTCCTCTACCAGTTCAGTTCCACAAACCGAAAGACGAACATCGCAGACCTCTTCATGTGCAAACAATGGCCTGATGAGCGATTCACGGACTTTGCCGCCCGGTGAAAGGGGCTAACATACTCCCTTGACATGCCACTAACTCAAGAGAAATTACTAAAAATGTGCGTAGGGAATGTAAAGGCAGAGCTGGTTCCTTCTTTGATCACTCATAATTAACACGGAGGGTTTCGGTAATTCTCAGACAAGGCTCAATGCCTCAAAGAATCCATGCAATAGGCCAGGCAGGCACGCCCGCTGCCTCCCGTAGTCCCTACAAGGAGAGCTGCCAGAGCCGAGCCAGGTGATGTGGCCCAGATAGAGGCCCCCAGGCCACTAGAGTTTCTACCGGTGAAGCCAGCTCCGTAGCCCCATAAAGGTCCACCCCCATGGGTGCAGCCTCCAGCCCAGCAGCGACCGCCTCAAAATTGGCAGGAACCTCCACATAATGCATTGCCGCCACCAAGGCGAGCCAATCAGGTTCTGCTCCCTCGACATGCTCCTCTGGCCCCTCGTTAGGGCCAGCCCCCTAGAGCCCCATTTATAGATAGAAGGAATCGGTCCTACTCGTTTGACAAGGCTAAGGTCCCCTGTTATTTCTATTGTGACATAGAATAGAGAATCATGCGGTGCCTAAGAGTCGGAAGCCAGAATAGGCACATCTCACTGATCACCCCAACTACTTCCCTTATCACCGGACCCTAGGGCACACCATCCAACGATGTTATGTGTTCAGAGACTTGCCCCAAGACTAGATTGACAACAACATAGTCTGGTTGGGCCCATTCCCATCATAAGTGGCAGGTGTCTTTGTGAGATCAGAAGGTAGTAGTGGTGATGAGGATGGGTGGCAGCAGGTTTCTGACCATGGGTCCCATAAGTATAGTGACTAGATGGCCTACAAGATGGTCGCACACGCCCATGGCATCATCTGTGCCCACCTGAATCATTCGGGTCCCTCAGAATCTGCGAGCGCTACTTCGACATCGTCTTCCCAGCCTACCTCTTCCCAAAAGAGTAAGCGGCGGCGCATGAAAAATGAAATTACCCTGCCAATGTCATTGTTATCCCGCACTCTTGGTGATTTTATGCCCCCAGAAATGGGGATCCCCCCGAGACTCCGTCCGGTAGTGGATGAATCCTCGAGCGAAAGTCCAGTGTACACTTCGGTTATCACCGTAGAGTTGGTAAATCCCTTTTTCACTCGCAACGACAAGGAACTCCAGATGTACCTTCCCAATGTCCCCAGCTGCCGCCAACGTTTACGGAGTCGAAGCTACGTGAATCACTGGGTAAAGACTATTGGAACCTCCTAACAGGCCGTGCACGCCACTGAAACCAGGAAGCAAGCCCAATACATAGCTCAGCACATGCGGCCCCCTCAACCGGTGTCGAAAGGATCACCTCCTCCAACGTTTGTGTTGCTGGATGAGGCAGAACCACCTCGGGCGTGCCACGACCAACAATGCCCTGCTACCAGCCAAACCCATCTCTCTGGTCCTAATCCGGAAGCCACTCTCCAGACCTCGACCAGTGAATAGAGGGACGTGCCTAGTACCAGTCAATCACCGGTCCAGCCGGCGGATCCTGTCATGCCTCCAATCGGAGAGCGGCCTCCTCTAAGTAGAAATTCGAATTTGGCCAGATAGTATGATTTATTGAAGCACCTGGCCGACATTCCAGAAAGGCTTTCTATCCTTGAGGCTCTTCTCTTGGCGTCTGAAATGCGTGAGGCACTCACTGAGGCCCTATAAAGCCCCCTTCAGTTCGAGACGGAGGTGGATGCTGCAGAATCCTACCATACTGAGGCGATTGGGAAAGCTGAATCTCAGGCATTTATCTCGTTCTCCGACGAAGATGAAGACCCTCCCATACATGGTCACCTTCACCCACTGTACATCATCAGCTAGTTCAATGGCATGGAAGTCCGACTCTGTTTTTGACACAGGTTCTGGGCTTAACCTAATCCCAACTCAAACGCTGCGAAAGTTGGGGTTGTCTAAGGATTATTTAACTCCGTCCGACCTCAGGATCCAGGGGTATGACAGGACCGAGCAGACTCCAGTTGGAAAGATTCGCTTGAAGGCCCATTTCAGCGGCCTAATTTCCAACACCGAATTCATGGTTTTCTCTCAGGACACCACCTATAATGCGTTTATGGGATGGTCGTGGCTCCACCTTCACGTATCAGCCACCTCATCGTATAACCAATGCCTCAAATACTCCCTTAATGTTCGATTAGGCGTGCTATAAGGAGATGCATCTCCTTTTTCCTCTTGTGATGCCCGTTATCGGGATGATGACTGTTACAACAGCAAGGATAAGCAGATCCTGGTGGGTGACGTCGAGCCCGCCACTATCAAAAGTGATCCCTGGGTAGGTCTGTGTGACTCTTATGTCTTCCCAATCCATCGGTTGGAGGACACAACCCCTGAAATGGGGTAGTGCTTTCTTATTTCAGGTACCAGAGGATGGCATATTTCAGGGTCCAAGAGGCAGTGGAAAATCACCTCATACTCCTACACCAACCAGGATCAAGTGATTCTTGAAAATTCTAGCCTTGTACGATACCGGGATGTCAGGATCATGGAAATGGTGGTGCGTCATAAGTGTCTGTTTCGCCAGGCCAGAATCGACCGACTCAAGCTGATGCGCCACTACTTCTTTGATGTCATCAAGCGCGGTCCCCTGGGCCGAAGACCAGTTTGGATTTGATCAACCACATTTTTCTCCATGGTCTCCATGTTAAATTAGTCTCTTGACGTGACGACCACTTCTGCCCAAGCCGACACCAGTTTCCCATCAGGGCCTGGCATCCCCGAAACGGCTCCCCCCATGGTTGAACCCTCCACAAGTGGAGAAGAGGGCATGGAAGATGAACCCCCTACTTTTGAGAAGGGCGTCTCCACCACGGTCGACGAGTTGGTACAGTTGAACCTCGGTAGCGATGTGGACCCAAGACCCATATTGGTCAGTGCCTCCATGCCCCCCGAGGAATGGGAAATGTACATATACATCCTTAGAAAGCACCGAGATGTGTTTGATTGGAGTTATGAATAGATGCCTGGATTAGATCCTTAGGTAGTTTTCCACCACCTTGGCCTCCCAGCAAACCATCGCGGTTTCAAACATACTCCCAGAAAGATGCACCCCTCTCACGGTGCCCTGGTTGATGCAGAAGTTGATAAGCTCCTCAAATCCAACTTCTTCAAACAAGCTCAGTACCCCAGGTGGCTAGCCAACATTGTGCAAGTCAGGTAGAAGAATGGGATGATCAGGGTCTGTATCAACTTCCGTGATCTCAATCTCCACTATCTGAAGGATGATTTTTCCCTTCTAGTGACAATTTTGTTGATTGATTACAAGGCTGGTTTCCTATCCCTCTCCTTCATGGATGGGTATTCCGGGTATAACTAGATCCATATGGCCCCCGAGTATGAAGAGTTCACTACCTTCAGAGCCTCCCAAGGTACTTACTGTTACCAGGTTATGCCCTTTAGCCTAAATAATGCAGGTGTCACCAATCAACGGGCCATGCATCTCATATTCAAGCCAATCCTTGGCACACTGGTGGAATGCTATGTGGACGACCTGGTGGTTTAATCTCTCCAGCTCCAAGACCATCTCAATGACCTTGAGAAAGTGTTCAGCTTCCTCCGTTATCGCCACCTAATGATGAACCTGCTGAAGTGTGCCTTCGGGGTCACCTCTTGGAAATTTCTTGGTTTCGTAGTCATATACCGTGGCATCAAGATCGACCCGGAGAAGATCAAGGCCCTAAGCTATATTCCTCCCCTCAGTAATATTCGGGAACTTCGAGGTCTCCAAGGCCACTTAGCCTATATAGGCCGATTCATTGCGAATCTGGCTAGCAAGTGTAAGCCCTTTGCCTGGCTCATGAAAGAAAGGATCCACATACAAGTGGGATGAAGAGTGCCAGACCACATTTGAGGAAATCATGTAGTATCTACTCCATCCTCCGGTCCTGATGTCGCCCATTTCCAGAAAGTCACTGGTCCTTTATATGACCGCCCTATAATGGTCCCTCAGTGCGCTTCTCATCCAGAAGAACAATGAGGGAACATAGAGTAGCCTATAATACCTTAGCCGTATGCTCCTCAATACAGAAGTTAGATATTATCACATCGAGAAGAGTTTCCTGGCGCTCGTATTTTACATTAAAAAATTGTGGCACTACTTGCAGCGCCACGAGGTACAGCTGGTCTCTTGGGTAGACCCATTTAGATACATCCAGAATCGACCTATGTTGACCGGCCAACTGGGGCGCTGGGCAGTGATTCTCTAGCAGTTCAACATCAAATTCGTACCTTATACGACTATCAAAGGACAAGCGCTGGCAGACTTCTTAGCTGCCCACCCAACCTCCATGGATTAGCCACTCGCAATAGAATTTCTTGATGAGGTAATCCTCTCAGTCAATCGTGCCATCCAATGTTGGAAGATGCACTTTGATGGTTCCTCCTGGAGACCAACTAGTAGAATTCTCCATGACCCTAGGCTCAATAGAGTGGGCCTGGGTGTTGTCCACATCGCCCTGGAGAAAGCCATTCTGTCGTATTCATTCATGTTGTCAGAAGGCTGCATCAACAATGAGCCAGAATATCATGCCCTCATCACTGTCTTTGAACTGGCTCTTGAGATTGACGTGCCCCATCTGCATCTGAAAGGGGACTCTGAGCTAGTCATCAAGCAGCTCAATGGTGAATATATTGTCAGAAAGCTAGAACTCGTTCCATTTCTGGAGTGCACCCTCCGTCTAATTGATAAGTCCCCTTCTCGTCTAGAGGTCGTTCATATTCCCTGGTCAGAGAACAATCGGGTAGATGCTTTGGCCAGCCTGGTCGCATCACGTGTGGAGCCCGAACAGAAAGATCTGATTATCCACGTAGCACACCAGAGAGTCATTACTCCCGTTATCCTAGAGGATGATCGTGGCCCGCGGGTGAACCATCTCACCACTAGTGCCCCTACGTCAGGATCACCACGGACTTCAGATGTGGTAATCAAAATGGTTCCTGACTGGAGGACGCCCTTGGATGATTATCACCACCACGACAATCTTCCGTCGGGCGGAGCCGAGCGCAAGCGAATCCGATGCCGCACACTAAATTTTAACCTTCCGAGCGGTCCCAGTCTCGGGTAGGTCCATTAAATACGCTGATTAGATGGTGTTATCCTCCATTGCCTTCGAGGCATTGAGATCCCTCAGGTCATGCAAGAAGTGCATGCTGGTTCTGTGGCACCCATCAGGCCGGGTCAAAGTTGTCCCACCAGATTTGGAGGTTGGGGTACTTATGGCCCTCCATGATCTATGACTGCATTGAGTTTTCCAAGAGGTATCAGGTGTGCCATGTTCACGCTAACTATGTGCATCAGCCACCAGAGACTCTCCATACTACCAAGTATTCTTTTCCCTTTACAGTCTGGGGGTTGGATGTCATAGGACCTTACCCGCTGGCGATGACCCACCAGTGCTGGTTCATTCTGAATGCTACAGATTTCTTTTCCTAGTGGGCGGAGGCAATTCCTCTTAGGGAAGTCAAATCCTGTTCTATCGCTGACTTCATGATCTCCATCATCATCTATCGATTTGGAGTACCTCACGCTATCCTCATGGATAACGGAACCAACTTCCGAGCAATCGAGCTGAAGAAATTGTATGCCAAGTATAACATTTTCTCTAACCATACATCCCACTATCATGCATAGGTGAATGGAAAGATCGAGGAATTAAACAAAACCCTATCTAACATTATGCCAAAAATGGTTGGTCAGAACAAGAGAAGTTGGCCTGACAAGCTCCCCAATGCCCTCTGGTCATATCAGACGATGACTCGTAATTCCACGCAAGTGACTCTGTATTCCCTGGTGTACGGAGCTGAGGCTGTCCTGCCCATTAAGATTCAGTTTCCCTCATTGTGCATGGCGGTCTACGACCAGAAAGCACTGGGTAGAGTTGACGTAATCCATCTATCTGAATTGGAAGCGCTGGACGAGAACAAGCTTCTCTCTTTACATAACCTAGAATGGCATAATAGTAGGATGGCTCGAGCTTTCAACCAGACGGTTCGCCTCCTCTCCATCCTGCAAAGTGACCTAGTACTAGATCTCAGAGCACCAATGATTCTTGGTAGGAAACCACCCAAGTTAGAGCCCAAATGGGAGGGTCCTTTCATTGTACATAAGGTCTATCATAATGGAGCGTATTCCCTGGTGACTATGGATAGTGAGCGTGTAACTCCTCCCACCAACTCTAGGTTACTCAAACAGTATTTTTTCTGAACCCCTTGGGTCCGAGTTATAAGACCTAAAACTAAAATCCTTGTGCAGTCTGGCATGACCTTAAACTGCACCCGGTCGTACATGAACCTAAAATACATTTTTCCCTACATATGGGCTCCTTGGGTCCGAGTTCAAAGGCCTAAAACTAAGATCCTTGTGCGGTCCTGCATGACATTAAACTGCACCCGGTCCTGCAAGACCCTAAACTACAATTTTCCAAACATATAGGCCCATTGGGTACTAGTTCTAAGACCTAAAACTATGCTCCTTGTGCGGTCTCACATGATCTTAAATTGCACCCGATCCTGCATGACCCTAAACTACATTTTTCCTTAAATTTGGGCCCCTTGGGTCTGAGTTCTAAGACATAAAACTAAGATCTTTGTGCAGTCCCACATGACCTTAAACTGCACCCGGTCCTGCATGACCCTAAACTACATTTTTCCCTACATCTGGGCCCCTTGGGTCTGATTTCTAAGACCTAAAACTATGATCCTTGTGCTGTCCCTCATGAACTTAAACTACACCCGGTCCTACATGAACCTAAACTACATTGTTTCCTATATCTGGGCCTCTTGGGTCCGAGTTCTTAGACCTAAAACTAAGATCCTTGTGCGGTCCCGTATGACCTTAAACTGGACCCAGTCCTACATGAACCTAAACTACATTTTTCCCTACATCTGGTCCCCTTGGGTATGAGTTCTAGGACCTTAAACTAAGACCCTCATGGTCTAGAGTGACTTTAAACCGCATGCCCATCCTCACCGTTAGAAGTTAAACTAAAAGCTATTTAGGAATCCCTGGCCGAGGCACAGCCTCATTCCCCTTGGCCTTCTCGGGCATCTCAGACCTAGCCTTCACCTGGAGCGTGCGGTGCAGTGTAGGATTAGGTCCTCATTCGCGAAGGATTATCTGCTTCGCCGTGCACACTCCCTAGAAGAAGTGCCCCTTATCATCCTACATGCCGTTAAACTACGCTTGTAGAGCTACGTGTGGCTTGATTCCCATCCTTATGGGATACGTAGGACCGCCTGAACACTGAGATTTCAGGTCCAGCCCCATCTCTTAGGTGATCCCACGATCTCACGGTCACCTCGGGTTTTTTGGCATGTCCCTCCCCACGGGGGATGTATTGGTGTGGAAGATGGTTTTTTGGCTCCATACCCCCTTATCCAAGGAATCCGCCATCTTTTGGCCACCCTCAAACTGATCCCTTCGCCACTTTCAAGTAGTCCACTAATGTGCTCGGAGTACTCTGGCCTAGGACCTGGAGTGTCAGATTCGACTTAGGCATGTTTTTTCGTCCACTTGCCAAGCTTCATGGACCCCTTCATTCGGGCCCCATTATCTTTCACACTCGGAGGGACCCCCAAGAACGCCTTGGATACAACACCTAAGAGATCTCCTATCGTCACGGGCCAACGCCCTCGAGGGTTTTAGACAACAAATTGATACAAATCCAGTGTTGCGAACATGGTCAGTGGTTGATGCTCAATTGTTTGTCCCCATTTTAGGCTAACGCGACAGGATGCTACATTGCTAACATGGTCAGCGGAAATCCTAGGTCGCCAAGCCAGCCCCTTTAGGCCCCTAATGTCGGTTGCATGATTCACATTATGTTCCACCCCATCAAGTCAAGGTGGAATCGTGAAACTCCTTGAACTTTCCCTTAGTGCACCTCCAAACGTTAGACGGACAAAGTTGCATAACAGCGTCTTTTAGGGATCCCGCGATCCGAGAGCTATGATTTGGGGCTTGGGTATTCTCTAGGAGCCATGCATGGCTTCCACTCATCCCCACGGGATACGAGGATTCTCCCAAATATTGTGTCCCAGGCCCAGCTCATCTGGAAGCTAGACTCTCCTGCCCCCTGATTGTTGGACCCTTATAGGCCTCTGGGCCCGAGGCCCCTCTCCCGGAACCGCCTGTGGTGACGGCACAGGGATATGTCCTCATCCACCCCAGTTGCACCTTATTGTATCGGGCATATTTCCCCAGGTCCAAGCCATATGACCTTAAACTGTTTTGTCTGGTCTGAGCCACACGACCATAAACTGTTATGATATCGTTCTGGCTGCGCGATGAAAAACGACACTACATTTTGGTGACCTCCCCATAGGGGACATCATGTTGGGTATTGGTCAATTGCCATAACATTTGTCAATTCTTGTTACAGCTTGATTATTTTGGCAATGCCAGGAATTCCTGCCCCAGGCCAGTAACTCCACAAAAGAAAAATCACTCACCTTCAATGAAAAACAAGATACATTAAATGCCGCTTCTTTGGGTGCGAGGGATAGACCTGCATGCCTCCTTCATCCTTTTCACAGGAACCATGTCATGTCGTGCCACCTTTCAAGAACTACGCATGGCTTGATTATCATCCTTATGAGATATGCAGGAGCGCCCGGGTACTTCCCCGCAGGCCCAACCTAACTTCTTTCTTCGGTCCAACAACCTAAACACTTTTCCAAGAAACACATGGTAGGTAGGACCCCATCCTCATTCATGGCAGGTTCCTTCAGTCACATTACTGTGCGTCTCCTGCACTTCATACTGATTCCTGTTCTGAGCTCTAAGACCATAATCTAAGATCTCCTAAGAACTGCCTGTGGCTTGATTCCCATTCTAATGGGATACGTAGGAACGCCCAAACCTCCTGTCTTTGGGTACAGCTCGAGTTCAGCTAGTTCGTCTCTTCAGTCCCACCTTCGGGACCCCAACCACGGGACTGCATGGAGTAGTGAAGGGTTATGTCCTCATTCACGTCGGGTCTGCAACGACTTCACCCCACGCACCCCATTATAAAGAATTAGTCTTCTCATCCTTTCATCCTACAAGACGTTAAACTGTGCTTCAAGAATTACGTGTGGATTGATTATCATCTTTATGAGATATATAGGAGTGCATGGACATTTCTTCTTGGGTCCAGCCCCAGGGATTTCCAATTCCCATCCCACATTTCAATCGGCCCCTCGGCCTGACTTATCGGGGAGTGGTGTAGTTGCGAAATCTACCCTGAATAAGTTCAGGATGCCCCATAGTAATGTTGGGAAGCGACAGTTCTCTCCCCAGAGAGGTCCTGTGTGAAAATTGAGATGATCCATGACCAGATTAATACGTCTGCCTAATGCGCCTCTACCAAAGTGGCACAATTTTGGGAGTTTTGGACTCTGTTCGAACAAACCACCACTCCACTTTCCACGGATTGTGTGCCCCTTTATTCAGATACTCATCCTATTTCATGTTCGATGGGACCCCATAACAGTATGGATGACTGACCCAAAGTCGGCCCACTACCCTGGGCCAACGTCTCGGAGGGCTGGTCATGTTTGATGGGCCCCCCTAATAGTATGGATGATAGACTTTGGTCCGCCTGTTGTGACGATATGGATGATAGACCTTTGGTACTCCTATTGTAACAGTATGGAAGATAGAACTATAGTCTGCCTGCTATCCTGGGCCAACGTCTCAGAAGACTGATCGACAATATTTGAGTTAGGCCCCATGTTGAAAACATGTTCAACGGTCACCCCTCATTTGTTGTCCCCATTTCAGGCTAGTGCGATATGGATGTTGTGTTTCCGCTACACTTAACAGTTATCCTCCATCGTCGCTCCCCATAGTGTTCCAAATTTGGGTAACGTGATTCACCTTTTTCATCTCCCTGTGTTCAGATGGATTTCAATGCCCCCGGCATTGCCCCGCTCTTGTGTTAGAACACATTGAGAATGTGATATATCGATCGGTCTGAGGTCCTCTCCTCAGAAATCTAGGCCCGATTCCAGAAGCTTGGTTAATGATCCCATTAAGTGATAGATTTTGGTTGAGAACATTAAACCAAAGGTAGAAATAAATAGATTTCTCCATACATTGGGTCAAAATAATGAGCAGTACAAGAAAAAAGTTCATGAGATGGACAACACAAATCCCTTAGGGATCCGCGTGCTGGATCGATCTTTCCAATGTCGCTACCCATTGGATGGTGGCCTCCAGGGATGATTCTTGCTCCTTGAAGACTCTCTCTTCATCATTATCCATAGAGAACAGCTCTCCAACCCTAGCATGTGCCTTCGCCCACTCGGTTTGATGTACGGTCATCTAGTGACTCACCTCCATCAGTTGTTCCTGCGCGTCATCAAGATGGGCTGTTAGTTGTTCCACGAGCTCAAATCGCGTTGCAATGATGTCCTCTGTCTCTTCCACTTGGCCTTCGAGGTTTCGGACCTCCCGCTCCTCCCTTATAAACACTCGGGTGCTCACCGATAGTTTCCAACACTGGGCAACGTCGGTGCACCGGCTGCTCTCGCGTATCTTCTCGTCCATGTAATCGTGGACCGTCAGATGAAGGCGCTGAGCATCAACCCCTCTGGCGCATAGGAAACGCATCCAGGTTTGGAGTGATTCGATCCGCCTCAGCCAATCCGACTGGGGCTTCTTGAGAAAGCGCTGGTTACACTTCCACCCATAGCGTCGTTTCATCCGGCTCTCCTCGGATGCCTCTGAGTCTGAGTTGTCTATCTCCTCGGGATTAGTGGGCTGATACACAGGAAAGGCAGCTAGCAAGTCAGCAGCAGAATCTGCATCGGGTATGTCTCTATGAGGAATAAGATCCTCGATGCCTGGGAGACCTTCCTCTCTCGCCCCGATACCGACGATGCCTCCGTCAGCTTCCAGCCCTGCTCTAGTGACAATGCCACTGATGCCCACCGCCCCCTGCTCACTAACTGCTAGGGCCGAATTAGTGCAGGGAGTATGTTCTGGACGAGGTGGTATGCCCGCCGCTGGCTCGCTCACAGATGGCCCATGCTCAGCAGCCCCAAGAGTCTCCAATGTCGAGATCACTAAGCAAGACGTGCCCTGATTAGTTGGGATTCTTGATAGCAAACATCAGTAGTGAAGTGTGGGACTTACAGTAACCCAGAGTGTCGGCCTCCAGTATTTTGGCCTTTATAGGAGCTGTTGTAACAGGATACCGCTCGGTTCTTGTTAGTTCAATGATGGGCGTCAGATCCCCATCCTGTCCCACTGGTTCCTCTCCACCCTCCTCTAGTGGGGATGCCCGAACGACACATAGGTTCTCCTGAGTGAGGTAGAGTGATGGTTTAGAAATTGTATAAGAGAATGGATGAAGAATGAATATGATTATGGATAGAGACAAACATCGATTTTCTCGGTTATGTCGAGATCAGAACCAAAAATCTCGCTGCTCTCCTAGAGACTCCCCTAGTAGGCCTCCCCCTACAATCCCTTACATTCTCCTTCATATTATCCTTCACCTTCATCTTCTCCTGTTTCCTCCTCTCCCGCCGACTCATCTTCACTGACGCCTTCTCCCGGTGGAATAACTTCCAGATCATGCTCTTGGTTGAGCATCACTTTCACTAGGAAACGTGGCTCTGCGTGCCACCACCTTTGGCGCGTGTATGTGACCATAGCTGCCAGATATGCATGCCACTGAGGGAAGTTCACTCTATCGGTAACTCGAATGAGCTCAACCTCTGGCAGTTGGATCCCATTATGCATTATCTTCTTCTAGACGGCTTCAATGCTCAATGATTGCCACAAAGTCATCTAGGATGACTACAGTGCCGGGAAAATTGAATCTTGGGAAGGTTTGAGTAGGTATCTTATCTAGTTCCTAGGCAGCTCCCTCGCCACCTCCTGTGACCCCCCTCTAGGAAAGGAGGCCGCGGAATCACCTTGTGATATCCCCACTACTAAAGTCCTGGCCTGCGCAGGTCTCGCTGCCTGGTGCGCCCCTTGTTCCCCCTTCTAGTAGCGCCTTGTCTGCTCCCCATTTCCCGGTTTCCATGTGGGTGGTATCGAGTTGCCGGACTCCCTTGAAAAGAAGCCCCTCAGGGTATGCAATGGTCCAGTGCCTGGCATACTCGATTGCTAAGCCAATGTCGACCCCATTGGGAGGAAGGGTAATGATATCACCGGAGCCAAAAGTGGTGAACATCAACCACATCTGGCGTAGAATTCATGGGTTCTTCTCCTCCCAGATAGCCGTGAGTACCTTCTTCAGCATTCATTGGAGGCACCAGAATTTCTTGGCGAATCGGAATGGCACTTAAGGCTCGCTGATCACCTTCCCATCGATCCAATCCACGAGCACCCCACCTTGGATGCTCTGAAAATACTCCTACTTTTTAGTGAGCCTCTCCCATTGTCCCCCATCTGGCCGATCAGGGTGGGGAATGGGATGAAGTTGAAGTTGGTGTGGTTACCAATGTGGATCCTCACGCCCTCCTCATTGAACGTCATTGGCTCTACCCCGACGATGTTCAGTAGAGACGGTCATAGGTCGTTTCCCGGAGGACGGATGGCATTGGGGAAAGTATACCCGCCAAGATGAGTGGCCACCCAGCCGTGGAAGATCTGGAAGGCGCCACACACCCTCCGAGGAGACCCCCTCATGAGATGCGTCCCAGAATGGCATAAATCATGGCCAGAACGGGGACCCCTAAGTTGAACTTTTTGTTGGCGAACATGGTGCCCGCCATCACCAATGTTGTTGGATGGATTCCAATCCTCGCGTTTCGCACCGGAAGGAGCCACCCGCTCAGGAAGGCGGCAAGGATCCCGGTGTACCAGAAGTTCAGGTCTCAAGCCTCGATGATGTGGTATCCCCATGATTGGTAGTTCCCTGGCTCCAGGACCCTCCAGTATGACCCATCCCTGCTCCTCTCAGCCGTGGTTGGGCACCATTTTCCCCGTCCCGGCATCGTGATTGTCGGGTCCTTCTCTAAGAACTGACTGAAACAGCCCTTGTAGGAAATGTACATCAGAAGGTCCTTGACCCCCATCCTCTCTTTGGCCAGCTCTAGCAGATTCCACGTCAGCATGGGGGTCCGTGACCTTTCTTCCCAGGTTTTCTTTAGTGGAACGAACTCGTCGTATTGGTAGCCCTCCAGTGGGATACCTCCGATGTAGTGAACGTCCCAGAGGTTGATGACAACTTTCCCATGGTGAAGGTGGAATGTGTTGGTATCAGGGGACCATCAGGTGAATAGCTTCGGTCTGAGATTAGGTTGATGGTGGAAGTGGAACTGTGATGTCTATACCACCTCGAACAGGCCAATATTCCGCAGCTCGGCCCCAAACTGGTCGCAAGTATGGCGAACCCAGAACGCCCATGCCCACTCAATGGTAGAGTATCCCCCAGACTGCAGGTCCCAATATTTTAGCCCTCCCTTAGTGTCATCTGTGACGCTTTGACGGAATGTGCTTGCGTAGTGGGCTGGAGAATTCTCCGTGGTTGGCTCATCCCCTGTAATGGTCCTGGTCCTCGGGTTCAGGACTTATACATCCATATGCCTGGTTTCCCTAGAAGGATGGATTTTGTTGGCGATGTTGTAGTGCGGAAGCTCGTCCTCCTGGATCACCAATGACCGCGGTGGGTCCACCTCGATGCCCGGAATGGGAACCTCCTCCAGGATGTCGAAGTTCCAGAGCGGGAGGTTGTCAGATAAGGGATACTCCTTCTGGGCGGGGGTCAGCAGATTGAACAAGGTTAGGTTGTTGGAAATGATCCCCTTGGCACCATGAACATCCTTATTCGACGCCATTTCGTCTCTACGAGCGGCGACATCCCCCTCATCAACTTGGTTGGCAGCTATCTCGAATATTTTGGGAGTTGCGCGAAATCAGGATGAAGTGCGCGGAATCGGAGAGAGTTCGTGAAATCTCAAGATGTGGCATGAAATATAGGATTTGGGTGCACAATCAGGACCGTTGGCGCGCAATGATCCAAGTTTGCGCCCAAATACGGCCGAAATTTTGAAGGAATTATGTGCTACCAGAGCATTTTTACGCGCATCCGCGTAAGTAATTTCACGCACGAGAGCGGTGTGCCTATCACGTAGAAATGTGTGAGTACAGAACATGGGACCCAGCGCCCCTTTTTTATAGGCGAGTCCAGGGTTCTGTGCCATGCAGAAAGATAATTCCATGCAAATCCGTCATTTTGCACACCACATTGGATTTTTGATCACAAAGTTCCATGGAGACCCACCACTTCAGCGTTTTGGCGTTTCCCTCGGAATCTGACCATTGCGACCTCTCACCAATCCAATTTCGAGGGGGGGAATTTGTAGAAGCCAAAAAAGATCCACAACTCTTGGAGGAAGTATCGAACTGATGAAGCGAAGTCATATTCAGACTCAGAGGTCCGGTCTGGATGGCTCGGAAGTGTTGTGCAAAATTAAGGAGGACTTGCGCGAAAAAATGATGTTTGCGCGAAGAACCCCCGGGTTTCTCAAAAAAGAACCGGCATGGTGTGAAAAGTTGAGCGCCCGGTTCCTCGTGGTGAGGCTTTGCGTGCCAATGGGTCATGGCGCAGATGATTTCACGCACCACCAGGATTCCGCGCTGGTGAATGCCTATAAATAGTAGGCGACCCCAACCATTTCGGGGTTGAGGAATTCGGACTAGCTCCTATGTGTGCAATTCAGACTCCCGCGCGTGCAATATGACTTCCAGGTAATTCTAATTTGCGTGAAACCCTGCCCTGGGGTTTTCCTTTGCTTGCAACCCCATTGGATTAAGTGAATTTTCCAAACTCCTCTGGGTTTTTCCTTTTGCGCGGAATCCTTTCCCCTTGCGCGCAATCCCTTCCGAATTTCACGCAATCCCTTTGTTAGGTTTCTCCATGACATAGGGATCGGCCATTGCCTCAGCGTGAAATTCAAGCCCTTTGGGAGCAATCCCTTATCTGTGCGCTATCCTTCTACCCCAATTTCCTGCCAATCTGGTATTTTGCGCGCAAACCTTCTATTTGCGCACAAAACCCTGGACCCCTCACCTTGACACCCTAGGGTGCCTCCCAGCGCAGACGCATGATGTCTTCCATGCCAGGAAAGCAAGCCATGTGTTGTTTTCCTGTACGGCCTTCCAGCCTCGTACACAAGTAACCTCAAGGTCCCTTGGGCGGTTCTTCCCATTGTATTGTTTTTCCTCATGCTTTTTCTCATAGGCACGCTAATGGATATTGCTTCTCCACATAGCCACACTAACGTGGATCGCTCGATGGTTCGCCCTGCGGCCCCCCCTCATTATGGACTTGACGATTCCTTCCCTCCCACAATGGGTTGAAGTCATTGGGCATGTAAGCCCTAGGGGTGTGGAGAGAACCCACCTCATCCAAGCTGCATGACGTTAAACAACCAAGAACCTCGTCCTCAACACATCATCTTAAACGGTGGTCTGACCCCATGCCTCGCATGCAGGGCCCCCCTGGATCGGACATTCTTTACACTGCTCGTCTCCACGGGAATGGAATTTTCCTCGCATGGAATGATATCCTCCTTTTGGAGTGGCATTTGTCCACGGGCGAAGGGATGCCTCAGAGCGTAATCCCCTAGCCACTCTTGAGGAAGGTTTCACCCATGCACCTCTCTACTTCCCCACTGTGAAGGCCAGTGGAGTCCGTCTCCCACTGAGCCTTGTCACACCATGGGCCTCCATCCTGAAGTAAGCCCCGACACTAAGGGTTGATAACCACGCGTAATCCCCTGTTTCCTCATTGGGCCGCCCAACGCCTAAGCCCCTCTCCGCTTCTCATGGACGCACCCTTCGCGACGTGATCGTCGGGTCGCTACTGCCTCTTGTTTCTCACACCGAGCATGACTCACGTGGTCTTAGAGTGAGCATCGACCATGATATCCTCCCCTGGGCCACCTCAGATCATAAGCCACAACCCAGCGAACTATAGGGAGTTTAATCTGTGCTAACGCACGGTACGTAGGAAGCCTCCACGAGGTTCAATCCCACCACCCAGTCGTTCTGACTTCTTCACATCGGTTCTCCAAACACTTCGGGCTGCCTCAGAGCATAAGCCCCAAATATCTCATCCTACACGATGTTAAACCATATGCCCGCATCCCTCATGACATTAAATTGTATGCTCGTCCTGCATGACATTAAAATGTATACCCCAAACTATGAGGACGTTGATCTGTGCTAATGCATGGTACGTAGGAAGACTCTACGAGGTTCAATCCCATCACTCTATTGTTCCAACACCTCCGCGTCGGTACACCAGCACCATTATTGGCTGCCTGAGAGTGTAAGCCCCATATTCCCCATCATGGGCCGCCTTAGAGCGTAAGACCCATATCCAACACCCATGTATCACCCTGACCTCTCTCTCGAGCCCATGCGCCTCGAGAAGCTCATTCCCTAGATCAGAGGTCTTACTCCCTCCAGGCTCCAATCCATGCATTCATTTTCACGGGACGCCTCTTCACGTGTCCCACCGTATAACCGAACTACGCGGACTTTGATTCCCTTCCATGGGAATACGTAGGAATCCTCTATGAGGTTCAAGCCCCTCCGTACTCCATTTCCCATCCTAATCCTTACCTGGGATGCCACATCCCGGTGGGATCATGCCACCTCATTCCACTCCATAGTATACAGGGAGCCGCCCATGTGTTGTCCCCAGTATTGGTGTTCCCCCTAGGGGTCCTTCAATCTGATCCACTCTCAGTGTTCCGATTAGTCTGATCCTTCTCCGAAAGACGTTAAACTCACGGCATACCCTGTGTTAAACATGGGAAGCTGAGGAAAACCTCATATGGAACAAAATTTCCCGCGTTCGATGTGGGATAACTCGGGTTTCCATGCCCTCGAGAAGCCCGATAATAAGGGATATAAGACAGACATGCCAATCCCCCGGCGTCAATACATGCCAACGACACCCCCGTGTTACCATTCTCCTCACCGAAGGTTACTGCTCCAACCAGAACCCTTGGAGCGTCTTGATGGAAGCAGCATAATTAACTAGCGTCCATGCAGATATGGTGCCATGAACGAGCTTCACGAACCCGTCTTAAATCTTTAAGGGAGACCCGGACTAGGTGACGAGCTCCGAGGAGGAATCCACATAAGGAAGAACCAACATCCCATCATCCTAGTTTCGATCAAGGATCAGACATCCCTGAACAAGGAATGGATGCCGCCTACCATTGGAAAGCGGGAATGCGGGGAAACAAGCCATGCTTCCTCCCATGCATGACGGATGTGCGTGCACCCCGATGTAAAAGCGTCGGAAACAATTATCTTTTCTTATTATAGACCACCATGTTCTTTGAAATGTTGTAGAGGGTTTTTTTATCACCTCATCCTAACCATTTTCTTATGCATGATAGAGAGAAGTGTAGTTGGACTTAATTTTTTACTTATCAAATAACTCATTCAGCTCAACATTATATAATTTAGTTCTTTTATTAGTGATAATGGAGGGAGGGACTCTGAGTCAATTGATGACATTGGGGATTGCAAATTATAGTAATGATCATCCCTTGAAATCCTTAAGAATAATTATGTATGCCTTCCAAAAAAAATTCACAAATGGTTAGAATAATCCAAAATTTATAAGATATTTCTGGTGGATACGGTCCCACAACATCAAGTCCCCATACTAAAAAGGGCCAAGAATACAAGGATATATGGAAGTTATCTGGATGTTTATGCACAAATTTGTCATAAATTTGATAGGTCAATCATGGACCATGGTGGTATATATGTATCCTGATCTTCGAACCTAGTGGGAGAGCATCAGCACTTATTGATGAGAAACACAAGACCTAATATGAAAATTCTGATTGAACTTGGAAATATCCTCTCCCTGAATGGAATAGAGGAAAATTCCATCGAATTTTCATATATAGAGAGTCTGATATTGGTAAATACCACACTTGAGTGTGAACTGTGATTTTCACAAATATATTTTATCTTTATCCACTCGATACAATGGGAGAACCATGCACATGAGATACTTGATGAATGGTACTGTCAAATTTGAAATTTCATTCATTCTTTGGGAATCCAAATGTCTTAACATAGATGAACTACAAATTAGGTGGTACACTATCTTGATATCATCATCATTTTAGGGTGATTAATGTGATGAACCAACGGTTTTCCACATGGATGAGTTTTTCATCTGGGTCAAGCTATGATGGATAAATGACTAAAAATTAAAAGGCATTGGTTTAACAATTTTTTGATTGGGGAACATATGTAACCAACAATTGAGAAGGTAACTGTTCCATTAAATTGTGAGTTCATTATTAACATAGAATGAGCTATGGATTCCTAAGGATATGATCTCCATTGATTTTATTGATGATTAACATAGATTCTTCATTCAATTGAAAGTTGTGGAAAACAATCTTTTTGGACAACATGATACTAGAAATGATTGCTTGATAATCTTCCTCATTATTGGTGTATCCTTTTAGTAATAAATGAGTAAGATAGAATACCCAATGCCTAATTGATAAATAAATCTCGAATAATACTATATTTAGAATGGGATCATTGATCCTTCAATCAGTTTGAAATTGGAGGCACCATTAAAATGTTTCTCCTAGAATAGAACATCTTGATCCGTTGAGAGGTTCTCTTCATTATGGAAACCAACATCTAGAGGTGCTTCTGTAAGAGGTGGATTGGCAGCTAGGAATTATTATAGCACATGAACCTTGTGGGGATTCTAAGACATGAACATGATGTGGAACTATTGATGAATCATTAGCCACCATGATATCTATTTTATCAACATGGGGAAATTTAGGATTCCATTTAGCCAATCCATCTAATATTCTATATATATCTCAGGATTATATTAATAATGATGAAACTTATGCCTTATAAAAACTACCATGAGGCGTACCTTCTCGATTCCATAGTATCTAAAATCCATATTCAAGATCATTCACCTAATATCGTATAAATTTTTCCTCATCCCCTATTTTTTGTTCTCAATGTGAGGTGTTCTGAGGGATTAATCCACAAATTCCATGTAAAGAATGAGAGGATTTTGAATGACATGTGAAAATATAATCTGAGGCTATAAAAGAAACTTATTGATTTATTTTAATTCATTAGGGAATAGACAATCCCATTTCAATATAGAACATTTTTTCATGATTGAGATGAAGGGATTAAACATTTTGGACAGATTCATAATGAATCGACCTATATAAGCTAAGTGTCATTGATATACTCTATGTTTATGACATGTTATTTGAAGAGGAATATTTATATTATCATTGATATTCTCTAAGTTGATATGGATAATTCTGTATTTGATGAAGAATGTAAGAAATGTCCTGGAGGTAACCTTGAATGCACCCTTCTAGAAGTTCATCATCAAATTCCTAGAATTGGGGAGGCCAAACACATTCTAAATATATCTAATATGGTCCTGAATCTGGTGGGATTTGACCTCCAAGTCATCCCTATAGAAATCCACTACTTTCCCATGGTTTTGATTGAATACGGGATTCATGGATATCAGATAGGTATCTCCTAAATTTATTAGACTGAGTGGAAATTCCTTATAATAGAATGATCTTTTCAGTTCTCTGAAGGTTGAAGAATCCTTATCCTCATGGACCATTCAAATTTTATTATACATGTAATATAATTATATAATGGATTGATATTGGAACCCTACTATGGCATCAATTCGCAAATTTTTCAATAGAAATGTAATATAATCTTTTGTACAATGGTTGTTGTGATCCTAGAAGTCAATAAAAACTCGTATCAGCATGTACTTATTCATTATTGGAATTATGTTGGATAGCCACATGACTAACTAAACCTACTTGATTAAGCCGACATTGAAGAGATTGTCAGCTTCATCCTGGACCATGGCTCTATGAGACTGGTTCACTCCCATGGGAGGCTATTTGAACACGTAAAGACTCACCAGGAGACCGAGAACATGGATGGGGACCTAGGGTTATAGTCATTGAATATCCACATAACTCTATAAATATACATCATAATGTTTCTTCATGAAATTCACATACTATTATTGTTCATCTTGAAAAATGGATTCACTGATAATCATTGTCCTTAGATATATCTTAGTAAATGGTTCACCTGATCCAACACATAAAGGGTGGTGGAGAATCCCTCTTACAATGCAAGAAAGTGTCTTCCAAATCCTCAATATCCTATGAGGTTGGGGAATTAGGGGGATTAAATAGTTAATCTGGGATGGAATATTCATAGGGAACACTAGATCTCACTTAGATTGATTTGGAATTCTCACTATGAGGTTCACACACTACTGAGACCATGATAATGGTGATTTTCATGAAAATTCCATCATGTCATTGATTGTGGGGTATATGATTGATATCAAAGAAGTGGTGGTGGTTTGTATTTTTCCTATTCAAAAAAATTTTGTGGAACAACTTGTTCTGATGTATAGTTTTAGCCATATGATGAATATCTTCAAACCTCATATTGGAAGGTGGTTTATGGATCACCCAAGTATTGACTTTATAGAAGATTGAGGTAATCTTATGATGTTCTTTGTACATGGGAAATCATTTCCCTTCCTCCTATAAATTACAATGCACATTCTCAAGTTATGTATCATATCCTCCAACGGTTGAATAATAATGATGAAATCATTAACTATGTCAGTCCATGTGTTGGAATCAATTGTGGTGTAACCCCACACATTTTCTTGAACCTTTTTTCAATTATCTTTTAATATACACCTTTTAAATATTGTTTGACCCATGAGTATATGGGAGAGGAATAAATATGTATCACACCAATTAAACTTTTGATAGAATACTTGAGACATTAGTGATATGAGTAAGGGACTGCTACATACAAATAATTCCAAATCCCACCCGTAAAGGTGTTGTCAGAGGTTTCCTATGAGACAACCATGAATTAAAGTTTTTATAATAATACACCTAACCAGGACTTCAAATGGATTCTACATCATGTAATCTATGTGGTCTTGTCAAATCCCATAATCTTCATGACATAGGGTCTCATGTCTACTTTTGTCTTCCCAACATCCAAAGTGTTCAGTTTAGGATTGTATTGGTCATATAACTTATTTCTACTATATAGTGATGGAAATCCACAAAATTGAACTATCGAGTTATGTACAACAAGAAAATTTTCCCCAACATGGGGTGATCCCTAATCTTCTATAGAGAATGATATGATGGATTGGAATTCATATTTCTCATCCTCCTTTTTATAGAAGATATTTTTGGCTGTTAACTCTGTATCAAAAAGGAGGGGGATTCGCAAATACCTAGTATGTGCCTGAAAAATCTCTTATAATTGGAGGAGTGACTCAAGGATCGAGAGATTTTTAGGTATGCTAGAGTGGTTCTTTATCACATCGTACTTCCATGATAACCAGAGTGTTTTATATGTATGGTGTATATCATTTGTTAGATACATGAGGGGTACTTTTATATGAACCACTTGGTTATATATACATATTGGAAAATCCTGATGGAACTTAGAGTACTCACCAAAAATCAATAATGAATGATTATTAGCTAGTTGAGGTCAGGTATTAACTGGATGCAGTTAGATATAATATTGTAGATACAGTTCTACAATATCAATTAGCATGGTTAGATGTTGAGATGATTCTGGAAGAAAAGACTATAGGGATAGTATGTAACAGCCCATGATTTTATAAAGAAATATTCTTTTTAATTTTATTAATGTCTTGTGTTGTACGCTACACCAAAAGGAGCTTGCACAACACGCATCCTTGTCTTGCCTTGCATTACACGCAATCGCGACCTTCCTCGATAGCGTGTGTAATACGCAATACCGAGTTTCACTAAACAACGATGTGCTATTAAAATATTATTAAAACTAGCCATTATGAATAGTAATAACCACTTTTTAAAATTCTGTAAATCTTATTTTTCAAAATGAACTTCATTCTTGGATTCGGAGTATCGAATTTAGCCTAAGGTGAAATTTTGGTACTTTTCGGATAACTTTCATATTCTGATGAATAGTGAAAAATTACTAAATTATAATTAAAAACAACTTTTTTAATCGAAATAATTAATAGTGATAAATTATTAATTTGAGTGGTTTTAAAGTATATTTAGAATATATTTTTACAATTTAATACAATGTTGGTCATTGGTTGTAATTTCACATTTAAACCAGACATAATCAAGTGTCAATCTTTTGATATATATTGTTTCCTAAAAACACGCTATTTATTTTAACAGCAAGATTTAATTATAAAATTAATTAATGCAACTTCTATGTTATGAATTTGGTAAAATAGATTTCATTTTTGAATTCGGAATATGAAATATAGCTTAGGATGAAATTTTGGCATTGTTCTGAAAAACATCAATTTTTGATGAATAGTGAAACTACTAAGTGGTAGTTAAAAAAACTGAATTTTTCATAAAACTTAATTTTGCCGCTTCTGTGAATGGAATTTAGAAAATCCGAGAGACACGGTTAATATCAAGGACTAAAATGTGGTTCAATGAGATGAAAATAATTTTTTGGTGAATAGTAACTTTTTACTTTTTTACCGCGGTTAATAGTAAATAGGGTAACTAAGGGTAAATATGATATTACTATTACCCTAACACATGTCCTAATTCTATTGGACAAGTTTAATTCGACCAAAAACAAACTTAGGAATAAAATATGACCATTTAGGCCCACTTGGATTAGATTAGGACATTTATTATTAATTTATTTAAAGAAAGGTTAAAATAGTTAAAATCAAAGTTTAACAAGTAACTCATTTATAATATGGGGTTATACATAAGATAAATTAGATTGTAAATATTCATTAGAAAGCTAAAAATATTTCCTACATGATGGTATTTTATTTGTAATTTTTAGACATCAAATAATTTAATTTATTTATGACACAAAGATGATGCAGTAATTATCTTATTAATGAAATATTGACATAATTGATAATATAAATACCAAAATAAATGTAATTTAAGACTTTTTATGAATTCCACTAATTTTATAGGTTACTATGATATATTAATGTTGATTTAATCAACTTGGTTCGAACATATAATTCTGTTATGACTTTCACAAAAATCATATATCAAATAGTGTCAAAATTGACACAAAATAGTTTTTAAACAAATATTATATTATTAATTGTTATTTTATTCCGAAAAATCTAATGTTCGGCCAAATGACTTAGATAAGGATATATATATTAATAATAAACAATTTGGGGTTCGTTTGGCATGTTATAGTAAGTTTATTAACCATATAGTGAAAGAAAACAAAAAGACATGGTAAAAGTTAAATTATTTAACTTAGAGTTAAATCTAATTGATAAGGTTAAAATATTACCCTAAACTTGTCTAAATCCTATTGGTTGATAGGATTTCGACCCATCCCCACCTTATCTTCGAAATAAGACCCTTTGGAGCCATTATAAACAGATTTTGACTTTAATATAAAATAATATTTTGAGATATTCCTAAGGTGCCCCTCTCCTCCCTTATAAAAGGACACCTCCTCCCCCTCCTCCTCACACCAATTTGAGCACTCAAGCTCGGCCAACCCTTGCCAAAATCCCTTCTTCACTTCCCTAGCAACATCCTAGAGGTTCTGGTCTTCCTCAAAGACCAATTCTAGTACCCTAAGAGGAGTTCTCAAAGAGGCACTTCAAAGAAGAGGAGGTTCGGACACATACGAAGCAAATTGGACCTAAGGATATAAAGAAAGGTTTTAGGTATAAAAAAAGGAAGATCTTTATGGGAGATATTGAAGATCTTTCACCACGATTAGAAGATTACGTTCCGAGTTTCCAAAGACACTAAACTATTACGATCCTTGTGTGTGTGTTTTTGTAATGTACTAAGTATTCCGCAAAAGTAATGTAATGTCAATGTACGTCAAGCTTCGGGTCTCTACAGTTGGTATCAGAGGCAAAGGAGGTAGGAATGTATCCGATCCTTGGGAACTCTCACATGTGAGCGTTGGACGAAGCATGGCTCTCCGCCCAAGGGCTTCATGAGGAAATGGCTGCCACTGGGGATGGTGGTGTGTCCCGCCCAGGGGGTGTAGCCGCCCATGGAGTGCCCTGATAGGTATCAATTGTAGTCCACTGGAAGTAATTCTAGACCGCTACAGTTGGTATCAGAGGAAAGGTTTAGTCAACCTTTGGAAACTAGGATGCGAAAACGTTAGTGAGATTCCTAGAGATATTTCTAAGGTATGTCTAGGGATGTCCCTAAGGATAAGTATACGTATAGGATATATTCCTAGAACTATGGTAATGATATTAGATTAAACCTAAGAAGTTAGGTATTGAGGATACTTTCCCTTTACTATGTTGTTTTCTCTAGCATGATTTTTGATTCTCACAAAATTATTTTTGTGTTTTAGTTAATGGAGGGAACCAAAAGGAATTCAGTTAACATTGAATCCAATGGACAAATTGGTGACTATGAGCAACAAAATTGTGTAATGCCTAGAGAGAAAGATGTTGTGATTATGCCGAATCAATCATCGCGATATATGATTAACAAGGTGAAATTTAGTGGTATGCTTAATTCTTCAAAGAAGAGGAAGATAGACTATTATGCATGTTCGCATGTTGAGGAGCATAAAGAAAGGAAGATTGAGATTTCTAAAGAAGGGAAGAAGAACCTTGAGGAATACCTCAAATGGAGGGACCGATGTTATCTGTGTGGAGAAAAGGGTCATAGAGTGACAGACTGTTATGGAGTTCAATGTCTTATTTGTGGAGAACATGGGCATTACCCAACTCAATGCCCTGACCTAAAAAGTTACTTCTAAATCAAGGAAGGACATATTCCAGGATAATCATTGATGTGGATGGACTGAAGTGTTTTTGTATTCAAGAATAATGTTGTTGAGGTACTTTTATGGTGTATTGAAATATTTAAGTATTGGTCTATTGTGGTTTTCAATAATTTTAAGGTACCAATAACTATGAAAAGTGATTCAAATATTTTGGAAAGTAGATGATAAGTGCATAATGAAAGGATAAGAAGATAATGAGATGTTTGATTGTATTCATGAGCTCATATAAGGACTAAGTGATATCATGGTTTGAGTATAAATAATTTTGAGGATTTTGGTATGTGTAAAGTGTTAACTTTTAACTGCATTCAAGTTTTCACTAAGGTTCAATGGGTATTCAAGAGTATACATGATTAAGGACTTTGAATGTTTGGAATGTGACCAACAAAACATATCTTATGATATATGGGGATCAACGATGATATTAAATCTCTGGTAATTGTTTTCACTATGTTATGAGAGTGGACTGCAGTATTATGGATAAGCCTAAAGATTAGACTGGATTATGTTGGACATAAGTTAGTATTGTTTAAGGATAGAAGATTTTCGATATTATTGATGGGATGTTATAGTAACGTAGTTCTAGAAAAAGGGACAACCTGCAGGACGGGCGACAGCCCATCGCTTCGGACAAGGCTGTAGGAATCGAACCCACAACTGAAGTGCGACTGGCCTTTATCGCCTACCACTGACCTACAGGAAGTCCCTGTTTAGTAGAAACTAGTTTTATTATATTAAGCAGTATGATATATGAAGTATAAGTCCATTTTAGAAACCATATGTGATTAATCTCACTATAGATCGACTTATGTATATAATTTTTACTAACCTTTTGTTTGAGACAGTTGGAATGACTCGTCATTCTATCACATGATCTGCTAACACTTCACGAATAAAAAATTCAACTTCATTTATTTAAGAGATGAAGTGGAAATTGTTCAAGGCACGAACAATAGTGAGATTGTACCAAAATAAAGTAAGTATTTATTCTAAATCAAATTTTCAACTTTAAGGAAATGATCTTGAAAACCAAAAATGTTGTCCTAGTGATCTTATACCCGATGAATCAGATGGTACCTTATATCATCACAAATCTATGGATTTGTGATTACTGGCTTTTCCATAGCCATGTTCTCTACCACTCTCCATCAGAACATGATGGTTAGATTTCTCTTTCATATCCATATTTTCACCTATGTGGAAACCCAGTGATTAGTTTATTTGGGTAACCATTACGTTTCATAATTTTGTTTTTAAAGATTGGTTTTGATATTCCTTTTTACGATGTGGGTTTCTATTAAAGAAACTTTCGAATAGTAAACCATTTATAACCCCGACGAATTTCGAGGGCGAAATTCATTTTAAGGGGGGTAGAATGTAACAGCCCATGATTTTATAAAGAAATGTTCTTTTTAATTTTATTAATGTCTTGTGTTGTACGCTACACCAAAAGGAGCTTGCACAACACGCATCCTTGTCTTGCCTTGCATTACACGCAATCGCGACCTTCCTCGATAGCGTGTGTAATACGCAATACCGAGTTTCACTAAACAACGATGTGCTATTAAAATATTATTAAAACTAGCCATTATGAATAGTAATAACCACTTTTTAAAATTCTGTAAATCTTATTTTTCAAAATGAACTTCATTCTTGGATTCGGAGTATCGAATTTAGCCTAAGGTGAAATTTTGGTACTTTTCGGATAACTTTCATATTCTGATGAATAGTGAAAAATTACTAAATTATAATTAAAAACAACTTTTTTAATCGAAATAATTAATAGTGATAAATTATTAATTTGAGTGGTTTTAAAGTATATTTAGAATATATTTTTACAATTTAATACAATGTTGGTCATTGGTTGTAATTTCACATTTAAACCAGACATAATCAAGTGTCAATCTTTTGATATATATTGTTTCCTAAAAACACGCTATTTATTTTAACAGCGGGATTTAATTATAAAATTAATTAATGCAACTTCTATGTTATGAATTTGGTAAAATAGATTTCATTTTTGAATTCGGAATATGAAATATAGCTTAGGATGAAATTTTGGCATTGTTCTGAAAAACATCAATTTTTTATGAATAGTGAAACTACTAAGTGGTAGTTAAAAAAACTGAATTTTTCATAAAACTTAATTTTGCCGCTTCTATGAATGGAATTTCGAAAATCCGAGAGACACGGTTAATATCAAGGACTAAAATGTGGTTCAATGAGATGAAAATAATTTTTTGGTGAATAGTAACTTTTTACTTTTTTACCGCGGTTAATAGTAAATAGGGTAACTAAGGGTAAATATGATATTACTATTACCCTAACACATGTCCTAATTCTATTGGACAAGTGTAATTCGACCAAAAACAAACTTAGTAATAAAATATGACCATTTAGGCCCACTTGGATTAGATTAGGACATTTATTATTAATTTATTTAAAGAAAGGTTAAAATAGTTAAAATCAAAGTTTAATAAGTAAATCATTTATAATATGGGGTTATACATAAGATAAATTCGATTGTAAATATTCATTAGAAAGCTAAAAATATTTCCTACATGATGGTATTTTATTTGTAATTTTTAGACATCAAATAATTTAATTTATTTATGACACAAAGATGATGCAGTAATTATCTTATTAATGAAATATTGACATAATTGATAACATAAATACCAAAATAAATGTAATTTAAGACTTTTTATGAATTCCACTAATTTTATAGGTTACTATGATATATTAATGTTGATTTAATAAACTTGGTTCGAACATATAATTCTGTTATGACTTTCACAAAAATCATATATCAAATAGTGTCAAAATTGACACAAAATAGTTTTTAAATCAAATATTATATTATTAATTGTTATTTTATTCCTAAAAATCTAAGGTTCGGCCAAATGACTTAGCTAAGGATATATATATTAATAATAAACAATTTGGGGTTCGTTTGGCATGTTATAGTAAGTTTATTAACCATATAGTGAAAGAAAACAAAAAGACATGGTAAAAGTTAAATTATTTAACTTAGAGTTAAATCTAATTGATAAGGTTAAAATATTACCCTAAACTTGTCTAAATCTTATTGGTTGATAGGATTTAGACCCATCCCCACCTTATCTTCGAAATAAGACCCTTTGGAGCCATTATAAACAGATTTTGACTTTAATATAAAATAATATTTTGAGATATTCCTAAGGTGCCCCTCTCCTCCCTTATAAAAGGACACCTCCTCCCCCTCCTCCTCACACCAATTTGAGCACTCAAGCTCGGCCAACCCTTGACAAAATCCCTTCTTCACTTCCCTAGCAACATCCTAGAGGTTCTGGTCTTCCTCAAAGACCAATTCTAGTACCCTAAGAGGAGGTCTCAAAGAGGCACTTCAAAGAAGAGGAGGTTCGGACACATACGAAGCAAATTGGACCTAAGGATATAAAGAAAAGTTTTAGGTATAAAAAAAGGAAGATCTTTATGGGAGATATTGAAGATCTTTCTCCACGATTAGAAGATTATGTTCCGAGTTTCCAAAGACACTAAACTATTACGATCCTTGTGTGTGTGTTTTTGTAATGTACTAAGTATTCCGCAAAAGTAATGTAATGTCAATGTACGTCAAGCTTCGGGTCTCTACAGTTGGTATCAGAGGCAAAGGAGGTAGGAATGTATCCGATCCTTGGGAACTGTCACATGTGAGCGTTGGACGAAGCATGGCTCTCCGCCCAAGGGCTTCATGAGGAAATGGCTGCCACTGGGGATGGTGGTGTGTCCCGCCCAGGGGGTGTAGCCGCCCATGGAGTGCCCTGATAGGTATCAATTGTAGTCCACTGGAAGTAATTCTAGACCGCTACATAGTACACGTTGGGGTATGTTCTAAACCTCTAGTATTTTTTCAATAGCATTTAAGGATTGTATTGATCCATTGGCTCGGGCACTCTAGCATTCACATATTTGCATCTGCTTCATCCACAATATCAACTGGAGACACTCAAAGATCTTTCTAGGTACATGTTTTCTTTAGGGACCATGTCGCGATCTATCATTTCAATAATTTTCATGGGGGAATATTCCTGAGCTTCATCAGGGGAGTATTCTAATGCTGGGTAGACCCTACTGGTGATCCCATAATATGTAGGATGAAATCACCAACCATTGAGAGATGGTGTAGATTTTTGTGGTGTAATAATAATTCTCTTGTGTATTTGAATAATGATTTTATAGATATAGAAGTATGTGAGGTAGATGCAGAAGTGGTAGATAAATATGGAGAGGCTTCATTATTTCTTTCCACCCTTATCATGCATGAATTATTCTATGGGTTTGAGTGACTTCCATGTGACCCAATTAGTCGTCTTACTTTTGAATCATGTGATTGGAAACCGATTTATGTTTACATGATCCTTCAATATATTTTTCCGGAATAATGGAGATATATTACACCTATTTTGAGACATGGGAGAACATGAAAACACCTTTTTCTACTTGGTTCTAGAGCCAATCTGTGAAAAACATTATTCCTGGATGGTATTTGTATAAATTCTGTGGTAAAAGAAATGGTCTGGGTGATCTTTGAGTACATCATCATGTGGATTCATGTTATTTGGTTCCTTTAGAATCCCATGTTCCATGTAAGTACAAAAATAGTTTGGAACTTGGGATTACTTGAATTTGTAGCAACAATTTCTTCTTTTTTCGGATGGAAGCCATAGGGGATTACCCAGATGATGGTTTAGAGCCCGAAAGGTGTAACGAAACACATTATATTTCCTAGGTGGTGTTTCTTGACTAAGAGTATCATGTAAATTATTAACTATGAGAGACCAATATTGATGAGGCTACTACATTATCTTAGGATGTTCATGGTGATTCTCTGTTAGTAAAATATCTAGTGACTCTATAGCATCCACATGTACTATTGAAATAGTCTCTTCCATTGAGGTTCGTCTTGTAGGACATGGACGAGGAAATGGATGTTCCTTCATGGCCTATGGAAAGGATTCTAAATGGAACATACAATTTTCTATTAGATCTCAATGACTTCCAGGTAAATTTAGAGTGATGATGGTGGGGACTGGCTTAGTGTTATCATTCCCCATGCACATCATCAGTGGCATCTCTTGAGTCAGCATCATGTCAAGTGAATATGTGAGATCCTTTCACAAAATATACAATCTTTTCCTTGTCCACGTGGAATATTATTTCACCTAGAGAGGTATTCAATCATTTTCTTATGAGTACCAGAGCTAAACTATAAGAGAACATTCATGTCGAGGTCTTCCAAGTATGATATGGATCAAATGGGTATCCGGTTACACCAAATAAATGCATGCCATTCGATTTTCTAAAAAAAATCATATCATGGAAGATTCATTGCACTATGATGTTCCCAACATGTTTCCTCAGCTTGAGATGATGTGTTCCTGATGCTGTAATGGGTTTCCGATCTCATTAAAGTGAGTAATCGTAGGATTAATGAACATTTTGGTTGACCACATTTTGTCCAACCATGATGACTACGTCCATTCATCATAGGGTACTTACACCTATTATGTTTCAAGGGCTGAATGATTAGTGATAAGAGTTGTTATCTGATCATCTTGTCAGGGGTTCCTATCATGATAATATTATCTAGCCACCAATGCATTGACATGATCATAAACCAGGCAGGCAGACCTAGTGACTCATATGACAACTTGTGGATCAGCCTTTGGAGAGGATTGATCTTGCTCATGTGGAATGTTTTAACCCTCCATAGTCATATGTGTAAATATTGATTGTCTCCTCATTACATAAACCATGGTCTCAATTATGTCAAGATGGAAGGGATCACCAAGTTCAATTGGGAGCATCTTGATGAGAAGGACTTATAGCTACACCTACCTCCATGATAGAGTAGGAACAATATCCTTTTGAAGAGTGTTATTATCCAAGAACTGTTAATAAATGATTTTATAAATTATCATCCTCTAATATGTGACCCATTGATGTAAGTTACAACCACGATAATGGCCTCTAGATTTTGTGAAAAATTAGATGAATCAAATTTATTGAGAGGTCCCATGTCTTTATTAGTGTTTCAACATACAATAAAATGATGTAGATTAAATATCAAGGCTAATTATTTTCAATTTCATAGGAGTGTGGAAAACAACATGATTATCCACATAATACTACATTTCCCCAATGATCAGGTTCTCTTTATTGGACCCATTTCTAGTGTCTCCATGCATAATATTATAATAAATAACTATATTTATAGTGAATATACCTGAGGGAATATCCTTAATGTCACCAGGTAAGTCAGAATATCATATAATGTGACTAAATTGGACAATATTGTACTTTCCCAAATAGAGATATTCACATTCGTAGATGCCTCTTCAATGATTCTATGGTGAATTTTGAATCTCTTAATGCATCACTATTAAAGGGTTCGATGCTAGTTTTTGGATGCAAGGTGCTAATATATTGGGAGTTCAAAAAACTCAGCCATGTAACAATACTATCTGATGTCAAACAAATGATCATGGAATCCAAGGTAGACCAAATAATGATCACATTGGTGAAAACGTGTCTTCTAGATAGTCTGATGGAGACATGTGACCTATTTTTAGATAAGGGACTCTGGGATGTAAATGTTGGGAAGCAAATTTTGATAGAATACAACTGAATACTGATCATTGCCCACAATATCCCAAATTATTTCTTGTTCAGATGTGGAGGTCCTTCTCTTGGTTTTCCCATTCATTTATCTATATTGGCTATGAAACTGGAAGCAACATTGATGTGTATTAGTGTGGTGATTGGATTGCTAGTGGGGGTGATACAAAATGAGCTGACTGTTGGATGCATTCTAGGTAATCTCTCGAGGTAGATGCTATGTGTATCATTGTATACCTCTAAAATATGTTTTTTACCAATATAACATTCAGGAGGGGATTGATATTCATCAATGAGTCTACCAGATCCTCATCATGTAAAATAATAATGAATTAATCTATGTGATCTCGATTAGATGTATATAATTAAACTAGTGAAGATAGAGAATACTGCTCCTTGGGAACCAATAAGGATTAAAAATCATACTCCAACTACATGTACATGAGAATGGATTCATTAATAATTAGGATCATGCCTTCCAGGATGTAGAAGATCACATATCCGGGACATTCCCCTGACTCTAATGACGATAAATGTGGTGAATCCTCCATCATTGTATCATATTAATCATATAAAAAATGGAATTTTACTAGATTGAAAATTACATGGTTCTTTACGAACCATTTCATTTTGTGGTGGCATTTTTCCCTTCCTCCACAGGATGATTATCCGTGGTAAAAATCATCTTCATCATGTGGAGGACCTCTATGTTTGTGGGTGATGGAACAGGGTGGACCTCCTCTTTTATTGTTTGTGGTTTTTGAGGAACTCCAAACTGATTTTTGATATAGAAGTGAGGGATTATGCTTGGATCTTTTCAAATATGAGGGGGAACATTATGCTGAGTGATGGCACTAGAACATGGAGGACCTCTGTATTGGTGACCTAAAATGTGTGGAGGACCTTTGAATTGATCAATCATGACACAGTGAGGCACTTCAGGTCTGTTTTTGATGGAGTGGGAGGGACCTCTTTGTGAATAGGTGGGAACATAGTGCGGGCCTCTATGTGGGAGATCAACATGGTGAGGTGGACCTCCACTTCAGCCAGTAGAGACATGTGTATGTCCTTGATGATTGCGATTAAAGGAGATAAGAGGGAATCAAGTATGGATGGTTGTGGGAACATGGTGAGGGCCTCTATGTTGGATATTGACATAGTGGGGTGAACCTCCACTTGATCTAATAGAGACATGTGTATGGCCTTAATGATTACGATTAAAAGAGAGGGGAGGGAATAAAATATGGATGTTCATGTGAACATGGTGGGGACATCATTGTGATTAGGTGGGAACATGGTGAGGGCCTCCATGTTGGAGAGTATCATAGTGGGGTGGACCTCCACTTGAGCATGCAGAGATATGTGTGTGGCCTCGATGATTGAAATTAAAAGTGTGCGGAGGGAATCAAATATAGAACACTTCCATATCGGGTACAATAATCATGGGTATGACTTCTTCACTCGATATTGATGAATTGTGGAGGACATCCACTTTTATGTATGTTTGGAGAATTGGGAGAACCTCCATGTTTACTATAATGATAGTGATGACCTCTACCATGGAAGTTGATTTTATTTTAAAGACCACTATACATAATATCATCATCCTCTACTAAACAGTAATGGTTAATAGTTATGATAGTGGTTAATAAGGTCAACATATCCTACATGTAGGGAGGCTGAGGTCTAAATCCCATGTCAACACTAATGGGTCCATGATCAATAGTGGAAGGGATATGAAAAAATGTGACGGTTGTTGGAGAGGCCCATGGATTTGTAGAATATGGTACCGCTTATCAGTGATTCTATCGAGATTATTCTGGATGATGGATCATGTAATTTGTATTGATATTATCAAAATATAGTTAAATTCATCATGTTCCACGTCCTATAGAATCAGTCATTGATGGCACTTGAAGGGCCTTGAGGGAGAATATTTGGGTGGCTCCCCAGTTGTAGTCGTAGCCACGTTGACTTGGGAATCCCCTACATCGTCATTAGAGTAGAGATATTCATAGGACCATTTGGGGATATGGTATTTAAATTTTTTGTAGTTTGAGTGGGGAGAGGTGGATCCCTGAACAACCCTTGGCAACAGACTGGTTCAGTGAGGTTCAAAAGTCTAAATGCTTATGTGCGCCTTGTACCTTGTTCGAATGACCCCCTACTTCACAGACAACAAAATGAGGGTGTCCATAAACTACCTATTAATGTTCTAATAGGTTTATACATGGTGTGGGTTATTGGTATCTATGGTCACAATTGAAGTCGTGGTAGTGGTGTAGTGGCACGAGATTGTCATGATAACATTTTTATTGCTCCTATGTCTGTGGTTATTGGGTGGTTGTTTTCCTACAACTTCTGTCTCGAATAGTAGGATGAATTATCTTTCTATATGTATTCCTTAAATCTAATTCAAAATTCCCCAGTGTATTACGATATTCCATAGTTATAGAGATATATCAAAGCTGACAATGTCATAGATCGGAATTCCCAATGATTAATTGTCCAAATTATTGATGACTTCAATATCATGACCACTTTTTTCTCAGGGTGACATGACACCTAATAGATATATCTTGTGATATTATCATATTTTATTTTCTCAAACTATAATAACATTGATATTGAGGAGAAAATTTTACATCGGACACCATTCCCTGATTTGATGACCAACATGACAAATCTGCAGGGCTATAGGATAAAATTATCACAACAGGTTCACCATTTCAATTTCTGATGCATTATTATAGGTGAAACATCCTCCTAGATATTTTATCATATTCTAAAAATTTAATCTATTTACCTATATACCCATTTTCTAAATACATGTAATGCTTGTCATAGTCAATAGCGATGTAGGCCCCTTGATCGAATCGAGCTGATGGGATATTGATTACTCTATAAATGGATTAATCCTTTGAACTCAATGCCATGTCCAGCTCTGCCTCATGAGTTAATTCATGTTTGAGGATCTCATTCTCAGTGACATATCTTTGTCGAATCCAGTTTATTACACTTTTTTTTGTTGATATTCCAATGGGACCAGAGAGGGAAATGACCTTTGGTCAAGAGAGTAGTGACATTGGGGATGGTTTCCATTTCTAGATTCTAGGAACATTGGACACATGTCATTTTCCTCAAAAGTTTTCTTTTCATGGAGGCAAATTTAGGCATGTAAACTAATAAATCTAGTGTTTGTTGGAATGTATATGTTGAAAAATTCATATGTTTCCTAGATTTCACCTCAAGAATTCAACTATTATGATGATGTATCAAAAGTCACTCGCTCATATCTTTCAAGTATTTCACCTTATGAATCTCATAACTATCATGAGGATGCATCGTGAGATTATTCTTGATTTTAACCTTTTAAGGAGATAAAAAAGGTTGATCAAAACACCCCATAGCGGGGGGTAATAGATGTATATCCCTATTAGGGGTCACCCCGGAGGGATTTTCAGCAGATGGATCAAAACAACATTAAAGGATGTTTCATGAGGTGTGTCAAATAAAGGTATGATATCACCAACTGAAATAATATTTAAGCCCAATTGAGGCTAACTTGAGAGGCCTATTTCATATTGGGGAGATGTCACACCATGAGTATTTATCTGAAACCCCTTATAGGTGGACAAAGGATGTGAGCCTCTAGGAGTGGGAACCATGGATTATCATTGGTTGGATCATAATTCCATTAGATGAGGATTCTGGAGTTGTATCCCATAATGGGATAATGTTACACCATAAATTTTTATTTAAAATCACTTGGAGGTAGATTAGGGAGGTGTGTCCTTAGGAGGGGGGCATAGTTTATTGTTTGTTGGGTTTATCCTCAATGCAGAATCCTATGCACCATATCTAAAAAATATGGATCAAAACCCACATATTTTTATGAAAATATCCAATGTCATCATATATGAATAGTCCAAGAAATTTAACATAACAAGGTAGGGGTGAATTCACAACGAAGGTAGTTTTGACAGGGGATGGTTTGGGGATTATGAATAGAGTGTCCCATTTGCATGAGTATTTATCTTGGTTGAATTGTGTTGTTATTTTTCATGGAATATAATTTGGTTTTACTAGGAGAACAATTATGTGGATGATTATTATGTGTAGGAGCATCCAAAGTCGGTAAACAGATCATTATGGGATGTGGAGTCTAAGGGAATATTAAGGTGGATATGGAGAGAGTTTTGGGGGTTAATGGTATTGAAGTAATATTTTTAAATTGGGTTTAGAACTCAAAGAATATTAATAAATATCCTATTTAGTTTGGAATTGAATCCTGCATAGTTTAGAATATGGAATTTGGGGTTGCACTTGAGGAGGAGGACCGTTTGATTGGCAGTTATGCATGGAAGCATCTTGTAGGTGATGAATTAATGGTATTCAGGGCATACAATATAGAGTATTCCAATTTTTTGTAGGTGGATGGGTTTGATGGTCGCTACTAATTTCTAAGTCCACAAGTGTTATCCTTAGTATCCGAAATTTTAGAACCAAGGATGTTCATTGCTACCAATAATATTTGGTATGTGTCTATTTTCAATAACCACAAGGAATAACATGGAGATTTTAGAGATATGTAATGTTCTATTCAAACTTTGAAAAACATTGGAGGTGGAATAATTATGTAGTGTTCACAAAATTGTTAGTGTTTATGTTTTAGAGGATAGATTACATCACAAAAGAATATTTCCATGAATTCCTTTTGATGAAATTGGAAAATTCATGAGTTTCATGAAGATGAGATTCACGAATTGTGTTTCTAAATGTATCAAAAATATTTGATGATGATTTAAGTGATAGAAATGATTATCCCAAATGGAGAATAATTGGAGCACCATGAATATTAATGGCGATCTCCATGATTTTGATAATTGGAGCATCATGACGCATGATGGTTTTATAGAAAGCATCGCAATAATAATAAATTATGATGGAGCATCATGAATGTAGAGCATCCAGAAGGTGGTTTTTGAAGATCTAGAAATCCCTCTAAGAGGATGTGGAGCATTGTGTATAGTCAAGACTATAAAAAAGGATACCACACTTCTTTTCATAAGAATGTTTTATAGGAAAAACATTAATCAGTTAAATTTTATGAAACCAGGGGAGCTCTGCCAAACTGACTTTCCATGTGAGCTTAAATATCACAAAAATACATGTTGTGTATTCATTGATGCCAATAAATTTGATTAATGAGTGCTTCATGATTATGTGATATTCGACATTTTCATAGTGAGATTCATAAAGGCATTTTGTTCCATGAAGACAATGAGAATCACAAAGGTAGTTTGGTCTATGAAGTCTGTGAGCTCCACGACGGCAGTGACCTTTATAATGAAGGTTCATGAAAGGAAATTTTGAATATCATAATATTAGAAAACATGTATTTAAAAGAGAATAAACTCAGGTCAATGATGAAAACAATGTCTTCGGATAAAAAAGTTACAGAAAATATAATGTCAATCCATTGAAATGACCATCAAGTTCACAAACTAAACCAGATATCTCTCAATATAGTGAGTTATGCGGTGTTGATGAATGTTTTATGAGGGATATTATGTGAAATCCCTAAAATCATGTAAAGGTAGTGTGTGTGTGTGTGTGTGTGTATTAGATAGTGACTATGTATGAACTGTTTTATTCCAAAACCCATGAATATTAGTGGATTTAGGTAAGACTAAAACACTTTCATCATATGATCCTTGTACCGACCCTCTATGGAGAACAATGAAAAACTACATTATCGTCTATTTTGATGTATTTTTTTTCTTATTGAAGTATTCCAATAGACAGTTTTAATGAGTTCCAACCAATGTGGGAATAAGAATTATTTTTTAAAATGATAATGTTGACACCCTAATTCACACCTCACCTCTCAGGGTTCTTTGAGGACCTACAAGAAATAGAGGTAGGAGTAGACCTGATGGTCAGGTCACGAATGATGCAACAAGGATAGATGAGGTGGGGATTATGCATGTTAGATACAAGATGTGGATTTCATTCCCTAGAGAGTGTATGACATTCCATGTTGGGTGGATCTAATTCCATGTGAGGATGACGTATTTACATGAGAAGATATTTTCGGGGAAGACCATCTCATGCCACTTACAAATGGAGAACCTCACACCAATAATACATTGTAAGGCCAGAGTTTAACGTCATTTTCTGAGTACAATTAAAATGTCTAATTTTATATCACCTAGATCGAGCATGGGTGAATCACTCCATACAAATTTTCCATATAGATCCATCGTGTCTGAACCCATGGGAGGGGAATTGATTCAGAAATTCCAAGTTGGAATGGTGTGGTTGACTAGTCTATCATGTGGTCTATGTTATCATTCATATATTGATAAGAAAATTGTATTAGAATACCGATGCTCAAGAGAAAACATTAAATTGGAATATAATCCTTCACATGAAGTTGAGTGGGTCATTTGAATAGGTGGGATAGGTCATATAGGGATTTGAATTACACTTGAACATAGCTTGGATGGGTGTTTGGCTTTTGGCACTTGACCTTCACGAAGGGGGGTCAACATATGGGAGTCGTCATGGAGATCCCCATGAGGGGGAATTTTGAAGCATATGGACTTGTAGATAGGTGCTTTATGAAGCTCAGGTGCATCATGGGGACTGGAGGTTTCACAAAGGAAGAGGAATCATGAAAACTGGTGACCCCTTCATAGGTTGAAGTTATGGTGCAGGAATGGAGTTCCTCACAAATTCTTAAGGCTTCGTGAAGCCTCAAGTATCCTAAAAGATATTTTTGCATCATGAAGAGAATATTCCCTCACAAAATGATTCCCCACTATATGTGGAGTTTCTCAAGAACATATGTATGGGGGTTTGAATAATCATAGGTACCTTGAGTGATCTATTTCAAGTCTGCTTCATGATTCTCAGGTGCCTCCAAAATGGAAAGAAATTTTCGGTCGATGGGTGGGATAATGTTCATCCAAAGTTCATAATGATCATGATATATATAGTTAAGGGATATTAAAAATCAATTATGTTTTTAAGAACATGAGGACTTTGAAAATGTACTTTTCTCCATCAGACTCAAAAATAACAACATGAACACTTACCATGGTTATGTAGCATCCTCTGACTGACATATCATACTGTCGAGGCCTGATGCATTTGAGGATAGGGAGGGGAATTCATGAATGTTCATCATGAATAATACACTTAAGAGTGTATTGGGGCCATTTGTGATCAGATCCACATGAAACTGATCATGACCTTTTTTACATATCTTGTGGCATTTATTTTGATGCCAACATTGACAATAAATAATGATTTGGTATTTAAATGCATATGATTATTGAAACGTTTACTATTTATTTATTAAACATGAACAATATTTCACTAAATTGGTTGTGATAATTTTATCCCCTTTATTTAAAAATTGAAATATATTTACACTCCTAATTTAATTAGTACATGAATAGGAATGTTTTTTATTTTGTAAGAGTTTACTTATGGAATTGTATAAAATGTATTTTTTACTCTCATACTTAGTGCATTGAAGTTAACTTGATGGGTAGGGCCTATAATTATACATCCCATTTAGGAATTGAGTTTTATCAGGAGAAAAAAATAAATTACAATATTTTTTATATGTCTACCCGATTCAGAATGATGTATTGACTATTGTCTCGATGAAATTATTACTTCATTGAATAATGACTTTATTGAATATTTTTGATTTATAGAATTATGAATTCCATTAGTGTGAGAGCAGTAATATTAATATTCATGTTTTAATTTGTTAACATGGATAGAGAATTCTTTATTGTTCATGATCATTATGGATTCATGTTTTTTACATATTCTAAAAAAATTATTTATTCCATGTTTCCCAAATTAATTTTTAGATATATTATTCAATTAGTATGTATTTTAGAACACCCATTTTATGTTTCAATTTCCACAACATTTTTTGAATACTATTAAACATGAAATGATTAGATTGAAAACACATGTTATATTTTTTGGGGAGATGTTAAATATTTTCATATATTATGTCGTTTCCTATGTAATGTTAAAATTGTTAAATAAGTACAAAAAAATTGGATTTCGTGTTTTTTTTTAGTTTTAATTATCTGTAGCATGAGTTCAAAAATTATCCTTCAGATATAATAGATTAAATAATCGTTTTTGATTTTGTAATGATAGTTTCATACGTATAGGAGTTTATATCTTGAAATAAAAATGTATTGAATGTAAGGGTTTATTCCACCATATCAGGGAGTAAATTCCAAATGCATCATATTGGGTATCAAAGGAATGATTCAGATAAATTTATATATTATGATGTTTATTGAGAATAATTTATGGGTTTATAAGATAAATTTGATCATAATATAAAATGTATAGTAATCCCTTTCTGGTAGTATATGATTTAATATTGTGAAAACAATAAAAAATATATTTGGGTATTAGGATAAGAGGAATTCTATTAAAATCTTAAGAATAAGTCTATATATAATAATAAATTCTATATATTTTTTTGAATATTATTAGGTATGTTTTTTTAAAAACTATTACATCAAATGTCTTTAATTTCATAATCCAAACAAAGTACCATACAAAAATGAAAAAACAATATATTTAGATGAAAAGGTCTATTTTAATTCTGACCATTAAAACCATGTTATAGAATCGGAGAGAAATAATTGGTGTAATATATTTATCAATTATATATATATATTAAAAACTAAAATTTCAATATGAATGAAATTTAATTAGTTTATCTAGAATGGCTAATTATATCATATATTGTTTAGTGAAGTATTTATTGTCTAAAAAATTTATGTATGTGATACACATTATTCAAAAAAAATATGATTAATTGTAAATTATATTTGACATTAATTATTTTCTAACATTAATTTAGTTGGTATATAATATGAAATTACCAAAATATAGTTTATATTTTTAAATATTAATCAAAATTTATTTATATTATATGACATTGAAAAAAATTAAATATATAAATATTTTAAATTGAAATTCATATAAATTAACTATATTTTGGAACTAATCATATAAAATTTAATTAGTTTATTTTTCATCCTTGTTTGAGAAATGACAATTTTATAGCAAAAATATAGTTTTCATGAATCTGGTACTATACACAGCTTTATCATTATATAAATGTAACATAAAATTTTATAAATCCATTTATGAAATTATATATTGATAATTGGAGGAGCATTATTAATTAAAAAATATTTATTCTGAACCATATAAGATAATGGATATAATTTCTAATTAAATTGTTCTTTTATTATAAAAAATGTATTTCATCTTTTCATTGAATAATTTATTTTTAGGTACATAAAATTTCAATAGGAATTTAAAACCTCATAACGATAATTTTTATAAAAATTCAATGTATTTCATATAAACTTGTATTTAATAAAATTTTAAAATATATGTAAATATAAATCATAAAAACATTATTTTCTTAAAAATAGATATTACGAATCTAAGATTATTTATTTTATAATTAATATTTCAAGCATTTAGATATATTATATGAAACAAATATTTTAAAATTTTAAATTATAAGTATCAAATTAGTTTAAATGAAAATGATATTTATTTTCATTAAAATTAAAATCTCTGATTAGAAATTAATAACTATGATAGAAGTAATTTATTGTAACAGATAAGAGGTTTAAAAATCACTAAAGAAAATAAAATTTTCATAGCATGTATAGGTTGAGAAGATTAGATTCCACCACTAAATTTAATCTCCACTTTATTCAATTTTGTGGGTTCTAATACAAGATTGGTGTCATTACGTTTTAATAAATGTAAGAGTTACTCTAAAAATAACCCATTACTTTACTTAAAAAAATATTAAATAATTTCCAATTAAAGTCATAGATATATGTTGAAGTATTCCATTAATTAATGAAATTTTACTATCTATATAACCCTATATTTGGAAAATAATCCATTTTTTATTCATAAGTTTCCCAGTCCATTCATATTATTTGGAACTTCCAAGAAAAAACATGTTTTTAACATAATTTTTATCAACTATATATTTTTTAATTTAATTATCATAATTATAATTTATTATATGGTAACAAATATATAATATTATTTTCATTTTTATAAATTCATGTGACTATATAAAGGTAATTTAATATGTAAATTCATATACCTAATCTATTTATAAAAACTAGATTGGTGTTTGAGCATTGTCTAGACTACCCTCTCCCGGTTATAACATGTTTCATTTTCAATCACTTGTTTCAAAGAATGTAAATATTATTGGAAATAAAGGATAAATATTTTTTATATATAATTTCTATCATGTTATTTCCAATATGATACCAAATTATTGATATAATCAATAAACGATAATCATTAATTTAATAATTTAAAATAAGTTATCTAATATAGTAACCACATATTCATGCTCTGTAATATTTTCATATGCATTATATTTTCAAAAAATCATTTATAATTATTGTATATCATATTAATAAACAATAAATAAAATAATTACCCTCTCGGTATAATGATATTAAAAAATAATTTATCTCTCAATCATTCCTTAAATCATGGTATGTTCACGATTTGGTTAGTTTAACCACCTTGATGGTGAGTAATACTAATATATATCTTCAATTAATATGGGATGATCATTACTGATATAATATGATATTAATGTCTAAATAATTTTCATTTTGGTTTTGGAGATGTTATATTGATATGTAGTTAATTATTTAAGAAAGAACACATCAATGGTCAAGAATTGCCAAAACAAGCATGTAATCGACTTAATTTTCCAGATAATGAATAAAAAGCTAATGAAAATATTTTAAAACATCCTAAATTTTTATAAATAATCCTTAAAATTGTTATTAATGATCTATTAATTAATATATGTTAAAAGAATAGTTAGTATTTTTTACATTATTTTGAAACTAGTAAAAACGATCTAATATATTAACAACTGATGTTAAAAATCAGTAGAATTTTTATTAAGAATGTGTAATTTTAAGTTGTATAAATGAATATGGATATGAGTAATCATATTAATTAATTTATTAGGATAGCTAAATTATTGATATAAAAGGATAAACTTTGTTCTTGGAAATCATGGAATTAAGGGGTTTAATATCAATTTTCATTAAAAGTGATAAGTATTGTTTATATGCCCATAATTTCATTTATATAGTGAATATATTTATTATTTGAGATATCATATCATGAAAAAAAATTAATATTAGAATATGATTCTTAATTTAAATTTATCATTTTTGAGAGTTGTTTATTCTAATTATTCAAAATTGATAAGGCTTTTCTTTGTCTCAATTCATAATCGTTGAGGAAAAATAAATTTTTCATCTTAGTTCCATTATATTGTTTTTATAATACAAATTAATATATTATTATCATACTATTTATATATAGTGGTATTTAATAGACACATAAAAGTTTCCAATTCAAGTGGTTATTGATTTAGTTATTTCCCCACCTGTGAATATTTATGAAAACTCAGTTTAATTTGTCTGAGTTTGGACAATTCATTGATATTATTTCATATATGTTTTGTGAATTTTTACATTTATTTTAATATTTGGTATTCTATAATTTTTTTCTTTGGATATATTTTCTTACCACAAAACCCCTTTTACTAATACTCCTCAATTCTTGGTTTATGTTCTTTTAAAACAAATAAATTTCTTTATTGGGATGGATCATGATCATGTTATTCAAACACTGAATTATCCACATAACCATTGTTATTCATGATGTAGATACAGATTTCTTGATAATATATGTTTTATTATGTTATACAAGAAATAATATTATTCTATTAACCTATGAAATAGTATTGGAATTCCAATGTAGATAATTATTATAATGTTTATCATGGAAAATCAAAACCATCCACTATCTTATTCTGGATGTGTTATGATCATGTTATCACTTTTATTTTCATGAAGAAATGTATTGAAATTCCAATATGTATGATTAATGTAAATTTGATTATTTATTATTTACATAGACATTATTTCTTTTGATGGGTTATGATTATGATAGCCCATTCATTAATATAGTTTGGTGTGTTGACAATATATATTTTTTATTGTTTGAATAATTTTTTTTCTAATCAATAAGTTGTTCATCATGAAATGGTATAAAATTTTTATCTTACTCTTATTGTGAATAGATTGGATGTAAATAAAATTTGGGGAGGCTTGGTATTATAAATCTCTACAACACATACATATGTATCATGTGAGAAAACATGTTTGAGTATTTTTTATATGTCTTCCTAATTCAATAATAACTTTGGACTATGGTCTCAAATACAAGTGATGTGACATGGAATAACGCCTTCATATCTGAGTTTTTATGTTTTTCATAATTCATTCCATTAGTATGAGATAACTATAATTGATATCAATGCTTTCATTTATTATCATGGATATAGTTTCCACATAGCTTCAAGTTGATTATGCATTCATAATTTTTTCCTTTTCCTAAATTAATAATTATTCCAAGATTATTCCATGATTCATTCTACTATATGTTTTCCATACATTGTGTTTCGTCCTGGCCAATCAAATGTTTCCATTTCATACACAAGACATGTTTAGATGGAAAAAATTTTGAGAGAATATTTCAGATATGTTAAATACTTTTGATGAATTAAAGAGCTTCTTATATAATGGAATATTTTTCTAATAGATAAAAAGATCATGGCATTTCCTAATTAATTTTCTTTTATAGTACTATAGTGCATTAAACCTCTAGTGATCCTTTAGATGTAATATATTCAACAATAATTTTATATTTTTTAATTTTATATGGTTATATTGGTTCCATTACATATGGTATAAAACAAGAATATAAATTAGGTTATTCTGGGACTAGGTCTAAAATTGTGAGTCTGTGGATCACATTTGGTATCAAAGGAGTGGATTAGATTACATTGGGAATTTTATTAATTTTAGGAAAATTTTTGAGTTTATATATTTTGTTTTATAATAATTTTATATGTATAATTAACCTTTTTGTATAGTATATGATTAAAATTGAACGAAATAATTCACATATCTTTATAATGATTATGGAAAGGAAACTTCCTGAAAATAATAGGAATTAATATAAGTGCCCTTTGTTATCATTTTTTTTTGGTAATTTCATTATTATTTGTTTATCCAATAAGCTACATCCCATTATGGATAGTAGATTGTAGAGGTTGTTGTGGGAATTATTCTCATCTGGGTAATCACCCCTATAGGGTAGGTTGATAATTAACTCAACTATTACACTAATTCACAATGAGTGGGCCTAATTTTTCACACAAAAAGAGACACTATTAGGGGGATATTATTCTATTAATAAAATTCATCTTACGAATCATTTAGAAGGATTTATTAATTATTCAAACTAATTAGGATGTATAACATCATAAAAAATGATCATGGGTGATCTATAACAGAATAAGGGATTCGTAGGGTAATCTAAAAGTATCCTATGTTAAAAAGGGTGTAATAATTAAAGACATATTTTGTATTGATGTTGTTATATTCATATTTTACATATTATCATAAAAATTTTGGTTTTACTATTTGATCGAAAGAGGATCTCAAGGATGGATATGAGAATGGTAACTATCTTTAGTAAACTATGTCTTCTAACTAAATAAGGTAACATTCATAAACGGTAGTAAACCTTATTATTTTTCCATTATTTTAAAAAAGGATAAATTAATATTATTAAACATTGTAAGAAGATTTAGTTTTTCATAGGCTTGAATCACTTATCTATTATCAAACGTATGTGATATTTATTTACGAAATTATTATATTTTATATGTTATTGAGGATTTTATAAATAATTTGTGCATCACTCATCATTAGTTTTTAATAAATGGATTTAAATAATATATTAAATTTTATTAATAATATTATGATTTTAATTTATGAAAATATAATGTTTTGGTGGATAAATGTTAGTGAACAACTGATTGAGGTATGTATATCTCATTAGCTGAAGATACTAATGATGTTGATAAAATATAAGGTGTTTTGATTTTGAATAAGTTCATTAGATAGTATTGGAAGCCTATGTATTTAAAACTAATTCATAATATATTGGGGGATGTTCATCTCATATTTATGATTATGAGACAAATTGAGTAGTGTGTGAAATTATGAAACCGTGGATAATAACATTTTAGTGTAAAAATTAGAGTTTATTTTTATAGGAATAAATATTCTCATTGTTAATTTATTTCATGGATATTCAAATAGTTTTGAAAAAGATATTTTAATTAAATGTAGGTTTTTATGTTATATATATTGTTGTGTATAATTATAATATTTATTTATTTATTATGATGAATCATAAGTTATATTTCTAAGTACATATATTTCAATGATAATTTGGTTTATAAATTTTTTACATAGATGATAGTAATTTGGATACTAGTTTTTTTTATTGGGTTAATAATTATACGATAATGCATAAATATATAACCATCATTAAGAGAATAATGATATATGATAAACTATGAGTATTGTAGGTTGAACTGAGTTTGATACAAGTTGAATTTTAAGAACTATTAGATAACTTTATAGTCTATATAATTTGAGACATATTATGTTTAACATTTCATATGGTTATTTATAGTAACTACGTTATAATGATCATTAATCGTGATAATAATTTTGTATAGTAATGGATGGAAGTAGAATCAACCATTGGTGAAAAGGATAATATGGGGACTACCTCAATGTAAAAACAAATTATAGAGGATCTAGAATAAGAAATCTATTAATTATTCCAGACTGTCATTCATTAAAAATGATTAAAAATTTCACAATAATTAATGTTCAAAAAGCACAAAATAATAAAAAGAATATGTCTCCTGACAGATAAAGTTATGAACTTGATCTGACCCACATGTGTAAGGAATTGATATAATCATGAAAAATCTATGGATTAAACAGTAAGAGAGTTAGGAATTATATGAATTAAGGTCCCAAACCATCAGCTAATGAAAGAGTTAGTCACCAAAAACTATATGAACAAAGAAAATCCTACTAATATTCTTCTGATAAATATAAATCGTGAATTTTTTGTCATGTTTATATAGTATCTTATTCATGCTTGTTTCAACAAATTACATGATACTGAACTATTAATATAAAAACATAGTGGTGTGATTCTCAGATAAATCATTCCTAGTTGTTTTGGGATTTTATTTCATTTGGATATAGATATGCATCACTTTTTATAATTTCATGTAAATAAGAAATGGTTATACATTCATTAACTATATATTAAAATGTTTTTTCATCTAAATTAATCACATTCCATTCCAAAAATTCTGTCATGATCATCTAGTGGGGTATGGTTAATTATTATTTCTATATTATAACGACCATGACAACATAAACTTGGAGTCGATGCCTTGCATTATGAAATTGGAATACATGTAATAATAAAATCACAAAGGACTGGTCGATTTAATAGATTTGAAATAATATATATATACATGATACCAATTTACAAACGGAACATAAAAATGAAAAATTAAATTAAATATCATTATCCTTGAAACCTTTTCCAAAAATTATTGCCATAACATGGGGAAATAAAAAATAAAGCGTTGAGAAAAAATTATTAGTAATAGATAATTACAATAGAAAAATTCAAAAGTTAATGAGAATAGTAAATATAGAAAGGTAAATAAAATAAAATAAAATACATTTAAATAGAATGACATCATCAATATATAATAAATTAGCAATATTTTGATATGTAACTAAAAACACATTCCATTTAATTAATAACTAATAATGATATTCATTCATATATAATATCATAATAAAAAATTCATATATATTAAAAACTAAATACATAATGAAGAAAATTCCTAATTACTAGATGTCATATTTCTGAGGAACATGATTCATTTACAATAAATATCAATCCGGATGATGGTTTATAACCATCTAGGAAATACCCCCATCTAATTTTAAAATCGATTCATCTCATGAGATTACCATTGTATTGAGGGGTTTGTATTAACTTCTCCCTAACCCATTTATTTTTATTCAAAATAATTACACGTATATATAATAATATATTTAATTAATTAACACTTTTGAATTTCAAATATCTGCATTGAGTAATGGATGGTGATTAATCAATATCTTTCATGTTAATCAAATTATGTTCAATATAAAAAATGTATTTATAATTATATAATAACTAGGAAATTAGCATATATATTACACAATAATGTTTCTACATAATATAAATATAATTTAACATGAATAAATATTATAATGATGTGATTATTTGAGGAGAAACCTAACAATCAAAAATAAAATGTGTGATTGCACAATAATATTTATCTTTTGGAAATTTTCATGACATATCCCCTTGGATGAAATAATTAAGATTGTAATATATCATACCAATAACAAAGAATTAATCATGATATTAAAACTCAATGGTAATATATACACACCACATCCATGTGAATTAGATCCTAATGACACAAGAGTATCAATATAATGTAAATTTAAATGAAATCCCTTACCTTATTTTCGGTTTGGTTTAATTCTCCTTATCTTCATTGATAATGTTTTCAACGAATTCAATAACTCATAAAATATGAATATAAAAATTTATAATATCATATATGATTTGTTTATAACATCTTATACCAAATTTGTTAAAAATATTTCATTATTTTCCTATTTTGAGGTATTTTCAGTGTTGTTCAAGTATGTATTGACTTGTTAATTTTTCCCAGATACTTATATTAGTATTTAATCATTCATATATTTTAATACCAGATGTAAATTTCATATAAATTCATCATAAATTTATTTATTGTAATTCATAAATATTTTTGATAAGAAATGAATTTCATTGTTTATGAAGATGGAAGGTTTTATATATGCATGATTGTTTTTCCCTTTTCATGCCATATTGATGGGAAGAAAACTAAAAGATATATATGTTTTTACATTATAATATCATCATAATTTATATATATATAACTAATTTTTATTAAATCCATTCTTAGTAAATTCCATTTATACTGTGAACGAATCAATGTTCTCCATGAAGCGGTAGTTCACCGTACACATCTGCGACAATATCTTAATCCAAAAAAATGAAAAAAATGAATGTATGAATTCTATAATAAATCTAGAATAATAATAAAATAATAAATATCATATAAATATATATTATAAATCTATAAATACATCTGTAATACCTACCATGATAGGTGTTAATGAAAAAAAAATGAATGACATCAGTTCATGTGGCGATAGTCTATGGTACACAAGAACAATGATTTCATTACCAATTTTATGGATGGGATTGAATTTGTTATTATTATTAATAACATAAAAAAGAACATTATATTTAATATATATAGGTTATTATATAATAATGTAATATATATAATTGAAGTAGGATTACAAGGAAATAAAATAAAATCACTTTTAAAGAACATTGCCTCCTCATCAGGTATCTTTCTTAGGTTTCCAATAAAAATTTCCTAAGATAAAATTATTACTCATATCTGGTTTTTAGAATTACTTTTTTTATGTTTTTGAGTTATTTTTTATGTATTACATAATCCAATGAGGTTATAATGTGTGAAGAAGTGGGGAACGGTGAAGTCCTTTTATAAGTATATTGAGTGGAACACCTGTATTTGTTTTAAAAGTGAATTCCACCTATATCTATTTAATGTAAGCCAGACCCAATCATGGTTAATTATAGATACTATATGTTATTATCCCAAAATGTGGATCGAAAATTTTAGTTTTTACATGTTTTGGGTTATTCTTAGACGAAACACTCTATGTTTAAACACTATGTAAAAATATTCTTACCTTAAAAAGGAATTTCATTTGAAAAAAAATCGCTAAAAATTTGGTAAAATTATGTTCAAATTGTACAAAATTATAAATAATAATTATTCAAAACATGGAATAAATTTTGAAAAATCCGATTCAAATATTTTTCTGAAATTATTTTATAATTAATTCCATATACGTAGTTATAAAAAGCCTTTCTAAAGTGAAAATGATCAAAACCTTATAATGTTTTTATATCTAAAGTAAAGAGTAAAATGATTTAATTGATGTAAATTGGGTGAATAGATGTATAATTACACTATTGTGACATTGAATCCAATTCATAACATAATTTAACATTTTAAATTATTCTGATGAAAATATAATTTTCAATTAAAATTTAGTATTTCTCACACTTCGCCAAAAAATAATACTTCATAAAAAATCCAAAAAATTCACAAAAAATATAATTTTGATATTACACAATCCGAAATGATTTTTATTTTATTAAATAAATTTTCACAATTTTTTTTATTTTTGTTTTATTTTTATTTTTCAAAGTGTTACTGAGTATTGTTTTGATTAAATCTATAGTTTATTGAATTATAAGTTTAGAAAAAAAAATATTTATTCTAAAATGAAAATATTGTAATGTATTGGGTTCTTATATTCTTCTCTCATACAAATATTGAAACTGCATAATTTCATGGTTATTACCTTCTAAAATATGATGGTATATTTTTTTATAATATCATCGGGTTACTGCATTGCTTCCTCCATTATTTTTTTCCTCTAGAATACCTTTACCAGATTATTTTTCATCATCCTCAATACTAGATCATTAATATCAATAATATAGATGGGTTATTCATAGTAATATATATTACATTCCAAAGGGATTTTTTCATTGTTGATCACTTGTGTTTGTTCATCCATGTACTTTCATAAAAAGTATATATGAAACACATCATCTACATTTGAGAGATTTATATGAATTTACAAATTATTATAAAACATCCAATTATTTCCATAATTTCAAATGATCTAATTTACATAGTGATTAGATTTCCTTTCCTAAAAAAACATATAACACCCTTTCAAGGTGAAACATTCATGAAAACATGATCTTCTGTATGTAATTATAAATAATTCTTATGAAAATTAGCATAAATAAATTGCATACATTAAGCATGGTTAATGTGATCTCGATTATCAATTACCATTTTCACTGATTCTTTTACATGTTAAGTGTCGACCGGTTTTGTCTCACCAATATCTTCAAAACCAAGGGGAATTATAAAATCTCTTTCCATATTATTATTCATATGGAGGTCGTTGAATACTTCAATGGAAACTAATTTCTATTGGAAATATTTTCCAAATGTATATATTGATCCCAAATATCATGGAAGATTACTATTCATAACCTCAACATGTATTAAATTGTTTTAATTTTTCCTTAGGATTATCCGTCATATTGAGGAAGCACTAGTGCAGAAAACGTTTTTTACGTCGGTTATTTTTTATTATTTACGTCGGTTTTTAGGCGACGTTAATACGGACGACGTTATAAATAACGTTTTTTACGTCGGTTATTTAAAACCGACGTAATATCCCTAACTTCACGGTGGTTATCACGTCGGTTCATATAATAACCGACGTGATAAATATGCGCGGGGGGCTTTATCACGTCGGTTATTCCCTAAACCGACGTGATAAAAGGCCTGGGATATCGTTTATCACGTCGGTTATGTCATAACCGACGTGATAAACCCTTCCCCTGGCCTATTACCACGTCGGTTATTTAGGAAACCGACGTGATAAAAAGGCCTGGGAAACGTTTTAGCACGTCGGTTATTCAATAACCGACGTGGTAAATCGATTCCCAGGCCTTTTATCACGTCGGTTATACTAAGCACCGACGTGATAAAATCCCCGGGAAAGGTTTATCACGTCGGTTCTAGAAAAAACCGACGTGATAAACCCCTACCGATTTATTTACCACGTCGGTTATTTTATAACCGACGTGAAAGATTTTTTTTTTTTTTTAAATAATTGCACTGCTCTCACCAAAAAGCAACCAGAAACCAAACAAAAATAACCATGCCAGCCCTCCCCCAAGCCCCAACTGAACCCCACCCTCATCTATACCCACCTAACAACCTGGCCAGCCCTCCCCCACCACATTGGAGCCCCACCACAACCCTTGGACACCCCTCCCATATCCCTTGGACACCCTCCACCCCTTGGACACCCCCAAGACCCCTAGTACAGCCTCAAACACCCATTGGACACCCCCCCCACACCTTGACAGCCCTCCCAGACCCCTTGGACACCCCCCCCCCCCCTCATTTACACCCAACCTGCCCCTTGGACACCCCCCCACCCCTTCGACAGCCCCCCCACCCTCATTTACACCCCCCGAACACTAGGACAGCCCCAAACACCCCTTGGACACCCCTCCCATATCCCTTGGACACCCCCCCACCCCTTGGACACCCCCCACCCACTGGACAGCCCCCCACCCCCTGGACACCCCCCCCGACCCCTTGGAAACCCCCCCTACCCCTTGGAAACCCCCCCTACCCCTTGGAAACCCCCCCTACCCCTTGGAAACCCCCCCATCCCCTTGGACAGCCCCAAACACCCCTTGGACACCCCTCCTATATCCCTTGGACACCCCCCACCACTTGGACACCCAACCGACTCCTTGGACAGCCCCAAACACACCTTGGACACCCCTCCCATATCCCTTGGACACCCCCACCCCTTGGACACCCCCACCCTCATTTACACCCCCCCCCCCCCCCCGACCCCTAGGACAGCCCCAAACACACCTTGGACACCCCTCCCATATCCCTTGGACACCCCCCAAACACCCACCCACCCCCTTGGAACCTCTCCCCCCATACCAAAATCCAGACCAGAAAAACCATCAACAGTAGACCAAAACAAGAAGTAGAGAAAAATTAAACATTCACTTATATAACATTCAAAACTTACAATGTCAACTTCAAAAAAAACTAAATCCAACCTAAACGACTACGAAATACACAATTACATTGACAATATTCAAAATTACATTTTACATTACAAACAACTAAAAGTCAATCGAACCTGTAAAATAATTTGACCACTCCACTTGTAAGTGTTTGATATCTTCAGCAGTAAAGGGTTGAGGGTCATCAAAAAGCTACAAAGGAAAAGGATAGTAGTCAACGTGTATAATGAATAAATCAAATTGAAATATTATTAGAAAGAGGAAATCTTACCAGGTCAAAACTCAGAACTGTCCCAGTTGTTATTATTTCATACATAAATCTTAACATGTAATATCCGCATTCGATGATGCCTTGTTGCTCATGACATTTCTGTTTGAATGAGTGTAAATTCAATATATTATTTTTATGTAATAAATCAAAATGTACAAATTATAAATGGATATTTACCTTCGCATGTACATATTTGATCTTGTAATTCCTTTTCTTTGCGCTTTTTCTAAAGTGGACCCATGCCCTGTTAGAAAATAATACGAATGGGGTAAATTTAAAATTCATTATAATATATAAAACTATTGTGAAATTGAAACTTACGTTTCCAATATATTCTTAAAACTTTCTCGCACATCATCATGGAGAGAGCATATCCAATAAAGTGTTTTCTCCCTAGGGCAAAAAACCCCTAACATCCAATGATCCCTGAGAAAAGGAAATTTAACGTTAGTGGTTTTTTATGTTAAAATATAATTAACTCTTTGAGAGGGATGTGTTTCATACCTCTCACAAAAAGGCATCATCCAACACTGTGTGATTACATTCTTTTCAAATCTATCAGCAATATAAAGCATTCTTTGTTCCTCATCCAATGCACATGCTTCAGGGGAAATCAATTGTGGGTCCATGAATCCATATACATCTGTCAGCTCATTCCTCTCACAAATTTTATACATATACCTAATACAAAGCAGACATAAGTATACATTTTTAATAAATATAACGCAAGGAAAAGGAGTTAAGACTTACATGATAAAAATTTTCACCACGTTGATGCCCATCTTATCTCCAGTGACAAACTCCATGATATCACTTTTCATAATCCCCACACATAGTTCACGTCCACAGACATGAGCTTCCATTGTAAAGTCATAATGATCCGCCAACAAATTTGAATATCTTGACAATTTGTCAAGACTGCTAGTATCTGCATCTGATGTCATAGCTATCTGTCTTTGTTGTTGTCTATACAGTATTTCTTTACCTTTGAAGTATTCCTGTAAAAATAAATTGAAAAATATATTAGTTTTCAAATGATAAAACATTAATAAAAATATAAAATAAAAGATATAACATCCATACCTCTATGGTAATGAGTCGAAGAAGTATGGATGGCCAAAGTAAAAAATGGCCGATACTATGTCCAACTGTCGTCACCTCATCTGTAGGTAATGGTATCCGAGCTGATCTATCTATAATATCCTGTACAGTGACCCTCTGATTCTCTACCTCTAACTGTTGATGATGAACTGTATCTCCTATACAATATACCATCCCATATGCAACTATATGATGTTGAGGATCATCAACATACAACTCACAATAAGTAGGTAGCTGCGGCGGAGGAGGAGGATCAAAAATGGGGTCCGCAGGCTGAGGTGGGGGAGTGGGAGCTACTGGGAGAGGTGGAGTGGGAGCTGCACCCTGAAATTGTCTTTGCAAGTCTGCAAACATTAACTGCACCGATGCTCTAATCTTGTCCTCCATTGTCGCATTAATATTATGGACTTCAGCCTCCAACGATTCTATTTTTTTTTTTATAAACTCCCTCAACGTTAGAAGTTGAGGAACGTGGCAACACTTTTCTTACCGATACACCTGCCGAATATCCTCTTACACGGCCAGGATGTTCGGGCTTTCCCAATGCCACAGATAAAATATCTTCCCTCCCAGATGGTGTAAATGTCCCCTGTGAACTCTGCTCCTCAAGAGAGTCCTGTAATAATTAATTGAACTTTTCTATAATGATTGGAAATATATGACGAAAATAGTAAACTTAAATAAATAAAATAGATATCTTACAATCCTCTCAACTACGAGTCTCGATTCTTCCGAAAGATATTGTCCTTTTTTGCCCTTCCGAGCTCTTTTCCATTTCTCATGTCTAGATGGAGGGGATGGAGGGGCCACCTCTCCAGAGCTTGAAGACTCAGCTCTTAGTTGTTGAAATTTTTCTGCCATCATTTGTTCTTCCAATAATGCATACCCTCCCCGAGATAAACTATGAGGGTATACATTTTTAGATTGGATCTCTTGATGAGCTTTCCTTGTTTGCTGTAAATTAAGAATAAGTAATCATTAACAAAACAATAATAAGATCATTTATATAAGAAAGCTTATAAAAGTTTACATTGCCCTTACCAAAAATGATTCTTTTCTTCTACTTTCAAAAAATTGTCTCCATGTGTCTTCATCTATAAAAGGATATATACGACATGGATTCTCACGACTCCTATGACCATAAATGAAATCAGATGAGAGGGTTGATTTGAAATCCCTCCATCTCCTAGCAGCCAACGATAAGCATTTCTTCCTGACTCCTCCAGTGTCAGGAATATCAAATGTCATCTGATAAAAAAGAGGTTAAAAATATTATATATACTAGAAACATTTAAAGAACAGTCAAACAATAGCAAAAGATCTTACCAAAATGGTCTCCCACAGCTGAGAAATTATCGCCTTATCCACACTTCTCCAATCATCATAAAGAATGCTTACTTTGCTCTTAGCCTGAGTTGCTACAAAACCCTTAAAATCTTTAGCATTTGGACCTCTAGGAAGATCATCCTCATCAAACTCCACGACTATCCTCTCCTCCTTCGTACGGGCAAGTGATAATTTTGGTAAACGTGTGCACCCACGCTTACCAACCTTTGAACTCTTTTTCGTAATAGGAGCATGTGAATGTTCCTCCCCAGATGTATGACCAATATGCTCATCTCCAGAATCATGTGGCTGATCAACTGATTGATCTGTCATTTTCCTTCAAATCAAAAAAACAAACATTAGTTCACAAATAGAAAAGTGTACTAAATTACATAATAGTAAACATCGGTAATATGATAAGCATGTTAAACAATGATAAACATGGTAAACACAGGCAAAATGTTGCCAAGGAGTTGGCATAAGAAAGCTGAAAAGTGGACTCACTGATGCCACCGGCCGGCCGCTGGCTCACCACCGGCCGGCCGGTGGAGCAGACAGCCTTCCTCTGTCTGGACCACCGGCCGGCCGCTGGATCACCACCGGCTGGCCGGTGGACCAGACAGAGAGCCTTCCTCTTTGTCTAAACCACCGGCCGGCCGCTGGCTCCTCACCGGCCGGCCGCTGGTGATCCAGACAGAGAGGAAGGCTCTCTGTCTGGTCCACCGGGCGGCCGGTGGTGATCCAGCGACCGGCCGGTGGACCAGACAGAGAGCCTTCCTCTCTGTTTGAACCACCGGCCGGCCGCTGGCTCAACACCGGCCGGCCGCTGGTGATCCAGACAGAGAGGCTCTGTCTCTGTCTGTACCACCGGCCGGCCGCTGGCTCACCACCGGCCGGCCGGTGGTTCAGACAGAGCCTTCCTCTCTGTCTGAACCACCGGCCGGCCGCTGGCTCAACACCGGCCGGCCGCTGGTGATCCAGACAGAGAGGAAGGCTCTCTGTCTGAACCACCGGCCGGCCGGTGGTGAGCCAGCGGCCGGCCGGTGGTACAGACAGAGAGGACCGGTTGCCGGTGCGCGCAGGACTTCTCCTCTTTACGGTTTTTATTGTTTTATCGTTTTGGTTTGATACATATTTTAATAAGTAAAAAATTTACAGTATCTAACATTATATGAAAAAACTAAATGTAAACAAGATATATACTTGTGTTACCTGTAATTTTAGGAATGTACAGTTGGATTGTTTTCCCAAATTCCTTCGTCGTGATCGTTCCTAATGGCACAAACCATGTCTTCAACATACTCATCATTATGTTCTGTTAATCTTTCCATGGAAGTAGGGATCTCACATAAATCAGCATCTTCATCAAATTCATCCTCACCAACATATTGGTTTTTCCCTTGTAAAACAACAGCCCACTGCATATCTGATTGATCTACTACATAGAAAATTTGTTTGGCATGTGTTGCCATTATAAAAGAATCAGCTGTGTCTTCCAATCTATTCAGATTAACAAGTGTCATTCCAAATTCATCGTGTCTGACACTGTTGTTACCGATAAACCATTTACAGTTAAAAACGGGAACTTTAATTTTAAAGTAATCAGCCTCCCATATGTCTTCAATCACTCCATAATATGCACTTGATGCCGAAATTGGGTTTCTGTCCTTAGCACTCGAAAAATGCATTGCTTCTGCAAACACCAATACACCACTATTCTGAACTGCACTTCTGTTGTCCTGAGCTTTCGTATGAAATGTATAGCCATTAATGTCATAAGCGGACCATGTTATCACATTTAAAGATGGACCACCCACTATCCATTTTAATGTCTCTGATACATCTGATCTACCAAGCAAGGTCTTTTTAAACCATGGCAAAAAAGTTTTGTTGTGCTCATTCAAAATCCACATTTCTTTCTTCTTTGGATGACATTGTTTCAACTCATTAATATGCAATGTGATATACGGTTGAACATCAGCTATGTTATTCAAGATGTATGATTCTAACTTCTTCATATGTTCAGCTGACAGTGATTTGACTTTCAAGCCACGAATCCCCTTTCCCTCATTATTAACCCGTTCATGGCGAGATGGAGGCAAACCTATGTGTTGCGCCGTAGCCAAGTAACTCGTACAAAACTCTGCTACCTCCTCAGAAATATACTTTTCAATAATGGAGGCTTCAGGTCGATATGGATTTTTAACATATCCCTTTAATATTTTCATATACCTTTCAAAAGGATACATCCAACGAAGATATACAGGTCCACAAAGCCTTATTTCTCGAACCAGATGAATCAGTAAATGCACCATCATATCAAAAAAAGTTGGAGGAAAATACATTTCCAAATGACAAAGTATAATAATTGCATCCTTTTCCAAAATGTTCAAAGCATTCACATCAATCGCCTTGTTGCAAATTGAATTGAAAAAATAACACAACCTCATTATAGTCTTTCTGACACGGATGGGCAATATTCCACGCAGTGCAACTGGTAGAATTTGTTGCATCATGACATGACAATCATGTGATTTCATACCTATCAACTTCAAGTCTTTCAATGAGACAAAATTTTTTACATTTGAAGAATAACCTTGAGGCACTTTGATATCATGAAGACACTGACAGAAGCTACTTTTCTCCCTCTTCGATAATGTATGACAAGCCGGGGGAAGAAATGTTCGTCTTCCTTTAGGAGTGGGAGCTAACTCTAAACGTATTCCCATTGACAGTAGGTCTAACCTTGCATTCAACCCATCTTTTGTCTTTCCTTTAATATCTAGCAATGTTCCGATCAAAGAATCACAGATATTCTTCTCCACGTGCATGACATCAATATTATGTTTGACTTCATGATACCTCCAATATGGTAGCTCAAAAAATATTGACCTTTTCTTCCAAATATGTCTATCATTACCAGATTTCTGTGTCTTTCCCAATGTCACATCAAGGTTTTTCACCCTCTCAAAATACAATTCTGGGGATAAAGGTTGAGGTGCAGTATCAAATTCTTGTGAGCCATTGAATGCCTTTTTTAGTCTTCTATAAGGGTGATCCATAGGCAAAAACTTTCGATGACCCATGTACACTGTTTTCCTCCCATGATGCAATTGACAATATGACGTCTGTTGTTCGCAAATTGGACATGCTTTATGCCCTTTAACACTGTATCCAGACAAATTTCCATATGCTGGGAAGTCATTTATAGTGAATAGAAGCACTGCATGCAGTTGAAAATATTCCATTTTATAAGAATCATACACCCTAATACCATCAGCCCATAAAAGTTTCAAATCATCAATCAGCGGTGACAAGTATACATCAATATCATTGCCGGGTTGCTTTGGACCAGAGATCATGATACTCAACAAGACATATTTGCGCTTCATACAAACTTCAGGAGAGAGGTTGTAAATTACCAATAAAACAGGCCATGAACTATGTGTGCTACTGAGGGTTCGGTATGGATTCATTCCATCTGTGCACAAGCCTAGTCTCAGATTTCTAATTTCATTTCCAAATGTAGGGTACTGGGCATCAATTTTCTTCCATTGTGGACAATCAGCTGGATGACGTATTTTTCCATCACATACCCGCTCATCAGCATGCCATCTTAACCTTTTTGCATCATGTGAATTAGCAAATAAACGTTTGAAACGAGGAATTATAGAAAGATACCAAAATACCTTTGAAGGGAGCTTTGTAATCTCTACATCAGCTTGTGATTTTTCTTTCACCTTATACCGTGATGTCCCACATTTGGGACACTCTTTCAGAAATTCATATTCCTTCCTATATATAATGCAGTCATTCGGACATGCATGTATTTTCCTGTATCCCAATCCCATCGGGCATAATATTTTTTTGGCCTTATAATGTGAATCTGGAAGATCGTTATCTTTTGGAAGAATGTCTTTCATCAATTGTAGCAGCTCTGTAAAACTTCTGTCACTCCATCCATGTTTCGCCTTCAGGTTAATCAATCTTAACACCGCCGACAAAACCGTAAAATCTGTACAACCAGGATATAATGGTTTTTCGGCATCACCATATAGACGTGCAACTCTCGGTTCTATCTCAATTTGTTCTGCTACAATATCGCGAATCATTTCATCAATTCCATCGGAGTTACCATCTTGCGATTCATTATCATCAGTGACATTCTGTCCAGTTTCGCCATGCCAAATCCAAGGGTTGTAACTCGGATTGAAACCATGACAAATCAGATGATCTTTTATCTCTCTACTTTTCAACTTCTTCATATTCAGACATTTCAGGCATGGACAGAAAAAAATGTCACTACTTGGAACATTTCGTTTAGCAAATTCCAAAAAGGCATCAACACCTTCCTCATATTCATTGCTCATTCGATGTGCCGTAATCCAACTTCGACTCATTATTACCTATAAAAAATAGCAAAAATATATATATTTTTTAGATAAGACAAATATATGTTTATATGAAACAAATCATAATTTGAATATAACAATTTTGAAATATAAAACAAATCGATGTGTAAACCCCCCTGGACACCCCCCGACCCCTCTGGACAGCCCCCCACCCCTCCTGGACACAACCCCCCACCCCCGACCTGCTTGGACACCCCCCTGGACACCCCCCAACCCTCTGGACAGCCCCCCCACCCCTCCTAAACACCACCCCACCCCCTACCCCCTTGGACACCCCCCTGGACACCCCCAACGCCCACCCACACCCTTGGACAGCCCCCCACACCCACCCACCCCCTTGTAAACCCCCCTGGACACCCCCTGACCCCTCTGGACAGCCCCCCACCCCTCCTGGACACCACCCCCACCCCCTACCCCCTTGGACACCCCCCTAGACATCCCCCAACCCTCTGGGCAGCCCCCCCACCCACCCGGACAACCCCAAATACCCTCTGGAGAGGCCGCCACCCACTTGGACAGCCCCCCACACCCATCCACCCCCTTGGACAGCCCCCCACACCCATCCACCCCCTTGGACACCCCCCTGGACACCCCACCGACCCCTCTGGACAGGCCGCCACCCCCTTGGACAGCCCCCCACACCCACCCATCCCCTTGGACACCACCCTGGACACCCCCCGACCCCTCTAGAAAGCACCCCCACCCCTCCTGGACACAACCCCCCACCCCCGACCTGCTTGGACACCCCCCTGGACACCCCCAACCCTCTGGACAGCCCCCCACCCCTCCTAAACACCACCACCCACCCCCTACCCCTTGGACACCCCCCTGGACACCCCCCAACACCCACCCACGCCCTTGGACAGCCCCCCACACCCATCCACCCCCTTGGACAGCCCCCCACACCCATCCACCCCCTTGGACACCCCCCTGGACACCCCACCGACCCCTCTGGACAGACCGCCACCCCCTTGGACAGCCCCCCACACCCACCCATCCCCTTGGACACCACCCTGGACACCCCCCGACCCCTCTAGAAAACACCCCCACCCCTCCTGGACACAACCCCCCACCCCCGACCTGCTTGGACACCCCCCTGGACACCCCCCAACCCTCTGGACAGCCCCCCCACCCCTCCTAAACACCACCACCCACCCCCTACCCCCTTGGACACCCCCCTGGACACCCCCCAACACCCACCCACGCCCTTGGACAGCCCCCCACACCCACCCACCCCCTTGTAAACCCCCCTGGACACCCCCGACCCCTCTGGACAGCCCCCCGCCCCTCCTGGACACCACCCCCCACCCCCTACCCCCTTGGACACCCCCCTGGACATCCCCCAACCCTCTGGACAGCCCCCCCACCCACCCGGACAACCCCAAATACCCTCTGGAGAGGCCGCCACCCACGTGGACAGCCCCCCACACCCATCCACCCCCTTGGACACCCCCCTGGACACCCCACCGACCCCTCTGGACAGGCCGCCACCCCCTTGGACAGCCCCCCACACCCACCCATCCCCTTGGACACCACCCTGGACACCCCCCGACCCCTCTGGACAGCCCCCGACCCCTCTAGATAGCACCCCCACCCCTCCTGGACACAACCCCCCACCCCCGACCTGCTTGGACACCCCCCTGGACACCCCCCAACCCTCTGGACAGCCCCCCCACCCCTCCTGGACACCACCCCCCACCCCCTACCCCCTTGGACACCCCCCTGGACACCCCCCAACACCCACCCACACCCTTGGACAGCCCCCCACACCCACCCACCCCCTTGTAAACCCCCCTGGACACCCCCCGACCCCAAATCCATGCACCTATGCCATGGTTGTGTGTGAATAAAGTAGTAACAACTGTAAAAGGGCAACCCATCCAAATGGACACGCCCCAACCCTCTCGGGGATTTATAGAAAACGATGAAAAATTAGTGAAATCATAAAATTACTCAATATTGCAAGTCGAACAAATAGATCTAGGGATGATAAATAAGATTATGGTGCCAAAACGAGTTAAAAGGGTTCGCAATCGAAGAATCTTAGCTAGTTTCAACAAAAAAATCACAACACATATATATTTACTATCCGCGAAAAAAAACGAACGAGTGGGAGGATTACCTGAGTGCTGCGAGTTTAGATGATTGATCCGAGGAGATTAAATATGAGAAACGATGATCGCAAAACGAATCTAAACCAACGAAATGGACGAGCCGATTCGGGTTTACGCGCGAGAGAGACGAGTCGCGACTGTCGAAGGTAAACTCGCGAATGACAATCCACGGGTCTGGGTAAATTTTTAATTGAGTTATCACGTCGGTTATTCAATAACCGACGTGATAATTGTTTTAAAAACATTTATAACGTCGGTTATTTCAATAACCGACGTAAAAAACTTCCTCCGATTCATTGTTTACGTCGGTTATATAATAACCGACGTAAAAAATGGCTCAAAATCCGCGTTTTTTTACGTCGGTTATGGAATAACCGACGTCAAAAACATCTGCGGATTCTTTTTTTACGTCGGTTATTTTATAACCGACGTCAAAAAGCCTTCAAAAACCGCGTTTGTTACGTCGGTTATTCAATAACCGACGTGAAAGGGCCTTCGAAAACCGCGTGTTTTACGTCGGTTATAAAAATAACCGACGTAAAAAACGAAGCCGCGAGATTAATAACGTCGGTTATTTGTATAACCGACGTTAAATGTGTACCGAACACAGGTTTTTACGTCGGTTATTTCTTAACCGACGTAAAAAACCTCGTTTTACATATTATGACGTCGGTTTTATATAACCGACGTAAAAAATGGTGACGTAAAAAACGTTTTCTGCACTAGTGAAGGAATATAGTTCTCAAAAAAACTCTCAGTATCAAGATCCTTATGACAAATCTGCATTAATATTGATGTAAAACAAGGATATTGATCAAAATAAAATAAAATATGTTCTTTATAAATTCTTATATATTAATTAATATGGAGCCTTGTGAGGTTATAAAGAGGTAAATCAGATCTTTTGGCGAGGAATTATATATATTCTGTTCTGTGATGAATGAAAACATGTATGGAATTATTTTTGGTCATATTCAATGGTATTCCAATGAAAAAATAACTAATAGTGTTATCCCATTTCAACATATGATTATAAAGAGGCCTCATAACTCAAATAGGATTCTACCACACTACATTCATTGGTTGACAAACCAAGAATTTTACACATAATAAAAATATTCTTAACTAATTTTATCCAAAATTTTTTTTTATTGAATTCCATATACACCATTATGATTCAAGGGTGTATTGAGACGTTAGTGTTATGATATAATTACAAAAATTATATTTTAAATCTTGTATAAATGGAAAAATTAATCTATTAATAAATATTATAACTACATATTAAAAAATGAAGTGTTCTAATTTACCATTGTTCACAACATTAATCATTATCAAAATGTTATCCTTATTAATTTTAGAATTCATTATGATATTTAGTAAATATATATTTCTGATCAATTGAAAAATCATTAATGTATCACATTACATATAAATTAATACATGTATATTTATAAGAATGGTAATCATAATTTCTTTCTAAATAATCAATTGGTTCAGAATTCCAATATCTTTCATACTGAATGTATTAACTGAGTTATTTTCTTTCCCTGGGATGTAGTGTCTTAAGAAATAATAATCCTTAAGTAGCTCAAGCAGTAAACTTTCTTCACATATTGACCTGTAATATTAAAATATTTATTTCATTATTGTATGATCTATTCATATCAGACATGTTTCCAAATAGATATAATGTCTCCATATCTTGAAAGATAAGATTACCGATACAAACTCAAGATCATGGGTTGGATAGTTTTGTTCATTAATTTTGAATATCCTTGATTCATAAATAATAAATTTTAATTTTACATTGAGATACAACCAATTCAATACTTCTATGAACCACTATATATTAAAAAAATATCACTTTTAGATTGTAGAGATAATATTGGATCATTGAATAATATCAACATTAGATCATCATAAAATAATTCACATTAAATTTTCAAAAAAAAATTGACTCATTTATAGGTAATAATTATTAATGGTTTATCTAATCATGTAAAATTATGAACGAATGTCTAATTGTAACCTTCCAACCCAATGAATCTATATACCATATTTTAGTTAATTGGTGTATGCCATTTTATGACTTCCTTTTCATTTTCATAATCAACTAAGATTCCATCCATGTATAAAATATAGAAATTTAAAGAATCATCTTGAAGCCATTAAAAACACATTCTGAATTTACCATATAACTATATCATGTTAAAGTCTTGAATAATGATCCCCATGATATTATCATGTTCCCCATATCATTTATAATATACAACAATGTCATTAATGAATACAACAAAAAAATTGTCAATATAGTAGTAGAAACATATTTTCATTATATCAATAAAATCATATTGAGAGTTAGTAAATACAAATGGAATTAATTTAAACTTATAATGATCATGTTGGGTTGGAGAATCTATCTTTAGAATGACTTCCTTCAATGTTTAAAATATGTGATTCTTGCAACAAAGATCGAAAATGGAAATAATTGGGCTCTATCAATTTGATAGAATAATTCAACAACGTGAGTAAGATGATACTTTTTCATTATCATAATAAAATTCATTTCACTATAATCAATTCATACCATCATGTATCCACATTTTTTATTTAAAATGTAAATGGGGGATCCCCAAAATGAAACACTATGGAGAATAAATCCCTTATCACACAACTCTACTCATTGTTTCTTTAGCTCCACTAATTCCCCAGTTTCCATTATATATGTTGTATTTGATAATATACTTTATTAAATAAATAAATAAATGTAAAACACAACTTAATTATATGGGTGTGTCCAAATAATTTCTTAGTAATTACATCAATGTATTCTGGTATAATAGGTACAACCTAGATTTTAATTTCACCCACCGCATCCCTAGATATTGTTTTCACTTATACAATAATTTCATTCATTATAGAAGTTTGTATATGAATCTAGATATGAATTGGATGTTGATTTCTTATAATAATGATATGGACTTCAATATCAACCTCACAAATCATGATTTCATTTTCCATGCAATATATTTTTTAGCATATTTTCAATTACAGTAAATACAAAGGATTATATCAATGTTAAACATTATTATGCTTATATGGTTGGATAATAAATATTGTTCATGAGTCAAAATAGGGACATACTGGCTCTTATATTATCCAATGATACTTCCCTTTAGACTTTTTATTTACAAATCCCATATTAAATCAAAAGAGAATTGTCTAATTTTCATAGAAAATTGTGTAGATATAAAATAGAGTGATGATTTAGAATCAATTAAGGCATTGGATAAAATTTAACATTGGATTAATGTACCTTCAACAACATTATTGGTTTCTTCTACATCGACTATAGTGATCTCATAAACATGGCCATATCCTGAAAGCTATTTGGTGGAATACTCCCTTTATGACTAGGGAATTCATTTACGTCGTTCCCCATCTTCCTAATTGTGATATAATAAATATCAATGTTTTTTCTTCCCCTTTTATTATTTAACATTATGGAATTTTTCTCCACACTTATAATATACTCTCTATAAATTCAAGTGTTTATAGGGTGATTTTTTCTATAGTTCACATAACATGAGAATTGATTCAGTCTATTTTTTTCATCAATAGATTCTGCATTTCATGTTTTTCTTATGACCTATACTTCTATTAGTTTTCCATGAATATGTATTATCATTATAATTACATATTTTTTTATGTAATAAAAACTAATTTCTTCATATAATGAATAATTCAAAGAAACCAACACCCTTTAGAGACTTAGTTTATGACCTATGATGAAGAGGGTAATCTTGATCATCGTGTTGTTTATTTAATCTATGGAATATATTGCTAACATTATAATGGTAAATTAATTTACCACAAAATTTTCATCATCCTTTTCAATAATATATAAAATATTCTATTCATCCAAATTTATTGATCAATATTGAAATATTTTGTAAAAAAAAATTCTATTTAAAATAATCCTAATCCAAGTGTTCTATTTATTATTCCTCGCATATATTTTGTATCCAAAAATACCATTGATCATCATCTCCATTGATTCGACACACTGAAAGTGTACCATTTCCATTAAACTACATCAAAAAGCTATAAATTTACCCTCCAGTGTCTTAATCCATTTATCAGCTACAATTGGATTACTAGTCCCACTAAATGATGAGTTATTCTATTTTATACAAATATCCACCAGATGATAATATCATTAGGGAATGGGTTCCTCTATATGGTAATTGTTATATTTTATATACTAATTAATCTTACCTAATATATCAACAATTTTCTCAATTCTAATACTAGTTGTATTGGATTCCTTATCATGTAAATATCAACATTACCCTTGTTCATTGATATCATTATTTATTTCATACAACGTTTCAAAAAAAATTTAATATTCTATATTATCTTATATAATTTTTTAATTTAAAAACTAATTTACAATTCAAAATATTGTGTAATATATAAAATAAATTTAAAATTTATACAATGTTAACCTTATAAACAAAAATAATTATTTCTCTTGAGATGTCCTTAAATTAAAATCCTTTATAATGGTTTTTAAATAAAATTTCAGTTATATTAATATTATCCCTCAATAGTATCAAAATAGGGGTCCAAGAAGGACCATTTTCTTGTTGTATGTAATGATTTAGTCAATCCCAAAATTCAATTTTCTTAGTTATTACCTATAGGAAGACCCTTAGATTATGATATATATTTATTTCTAGGAATTCCCTTAGATTATGTACACTAACATAACATTAAGATGTTCTTACAAACATATATTAAAATTATACCATATAGTGTAGTTTAGTAACATAAATTTTCTTAAATCTAGTTTTTCACGTTTTCTACTAACATTCTCTGATACCTAATGTAATTACCCATACCCCATAATCAAATAACTATTTTGTTACATTATAAAATTGGAATAAATACATAATTGAAATCCAAAAGGAAAAACCCATTTACTGTTTTGGAATAATAGAAACATACATAATTACCATATACATTGATAATAGAAAATAAATCAAAATCAAATAAACAAATCATCATATTTGAAAAAAATTACATGAATTAATCATTATAAATAGTGGAAAGGAAAAAAATATGTGTCAGCTCAAATTTTTTGTTTTGGTTCAGTACTAGAGAATAAATAATTATTCAATGGGGATTATCAATATGCAATGATATATAACAGAAAATAGGTTATATTTCAACAACATGATTGTAGGAATAGATAATGTATACTCAAATTTTCAAGGTAAGTAACTAAAATCACAAGGAATTTAATAAATAATTGGTAATGAAAATCATTCGGAGACAATGTCATAGTGAAAATATCATGGATAGTAATAAGATATTATTGAATGAAGATAATTATTTATTATCGGGGTTCCAATTTCCTAGGAAAATGATAGCATTACCATCAATATGTATCCTTGATATAGTTTAACTCATACTGGTTAAAAAACTAATTTGATTTGGAAAACTAATTCCTCTCATGAGACTACTGATGCAATGATGAGATTTCATTAACCAGTACCCAATCCATGTAATTAATGTCAAATATATTCATCATATATCAAATTATAGATCTAATTCATTAAAAATATGCCATATCAAATATATATATTGAGTAATGGATAAATATAAATAAATATCATCCCAATTAATCAAATATCATTCAAAGTAGACACCATATGTGAACATGGTATACGATTTAAGAAACTATCATATTAATAACAAAATAATATGGATATTCAAGAGAAATTTTATTTCTAATAAATAATTATTACAAAAATGTTTCTATTTCAAGAGATAATTCTCACTAAAAAAGATAGATTGCACAATAATTTTTACATTTCTGTAATTTTCTACTCGTATAACATTTTATGTAATAATTAAAATTTAATCATATATTATATTTAAGGATAATATATTCCTGAAATAAAATTTAATGGGGTAAATATATAAACCAATTATAATCCAATTGGTGCATAATGTCAAATAAGTCACAATTTAATGTAAAATTGGATGAATCCCCTAAACTTATGCTTTTTTTGGTGTAATGGTCATTAAAATCATTTATAATGGTTTTATGAAATTGTATAACTTATCCTAGATCCATATTTGTTTTTATATTATCATATATGATCCTTTTATAACATCGTATCATCTATTTGTTAATTACCATTCTTTATTTTTATTTCACTGTGTATTAATTACCCCAATTTTCATGTATGTTTTGTCTTGTTATTATTTGTCCTTCATACTCCAATAACGATTTAACCATCAAAATAATTTAAAAAAATGACATAAATATCATATATATTAATTATATATGTATTTATATTAATCCATTAAATTTTGATGATAGTAAATATAATACACCCTTCTTGGAGAGAGAAGTTTGTACTTGTGAATGAATGATGCTTCCATTTTCATGTCATATAGAAATAAATTAGAGGGCATGATATATATATACATATATATTATCATTAATGTACAATAATTTATTCATAAATATAATATATTTTTATTACAAAAACCCTTTATACATTCCATGTAAAGCAGGAATGAAGCACATCGCTTCATTATGTTTTAGTACACTGTATACAAGAGTGATGATATCATATTCAAAAAAATGGATGGAATGGATATATATGTGAGATAATAATTTCAAAAGAATATTAACATCATAAATATCATATATAAAATATTTATGCTTTAAATAAATCATTATTAACGACCCTTAAAGGTGGTAATGGAAAAAATGAATGATATTGGTTCTCAACGATGTAGTCCACCATACACATAACTGATGATTTCATAATCCATTTTAGGGAAGAGTGTGAATATGAAGGTCATACCATTAACATACCGAAATAAAATTATATGGAAGATATTGATCAAATTATATAATCATATATAATTAATAATTGAATGATTTGTAGAAGGAAATAAAATAAAAACGTTTTTAGAATATCTTGTCATATATCATCCTTATGTTTTCACTGATTCTGTCCTATGACTTATTTCAAAATTATATTTTTCTTATATGATGATGTTATATATAATGTGGAGTTTTTTGGGAATTTCAAAATCGATCCAATGTGGATTTCATGTGTCAATAAGTGGTGAGATGGGAAGGCCTTTTATAAGTCGGGTGAGTGGCAGACATGTAATTTTTGAAACTGTGAATTCCACCCATGTTGTTTCTTGTCACTAGGCCCCAATATTTATTTATTATTGATCATAGAAGTTATAAGGTATTAATATGGTGAAAATGCGGTTATTACATGTTTTTGGTCATTCCTAAAAGTTGTAGACACATTTTATCTTCTAAGTATTATTTTCTACATTGATCACCACAAATAATATTTACTATTTCCACGAATACATTTTGTAATAAATATTGTTAAATTTAGTCGATATGATTCATTATTATGATTAAACCAATAGTGCAATTTTTTCCATATTTATTCCTAATATATGTATAAAAATAATTTAAAAATAATCCTGTATAAATTGCATGAATGTGGGTTTTTTAATGTCAAATTGGTTAAATATTTTTATGTTTGTATATCAAGATTACGTTTTAAAACAATTACAATGATCTAAATTTGGATAATAGATGTATAAATGAAGTATTTTTTACTTTAATACCAAATAAAATTATAATGTAACATTATAACTTATTTAGAAGAAAATTTATTTTTTCAATTAAAATTAATTATTGTTCACTATTCATTAAAATTATAAAGCTTGTAAGAAAAATCCAAAAAATTCATATGATGCTAATTTTCATATTAGAAAATAAAAAAATATTTTAATATTTTCAAATAAAAATTCTAAAATAGTTAGAATTTAATATTTCATTATTTTTGAAAAGTGTGAGTAAATAGTGTTTTGTTTAATTACGGTGCTACGTGCATTGCAAGCAAGGAACAAAGTAGAATTTATTGTAAAAGGAAAATATTTTCATGTCCTATGGTTTTTCACCTACCAAATTTAATATTATATTATGATTTAAATTTCAAGAGAAATATTTATTTAACTGGGATAATGAAGCACTAAGAAATTTAAAAAGTCTATATCTTTTAAATGTGTTAATTGAGTTTGATAACATACTCCACACACTATGCAAAATAAAAATAAAAGTTTGATATATTTTTATAAAAATTTAAATATATTGTATGACAGTGAAAAACTACACATTTAATTTGAAAAATTAATTACTGTGAATACATTCTATATTTTAAGTATATAGTAAATAATGACTACTTTTAATATGAATTAAATTCTATTGTTTAATTTAAAATTTCTAATAAATTCATTTATTATTTTGAAAATTAGTTTATAAAATAAATTAATTTTATTTTATACAAATTTGTTTTTAATGATTCATATGGTTAATGATAAACTATGTTTGATATTAACATTTTTTTAAAACTAATTTATATATAGTATTATAAGAAACTGAAATAACAACACATAAGATTTCAAAATGTAATTTTCCAAATTAGGATGATTTTTCATTCTATATGTGATTTTACTCAAAAAAATTCAAAAAATTATTAACGAAACATTTAATTTATATAAATTAAGTAATATATCGTAATAAGAAACAAATTATACAAAATTTTATTGGTAAAATTTTTTATTCATTTTATTATATTTTTTTACTTGGAAATCATATTCCCTGATTTTTTAGTACTAATTATAATTTGAATTTTCTTAAAAAATCTATTTCTGTGTTTTTTTAAGGGGTATATTAAAAGGATATGTGGTTTTATATTTACATGAATGCATCTTATACATTATTTTTTATAATAATTTAATTTATGTAATTTAAATCATTTTCCTTGACAATTTTACAATACATAAATATATATTTCCTAAAACCCGTATTCCTCTAAATAAAATTACTCGATTATGTATATTTATTTTAAAATAAAAAATTCACAAGAATAAAAAGTGTAATTGATGTTATGATTTTTCAATTTTGAAATATTAGTATCATATTAGTTACAAAAATAATACTAATATTATTCATTAAAATTTTCTACATATTTTTGTACTTAATTAATATTAAAAATGTAAATTAGGGAAAAAAGTTCAAATTCTAAAAAAATAACATAGTCACCAAATTTTTTCTAAAAATGGAAAAGTTGAGGTTATTTTTGACACAAAATCATTTTTCAAACCTATTTATTCAAAAAAAATATCAAATTTTTATAGTGTTGGTAAATTGTATTAAATTTAATGGTTACACCCAAAACTACTCTTTCATTTACTTATAAAAGGGTAAAAACATCACCACATAAAGTCAAGACTATCATCCAAAATTATCCTTGAAAATAATAAATTTTAATCTCCTGATAACCCTGCGCAATAACAAAATCCCCTTTTCAGCAATAGATATACTAATCTCATTAAACTCGTGGATATTTCCAATAAAATTTTCATTCCCAAAAATATGAATTATCAAATAGGTAGAATTATTTTTAATTATAATCATTTAAATATATTCTAAACACACTAATATGTTTTTATATTTTAAATTATATATGTTAATGTTATAATATTAATGTAATTATCATTATTTATCTACATACGACCTTAATTAAAAAAATATAACTATTGTTCATGCATTTCACAAAAAACCACCTTCATGAGAGAACATTTCTTTATCAACGTTGTTTATAGGGAGAGATAAAAGATTTAATTAAAGGATAAATATGATTTTAATGATATAATTATGTATATATTTGAAAAATTAGAAATATTATAATTAATAAAACCAATACTCACTCATATTTAATTGCATCAGTTAAAATAATCTTAGTCAGAGGATAACATTTTATCCTAATTGATTAATATTTTCATATCGATTAATTATTATTGTTATTATTACTTAGAATTTTCAAATATCGGTCTAATTAAAATAAAATAATATCATTGTTTTCTTTCAATGAGGTTATTACCACTCGTCCATCTCTTAATCATTCCTTAAATAAGGGCATGTTCATGTTTGGTTCGATTTCACCACGTAAGTAAACAATACTATGAATGTATAACGTGAATGATTATGTAAATAATATATCCATTATAACATGATTTAAATTATAAATTTTTTATTATTTTTGGAGATTCTATATTTATATTTAACTCATCTGTTAATGAAACACACTTTGATAATCATGAATCACCAAAATATTTTGATTTTTGATTTCATCATCAATTATAATGACAAAAAACCTATGAAATTTATTTTAAACAACATAAATAATTATAATTATTGTAAAAAAATTATTTTATGGATCTATTAATGATTGAATTGTAAATATTAATTAAAATATTTATTATAAACACCCAAAAGAGAAAACCTGAAGATTTCATATTGGGAATTAATATTAATGGAATTTTTATATTAAATTAGATATGATATAACTTTATTAATTATTGAATAATCTTTCTATTTTTCTGATGCAGAATGATAAAATACATTCATGGAATTCATCATAAGAGATAAGGGTTTTCATCTTAATTTCCCTTTATTACGACTAGTACTGTTTCAATGCACAGAATTTCATATATGTGTAGTTTATATTTCCTATTTGAGATATAATACCTTGATTTAACATTTATTAATGTTATTTAATATTCAATTTAATTCCCTGTATTTCAAGGGGATCTTTTCAAATGTTTCTAAATTGATAAAATATTCATATGTATTGATTATCATTCTTTAAGAAATACTACATTATGTGCACAATGAATCTATTGTATGATATATATAATTTCCATTGTATTATTTTTAACATAAATCATTATACTTCATGGTATTCATAAGGAAACATTTTCCCTTATTCAAGAAGATTTTGATTTAGGTTTTTCTAATTATTGAGGATTTTTGGGAAGTCAATTTTTTTATTATGTTATGATTATTCTTTGAACGTTTTTTATTTTATATAGGTTACATTATAAAATTTTATTATATCATTTCATAATATATCAGTTTCTCATAGTGATATGAATTATTGAAAAAAAATCCTTTTGAAAAATATTCCACCCTTGTTGGATATTTTCTTTTAAAATCATCCCATTTCTCTCCCTGGATGGATCCAAACCATGTTATTCCATTATTTAATTAGTTCATTATTCAACATAATATGAATTTTTTTTTCATATTTCCAATTGGATGATGATCACTTAGAAAATATGTTATTATATTGGCATGGGGAATGTAATTGGAATTATGATATATATGATTATAGTGAGGTTGGCTATGATTTATTTTACCACCCACATTCTTTAAGAAGATGTATTATGATCATGTTTTTATTATTATTGGAATGAGGAAAAATATTATAAATCCAATACATATAATAATTTGGAAATCCAATTTTTATATTTTAACCATCTACCATATTTCTATGAATGTGTAATGTTAATGTTATCCCAATTATTGATATATGGAAGTTTATTGAAATTACAAATTTTTTATTATACATAATGTTATGTTTTATGTTTAGTTAGCGGTTCCTTTTAGGATCATATAAAAGGTCATGTTACAAATTATGGTGAATTAATTAAAATTAAAAATTTTATGGGTAGGGTCCATTACTATATATCCATTAAATGGATCCATAAGCCTCAATAGAGAAAAAAGTTTTAGTGTTTAGTATATGTTTTCTCAATGTAGTAACATGTCTTAACTATGATCTTGACAACCTGTAATGTGTCTCATCCCAAGGCATTGACATTTGAATTTTTTTAAATTATGAATTCCATTATTATGAGAACCTTATTATATAGAATATTTCATTTATTGTCATGTATATGACATGATATGAGTTCCATGTTAATTATAGAATAATATAGTTAACATCTTTGTCTCATAATATTTATCCTATTTTATGCCATTATTTATTTAGTAATATGTTTCCTTTACTGAGGGTTTGATCTCACACCTACTTATGAATCTATTAACTAGGGTATATATAAATGTAATAAATGAGATTTTTTTTGGAAATATTACACATGTAAATAATTTTTTGGAATACATTCAATACATGTAATGTAATAATCAGGTATGTATACAATGGAAATGATATCCCTTTGAATCAAAGAATTTGATAATTCTTATTTTATATTTTTTCCTAATTCATTAAATATCAAATTAAAAAAACATCCTTTAAATGTAATATAATCAATTATAATTTTTTTAATTATGTATTGATATATGAACACCATTATATGCGGTGGTAAAGATGTATGAAAAAGTATTTATTTGTTGAATCGGATTTTCTAGTGCAGGTCTATGATGTTAAACAACATGATGTTTCAAATTTGAGGAATCATTTTGTAAGTGGATCCCATATAAGGGAAACCAACATTATAATGGATATTCAATAAAAATTATTCAGAATCAAACTCATAACATTCTCCTAAGAATAATGAATGATGAAGCATTGATCGATGTCAACACTTGCAGCCATGGAATTTGGGTGACCCATTATCATTGCATAATCCATTATAGAAGACATCTATATCAATAGAAATTAGAAATATTTTTTTATTATAGTGGTAGAATAGTTTTTATTTTAAAAGGACTCTTAATAAAGGAATAATATCACATGGGAAATGTAATATGTGGTGTATAAACAAAAAAGTGTCATGTGAATCACATGACCATTATAGGGTCCCATGAACCACTTATGACCCAACTGATCTCACAAATAACATGAACCACTAACGATGTGTGATGCATGGTCATCATGATTTACCATTTATTCGTATGTATCATGACTATTCAATTTGTTGAAATCACATTATGGGGTCAGGAAACAATGTCATGAAATGGGTTATTATGATGAAATCATGTGAGAGAGAAAATTCTAAGTGATTTGGAAGCATGGATTGTTGGTGGAATTGGATGCCCATTTCCCTCATTTTTATAGGAATATTTTATAGATTACAAGGGGACATTTAGAATACTAAATGTTATCGAGATGTTAATAGGTGAAAGCCAAAGGGTCTCAAATGAGCTTTAAAATTCATAGAACTCAGTCATTGATCATTATTAAGGACAAAAATATTGAGCTGTGGCATTTTTGGACACCAGATAAATAGAATTTTTTAAAATTAGAGTAAAAAAATACCCAAATCACATGTTCTATGTTTTGGTATAAATTAAAATTATGATAGGGAATGTGAACTGGTGGTTCATGTGTTTCCTAGTGTGACTGCATAAACCATTAATATAAATGAAAAAATATAATTAGTTTTCAAATATTATGGGAAATTTATGAAAGGTGAAGAGAAATTTTCTGATAGGTTTCCCAATAGATCACATGACCACGAACATTCTAATGAATTTTCCTAAATATATATTTTCACCACATAGAAATGGATTTAGTTGACCAATGTTTCCTTTGATAGGAACATAATGATATTTTTATTAATTAAATTGTGACTATGAAATCATATGATCACTAGATTACTAGAAAATCACCGAAACGGAATATAAAAATCTCTTTGATATGGGGAGATCATGTAGTCACTATTATTTACATGACACCATTCCTATGAATATGATGAAAAATTGAAAAGTTTACCACATGACTAACACTAGGACTAGGATTCCCATAATGGACCAATCTCATGATTTATATGAATATATAATTGATGAGGTGTGACATGTTCACACAAGTAACTAGATACACCACTAATTTATAAGGATATATCATCCATTGTCTTATTATTGAGAATATTATAGTTAGAATATGTGCATAAGAATATATATAGGGGGAAAAATAAAACCTCCACCCCGACACTTTTCAAAAAAAAAGTAAAATGACTGAGGGAGAAGAGAGTGTGAAAGACTTTTCTTGAACAGATGGATTACAAGATCTCATGATCATTATCAGAAAAAATTTAGTTACTTTAGAAAAATGGAAGCAAAATGATTTTTCTATGTCCATGAACCAGTCAGTTGATAACCAACGTTCATGTGATCACATGATTTCATCTTAGTATTGTAATCACGATACGGTAATATGATTATAAAATTGGATCATGGTCATGTGTCCATAAAATCAAAATACCCTCCCCATATAATTTAATAAATATCATGGTCCTCATAACTTTTTATTCATGTCTTATCCAACAACCTACACACGGAGAACAATACCTTGTATTATTCATGTGGAGTTCTTGAACCAATGCATCAATGGGATCACATAGGCTTTAGGGGTTCTAATTAAACTCTCAACGATTCCTTGTTATCGCATAATGATATATCCCTTAATATATTCTAAAACTCACTAACTTGTGGAGACATTACATTAATGAGATTTATTCCCCCTTCCCAACAGTTGTGATGGGGAAATATAAAAAACAATGAATCTAAATCTTTTCATAATAAATATATACATGACACATTTTGATAGAATGAGTTCTATATAGTAATATTCTCATAAAATATTACACTATCCCTCATAGATATATATTCTCCATAGGGAATGAAATCACATTACCTAAGGGAATATTTTGTTTTTTATACCTTCACCCATATCCATCATGACTTGTCTTTTTTCCTTTCAATGATTTTAAAATCAATCATGACTCTAGTGGGATCACATACTTGAAATGATCATTCCATTAGCTCAATAATAGTCCCCCATTATGGGAATCCTTCTTCTCTGTAACTTTAAACCCTATCATTGATTTCATTAAAGGTCCATCATTCCGAGGAAGTATTTTAGGGTAGCTATATATGGAAAACCCTCACTTAAAATTCTATTGTAGAAAATTTTATTTCATAGAATCCAATAAAACATAAACTACGTGGAAATTTATTACTCTAAAAATCAATGTACATTGGATACCATTCTATTTCCAAATATAAATAATATAATACCACCAAATATATTAGTCGATACATGAGGCTATATTAACTATGTAGACTATAATGTTTTCATTAATGATTTCACATTTAAATATTCCATTGGATATATCATGTCCTCTCTATTATAGAACAAAATAATATATGATAATGATAATAATATTTCTTCTAGGGAATCATTTATTTTTTTCCCTATATCTAAATACATGTAATTTTGGCCTCCTCTAATGGTGTATGACAGAACTATATCCTCATCACTTTCAAGTGAAGTTAATTTTTTAATGAAATAACATTTCCATGTGGAATCTGATTCTTTCATTCATGGTATATTCATTATTCCTATACATTTCATGATCTTCCCATATCTCATATAAAATGTAACCCCATGCACATCAATGCTTAATGATGTAAAATGTCCTCATATTTTGTTTTCATATATCCATAAACTATGATACATGATCATTATGGGCATTCATTCCCATATTGAGGAAATATGTAGGATACTTACCATTCATTCAAACCCTATATAAATAACTATTCACCATAAGTTTCATCATTCCATATTTTTCGTGAAATCATCTATGTATTTATTTAACATGTCCATACTTCCACGATCCCAGTCACCTGGTCCATTAAGGGCATATTCCCAATGGACTATTATTATTCAAAAATACTTATGGTATTTTGCATCACAAAAAAATATTCCTTATGTATTAATCTAATACTAATTGGGAAATATCCACCTAGAGGCCAAGTATAAATAATAATCTCTATCTAAGATGGATATATTTAATAGACTACCGACTCTTCGTGCATCTAGAAGTGGGTTCGTGATGGCACCGTCGGATTGTGTTGGAATTTTTTTGTCTAAAGAGAATACAAAATGGCACTTTTTTCAAGTTATATTATAACGAATGGGGTCATAAAACAATTGTGTTGTGGAATAGGCTTTTGAGTCAAGGGGGTCTATGGTAGTGATGGTGATAGAAAAATTATTTGAGATCCCAATGAATTCCCTTTGGGTGAGTCTCTTTGGTTTCATAGTGATGAGGACCTCTTCTTATTGTGTGTGGGGGATCTGGCATCGAATACCCATTGGTCTAGCGATATGAGTTAGTAGACATATAGTCTCATTGGGAGAAGATGCAGTTGGTGATAGCAATAGTTCTCAAGATCGGTTCATTAATTAAATTATCATAATGTATTCCAAGGGATGAGATTAGTAATTTCTTTTATAAGTGGTTTCAACCTCTGAGGATGGAGTTGATCACGACATCTAAGTATCTACATTATTATTTTGAATGATTTCTAGGGAGGGTTACCTATAAGGCCTAGTGACACTCCATGTAGAGGGAATGCCTTCAACATTATTGTGGTGGGATGAAAAATATGCATCTATTAGTGATGAATTTGTGAGGCATCATGACTTTGAGAAGTAGGCCATCTGTGATATGACTTCAATACTGATTTGATGGTGTGATGTTAGTGTTTTCCATGTGATACATTTGTTTAAAGGGCGACAGAGATGTTGGTGATTTTCATCGGGTGTCCATGACATAATCCATCAAAATTAGATGACTCCATCGGCCTTTCAGATCTTTTCAATGATGAATATAGTGTCCCATTGATGGTTCATTGTACAAGGAGTGACTTCATCTGGAGATCGGTGAAATTGCATAGAGTTGCATGTGGAACAACCTTGTGAAGACCTTAGGATGCGTGGAAACGACCCCAGGATGATCTCCAGATATGGGAAAAGAAGACCTTGGCAGGTAAGGTGGATTTCATCCTTGACCTCTAGATGTACTTATATGAATTATCGGAATATACTATGTTCGTTTGACTTATCACTAGTTGATTTATTACATGGGTTTATCCTCATTCAGGTTATAGGTTATTCAAGGCCAGTTTGGGCCTCAAGATGGTACTTTGATGGTAGTTTTGTGGGATGTTATTTATATGGTATTTTTGGGGCCATATATTTTGTTTGGAAAGTGAATTGTGATCTTTTAGACTATTTTTGGTATTATTTTTCTTTAGTTGTTTTTTGGGAGATATTGGCCTTCCACCATGTGTTTTTTGGCTTTTGTACCACTTATATATATATGTATCTACTTTATTTTTCATAATTATGTTTTTGGATTGAGTATGTTCGGATCCTGAACAATTATGTTATGTTAAATAGAGGAAATATATGATATTAATTAAATAATTACCTATTATGAAATAAAATATATAATTTTTTTATTACCCATTGAACACACTAGAAGGAGATAATGTTGGTCGTGGACATGTGGACTACCACCTCCTTGATACGATGTGATTCCTTTTACATTACAAGATATATATATATATATATATATATATGATTAAAGAACATGATATTTTTGATATAGTTATCTTTCAAAAAAATATAATGTTTTTTATATTCTTTCCATAATGTTTACAAAAATATTGGAATCTTACCCATTTGAATGTATATTCAACCATCTCTATGATTGTATCGTTGGTACCTTTTTCATAACCATCATTCATGATTAGTTTTAAAAGGATAATTAATGTAAAAAATATGATATTTCTGTCATTATCATTATTATGGATATGTTTATATAATGACGCCTTTGACTATAGTGGACTTCATAAAGTCATTTTTAACACATAAATAGAATATGATCAAAACACCTAACATAAACCTAAATTTTTATGTTGTTTTTGGAATATTTGAATAAGTAAAATAAAAGTATTTATAGACATTAAAGAGGTTAAAAATCATATGAATAATTAAAATTTGTTTATTATTTAGTAATATAAAGACACACGTGAAAACTCAAAACCAAGGTAAGGTATTTCATCTCAATTTACCTTCCATAGAGACATATTTGCTGTTATAAACCTATTTACTTTTATTTGGCCAATATACATCCCTTAGAAATGTTATATCCAAAATATTCATATTCTTATGATATTGTAAATTTCAATAAATGTTACTACTTAATAGGGGTTATGATTCAAATTTTTTAATGTGGTTTGTGGAAATTTGGAATTTATAATAATTTTTTTCCTCAAGAATGTATTAATAATAAATCTATGTTATTTCAATTCATCAACATCATCAATCCTTATTGTTACTCATCATCCACATAGGAATTATGGATACATCTTTATCATTTGTCCAATACAAATATTTGATAATAAACATTTTTCATTAATTAAATAGATTACTCTATATATAAGGAATTCTTTGAAACAATATTACACAGGTGGCACCAGGTTATAGATATCTTCTCAATGCATTATTATTCACATGATATGAATTAGTTGGAAAAATTAGTTGTCTTTCTATAGGATCTTCTAAAATATCTTTTGTAATGTATTTACAATAATGGTACCATGTACCTAAGAAACATAACCTCGAATAATTAATAATTTCTATAATTTAGATTCATTTATTATTTATCCATGATATTTTCCTTCTACACATCTTAGGATGAATTTCATTGGGGGTTTATTTATCAAATGGAATGTGTTTTAGTTATTTAAAATACTATATTTATTATTACTAATCCATATTTGTGATCGAAATGTGTTCTATGTTATTTACCAAAGCTAGTTTATTATGCTTATTGATTCATTATTGCTTCCATTGTAGTTACCCATACATATTATTTGAGCTCCCCCATGTTTTGCTTCTTCTACCTATGATATAAAGAAGAAAACATTTAATGAGTATTCAATTATGTTGATCATTAACTTATGTATTGAATTTTTTTCTCCCAATGTATTCTGGATATAATTAATGTAACATTTTTTCCAAAACAACTAAAATGTCTAGTGTTTTGATATTTTGTGATTTTATTTTCTTAAATTTAAAAAATTAATTCACCACCTCCATCATTCATGGGTTTGGGAATTACATCTTGTATCAATGAACTTATAGAATCATCTTTTCAAACTATATGTATAAATCATAGATTAAGTAACATAACAAAAAGATATTATATTACGACAATTATAGAAGAGCATCTTAGAGTTTTAGTAAGGTAGATATTATGTCAGTGTTCAACAAACTAAATCGTTGTATGGATAATACATGTTGATTTGGTTATTGCATAGATTTAACTAGGGGTAAACAATCTGAGAAGATTTGTCGGGCCAGACATGAGTGTAACTTGTTACTAAAAAATGGGCCTTAATGTGCACCTATTATGACCCTCATATGGTATATTCTTATGATAATTCACATTTTTTGTTACAGAAGATTAGGAATGATTAAAATTAAAAATTTACACAACAAATCATGTTTATGATTATTAGATTAGATACTAATTAGTATTTAATTTATTTAATGTATTTTACTTGTTTTGGGATTATAAATTATTATTCAATCTAATTTAGTGTATTGTGTCATTTTCAAACAGTGCCTAGTATATGTAACGAGAACCTCAGAAATATAGTCAATCCAATGAGTATAAATTATCATATCATTTATGGAGTTAGGGAAATATTTAAAAATAAAATACACTCAGAAGAATTATCATCATATGATGACATATTATCATTTGATAATAATGTGAGTTAATAATTTTATATGGCATATGGATTCATAGAATAACGTGAAAATAAGTGTATGTAATGTCAAAATATTTATATAAGTAATAATCAAAAGAATTATTTTTTCACATGAGATAAATGTAGAATAAACACATTAATACCTACTTGAATGGAATGTGATTTTGTTATAAGTTTGGAGGGAATTCCATCTTGTTTTTGATTTTAAGTAAAATAATGAAAATTATAATGTGCAATGCCTCCACTATAATTAGATGGGACATTGCACAAATCAAAATCCAATTCATCAATAGAGTATACCCAATAATATGATAATAGATCATGTTTATGATTAATCTAATACCACAAATGAATAGTAATGATTATTTTGATTTTCTTGTATTCAAGAATTTTTTTCATATGTTTATTTTATCAATAATTTACTATTTATAAGAAATTTAGAATATCATAGTATAGTACTGCATTACTTTTTTGATATGTATTTGAGATTTTACGCTGAATGGTATAAATATAATTTATTAATAGGAATGTAAAAATATGTGGGAAACACACGTATAATGGAAATATAACCATAAATATGTTCCCCATACAAAGATAATGATGATGGAAAAAGGGGTGACTAGTCTATGTAATGTAATAGGGAAATTACCAACTACCTTGGAACTGATGAATGGTTTTTGGAAAATGTTTTATATACCATCATTTATGTAGTTTACAATTCTTGTATTTAAAGAATATATCAAATAAAATATATCTTACTTAAATTATAAGGAATAATTAATGAGTCAAGTAATGATTTGTGATAATTCAAGTTATTACCAAATACAAATATTTTGTTCATGGTGATTAAATCCCAATTAAGGTTATTTGATATGTTATTTTTTTGAAATTTAGTGCCCTTGTTTTTATATTGATGGACGATAATCTTTTGGTATAAGGCCCCAGCCTTAAACCATACTTAAAATTGAATTAAATGAATAATTCACATTGAGGATCTTTTTAGGTTTAGATTTTTAGAGAATTATAACATAATTATTACATCTCAAATGATTACAAAGTAGTATCTTCTACTAAATTTCCATAAAATAAAAACTCTTAAAAAGAAACATGTCTAGTTTCATATTTTAGGTAGCATGACTTTCCCTTTATCCCATCCTTGACCCTATTCCACTCTAAGTCCTGTGAAAAACATTTCAAAAACTTGGGATAAGCATAAAAAGCTCAGTAAGGGATACACAAAGAATGAAAACTGTTAGTTTTTCAAAACAACAAGTAAACCATGAATACTTTATCAATTTAATACTTTTCACCTTCATGAAGTAGTAAAAACTCTTCACTGAAAAAAAAGTATCATTACTTACCTTTTTGTAACCAAAGGATTATCATAAAACCCATATAAAGAACACATAACATATATAAAGGTAACTTGGGACATAAACATACTTAAGTGGAATAACCATACGGTCGACTCCCACACATATCACTTAATGGAATAGCCATACGGCCAATTTCCATACATACTTAATGGAATAGCCATACGGCCGACTTCCATACCCAATGCATTGGAGGTTATAACGTAACCACCCGTCCTGGTATTCACGACACCACCCGTCATATGGTTTATAACGTAACCACCTGTTAAAATGTCCAAGTAGCAATATAAAATCATAAAACATAAAACCAATATAATGTAATGATAACATTTTCACATCACAATATATCATAATAGAATCTTTATCAAAACCATTTTCAAAACCATTTAAATCATTTAATAAAGAGATTTTTGAATCAAAGTGTCCCATACCACCTTGAAGCTTAAAATTATAAACCATTAATATCCATATAAATAAATCCGTAAAACCATTTTGAAAACATGGATATTAATAAGAACAAATAATTAAAACATTTAAAACAACATTTTGGTTAAAGGGGTTTTACCAAAATTAGAGACACTTGAATACAATAATTGAGGAATAAAATTTAGTCAGAACTTTATAATATCATGAGAATAAATGGATTCATGATATAATACTACAAAGGACAGTATATACACCATATTAGAGTGAATTGGTGCATAACAACAATGAACCCTCAATAGAAATGTCAAATGTGATGAAATCCCTTATAAAGAAGGTATCCTTAAATTAAGGATAAATCAATCTCAAAATTATGTGTGACAAATATAAATACACCCAATATAAGTGGATATTAAGTGTAAAACAATAAAAGGTCATTCACACATATTCAAAGGATGACATATTCAATAACTACATGTTGAACCCAAAGAAATCGAAATTGGGTTAAGAAGTTCTCTTGACAGCCTAACGACGTCATATCAAAATGAGTTGATGAGAGATAAAAAGTGTATCTCATCACTTGGACATAAAAGTTACATCAATAAGGATATATGAGAACATATCCCAACATATCAATATGTAAATTAAAAGACCCAACAAAAAAAGTCTTTTAAAAAGAGGAGGGTGAAACGTTCCCTTACCGACTTGGGTATCTTTCAAAACATACACCCCCATGAAAGAAGGACAATAAATCATTGATGTAAATACTCATAAACGAAAGTATATTACACAAATAGTAGAATAATGGGAAGTACATACACCACTCAATGGAAATTGTGGCAAATGTAGCATAAATCTCACGGGAATAAAAGTGTGATGAAAAATCCCTTACGAAAACTCGGCAGCCTAACGACGCCACATAGAACTTACAAAAAAAATATTGATGAGAAAAAATTGGGTCTCTCATCATATTAACATAAAGTTTACAGAAAGATGAATATAAAAGAACATCCCCCAACATTACAAAGAGGATCCTAAAAGAAGTGACATAAAGGAGAGTACTTAAAAAGAAAGAGAGAGGTTAGATCTCTTACGAAAGTTCGGCAGCCTAACGGTGCCACTCAAAACATCCAAAATGGATTGATGAGAGAGAATAGGGTCTCTCATCACATGAACATAAAAATTAAAGTAGGATTAATATAAAAGAACATCCCATTTATAATAAAGATGATCTTAAACGAAATGACATAAAAGAGTGTACTTAAAAAGAAAGAGAGTTGTAGGATCCCTTACCTCGGGTCCGACTTGACTCGATCGTTCTTTAATCTCCTGAATAATAAACTTGTGTTAATTTCTACTTCCATAAGAACCTTTTTAAAGTTCATTATTCCTTTTATATAACTTATTACCATGTCATAAACATTATGTAATCATTTAAGTTAATAATATTTGTTTTGCCGATATTTGGTTCTTAAGTCGAAAGTGGACTTCTTACAATTATATGTTGTTCGTGTGGCCAAATGTTTATTATATCCAGAATTGTATTCATGATGTAGATATCATATATGTCATATATATCCAGTACATGCATGCATTTATAACATTACATAATCATTTATAGGTAAGAAATGAAATGCACCGTTCATGGAGATGGTAAGTCGTACGTACGCATGAACGCTACTTTCATTTCTATTTCATATTTTATAGAATGGAATCATAATGATATAAAGGTATATTATAATTCCATTATAATATAATATATAATATCATAGTTACATCCTTTATACGTCCCACATATGGTATTTAACGAATCAAATCACTTTGAGGGGGCGGTAGTCCGCACTTCCTTAAATGAAGATATCACGTTTACCCATAATGGAAACCATAAAGGTATGCCCAAAATGAAAAAAAACAGAAGCTTAAGGAAAACATAAACATATTATATATCATATATAAAAATAGTGACATCATAATGTCCACCTTTGAAGGTGTTAAATGAGTATTGAACAATCATCGTTTCGGGAGGCAGAATTTCGCCATCCACTGAAACCGTATGTTCTTCAACCATTTGATGTAGTTGTGTGAGATTGTAGCTCGAATACATATTATAAAAACATCCTAGTATATTGAAGATACTGGTGTTGTTACAAAAGAAGTAAATAAAGAGAGTTTAGGGGGTTGGAGAATCAAAATAAAACAAATGAATATGAGAGAATGAATTACCTTTTAAAGTGTAACTCCCTTTTGATTTGAGCCTAAAGGATTCCTTTGAAAGGATTTTTCCCAAAGGTAATCCTATAGGATGAAGATAGGGATGTGGATACAGTAAATGGGCAGGGTTTGGCCGAGCCAAAGGCTTGAGGAGTGTGTGAAATGAGGTAGAGGTGGGGGCCTTTTATAAGAGGAGAGGAGGGGCACTTTTGGGAAGTAAAGAAATATTACTTTATTTGAAAATGTGTTTCGGTTTTAAAAGGTCCCACATTGATATAATTCGTGGATAAGGTGATAAGGGTTCTAAATCCACCCATCCAATAAGTTTTGGACATGTGTAGTTCATAGATTTTACATTATCTTTCAATTTTATTTAAATCGTCAAATAATGATGTCATCGCTGAATCATTATTATGTCATAAATAATTTAATTTATTTAATGTCTAAAAATAAAAAAAATACTATGATGTAGGAAATATTTTTATCTTTCCAAATAATATTTATAGTCAAAAATAGGATTTTTATAACTCCATGTAATAATTGTTTGAGTAAAACATTCCATGTTTGTCTCATTTTTACTTTTACATTAAATAAAAAGTTATTTATGTCATTTCCCAACCAAAGTGGCTCCATGGAGTCCCAAAGTTGACCCATGGCTTGTCTTGGTCGGCCATTACACATCCAATGAGGTTAGGACATGTGTCAAGTTCATCTCATTTTATTAAAGCATTATTTTTACCTTAAACTACACTAATTACCACTAATCGCGATTAAAAACATAATAAGTTACTATTCACCAAAAAATTATTTTATTCTCATTGAACCACATTTTACTTCTTAATGAAAACCATTTATGTCGGATTTTTGAAAATCAAAACCCAATGATGACAAAATTTCATTTAAACGGAAAATCAGTTTTTATAAGTACCACTTAGTGGTTTCACTATTCATTAAAAATTGATGTTTTTCAGAAAAATCCCAAAAATTCACCCTAAGCTATATTTGATATTCCAAATTCAAAAATGAAGTCTATTTTACAAAATTCAAAACATATAAGTCACATTAATTAATTTAATAATTAATTCCCGCTGTCAGAGCAAATAGCGTGTTTTTATGAAACAATAATTATCAAAAGATTGACACTGGTTTATGTCTGATTTCAAAGTGAAATTAATTCCAACGACCACTATTGGATTTAATGGTAAAAATATATTCTAATTTCACTTTAAAACCAATTAGAAAGAAAATCTAATCATATAAATAAAATAGATTAAAAAGAGGTTTTGAATTAAAATACAACATTTTACACTATTCATTAAAAAAATTGAACTTTATCGGAAAGATACCAAAAATTTACACAAAGTAAATTTTGATGTCCCGATTATTAATAAGAGTTTTATTTGGTCCAAAAGAATGTTTAAGAGTGAACAAAACTATATTTAAGGATGGTTCACCATCAAAAGGTGATAAGTGAACCTTTAGTGAAAACTAGGGCATATACGCCTAAAATTGAATTCTTACCGTATTTTAAGCCTCTATCCTTTATTGGATAAATGTAAAAACATTTGAAAACATATATAATAATATTTTAGTTATTTCTATCCATTCCCTCCATTGCAACTGCTACATGTTAACTACCATTTAAAATAATATTATTTTATTATTAGAGTGCAATGTAAGATTCCCAAGAAACTCGTTGTTGCGTGTTGGGTACACCATCGAGCATAGCAACCCTTTAATGTAATATTAATACTTTATTCACAAATTTGGATAAATAAGAAAATTTCATATTCTTTATTTACCTGGGGTGTTACATCCTTCCCCCCTTTTGGGAATTGCGTCCTCGCAATTTTTAAAATTGAGCTTGGAAACATCCTTGAAAGTCCCACATCGGAACAAGAGTCGGTAAAACAATCACTTTAAAATAAAGGAAGATAAGTACAAAGCTCACCCGAGTTAACCCATACTAGGATTCCATTTGGAAAAACATGGACATAGAATAAAAAGCAAAGGGTCATGTTCTTAAGGGAGAGTGATAGTAAACATGTCTAGGAGAAAGTTAACAATGAGAAAATCACAAACTTGTGATGGGTTAAACGGTATTTGATTCCCCAGTAGGAAAAGTTAATAGACAACATTTTTGTTTTAAGTTACTTTTTATTGAGGAATTTATTCATAAGGAAACATAATCACTTATCATGTTGAATTTCATCTTTTACTAGATTCCTTAATCCAACTCATATTTTTTCTAAAAGACGAATATTTAGGGAGACTTGTTCGCATTAAGAGTACTATAATCAACTTCTAGAGAATCACCTAATCCACAATATAGAACTATATACTTCCCATGTCTTTAGGCTTTAACCAAAACCAAAACCAAAAAGGTTAGTACAAGGTCAGATAATCCAGAGAAGGATAACCCTTTAAAAAGAAAATCTATACTTAATCTCCAAAATTTGTCCAACAAAACAAAAAGTTCAACGAGGACTATCCAATAAAGAATTTGTCCATAAAATTCTTCAAAGTAAACCAATATAAGATTGAAACCCAAATATTTTAAGGATTTAGTCACATAGTCTTCCAAGTTAAATCGTAACATTTATCTCCAAACAACATCAGTTGCTCCTAAAGTCTCGTATTGAAAAGTAATTAACCTAATCACATATCCTCCATGATAGGTTAATCATTTTCATAAATAACCCAAAATCAACTTACTCTTAATTCATAAAATCATATAACTAGAAAGAATCGGTCAAACTAACCCGGGAATTCACGTAGTCCAGTGGTAGGCGATAAATACTAGTCGCACTTTGGTTGTGGGTTCGATTCCCGCATCTTTGTCCGACGCGACGGGTAGTCACACGGTCTGCGTGTGTCCTTTTTCCAAAACTATATAATTCTTAAAACATTCCCCAAAATGAGATAAAATCTTCCAAGATGATCATAACATATTTTAACCTCATGTTTATCTCAAGCCTTTCATTTTCCATCAGAACATATAATAAACCCAAATTACCTCAAAAGTAAGGATCATATAAACCCTAATGGTTACCTTAATAATTATTACCTGAACTTCCACATGGATTGGTCATCTCGTACATGATGCATTAAAGATCAAACCAAGGTTCAAGTGGTTGATAATAACTCCTTGAATATTTGGTTTAGAACAACCACAAGTTTCCTCATTGAATCCTCCATTTTATCTAGTATCTTAATCAGAGAACCACCACAATTTCCTTCAAACATGTTGTCTCTTTGGTGCCTGCTAGATCCATCCATTCACTAAAAAACAGAAATGTCATTGTCAGTATATCAACAAAACCATCATGTACTAATGAGGAAGGTAAACACTATGATACACTTACTCATTCACTTTATCTAAAACTAGGACTCTTTCTGAAATCCTATCCATTATGGCACTATCACTTATGCTTAGAGAATACCCTAACCTCTAAAGTTATCTAAATCAACCTCTGATACCAACTATAAGGCCCCAACCTTAAACCATTCTTAAAATTGAATTAAATGAATAATTCACATTGAGGATCTTTTTAGGTTTAGAGTTTTAGAGAATTAGGACATAACTATTATATCTCAAAAGATTACAAAGTAGTATCTTCTACTAAATTTCCATAAAATAAAAACTCTTAAAAAGAAACATGTCTAGTTTCATATTTTAGGTAGCATGACTTTCCCTTGATCCCATCCTTGACCCTATTCCACGCTAAGTCCTGTGAAAAAACATTTCAAAAACTTGGGATGAGCATAAAAAGCTCAGTAAGGGATACACAAAGAATGAAAACTGTTAGTTTTTAAAAACAACAAGTAAACCATGAATACTTTATCAATTTAATACTTTTCACCTTCATTAAGTAGTAAAAACTCTTCACTGAAAAAAAAAGTATCATTACTTACCTTTTTGTAACCAAAGGATTACCATAAAACCCCTATAAAGAACACATAACATATATAAAGGTAACTTGGGACATAAACATACTTAAGTGGAATAACCATACGGTCAACTCCCACACATATCACTTAATGGAATAGCCATACGGCCAATTTCCATACATACTTAATGGAATAGCCATACGGCCGACTTCCATACCCAATGCATTGGAGGTTATAACGTAACCACCCGTCCTGGTATTCACGGCACCACCCGTCATATGGTTTATAACGTAACCACCCGTTAAAATGTCCAAGTAGAAATATAAAATCATAAAACATAAAACCAATATAAAGTAATGATAACATTTCCACATCACAATATATCATAATAGAATCCTTTATCAAAACCATTTTCAAAACCATTTAAATCATTTAATAAAGAGATTTTTGAATCAAAGTGTCCCATACCACCTTGAAGCTTAAAATTATAAACCATTAATATCCATATAAATAAATCCTTAAAACCATTTTGAAAACATGGATATTAATAAGAACAAATAATTAAAACATTTAAAACGACATTTTGGTTAAAGGGGTTTTACCAAAATTAGAGACACTTGAATACAATAATTGAGGAATAACATTTAGTCAGAACTTTATAATATCATGAGAATAAATGGATTCATGATATAATACTCCAAAGGACAGTATATACACCATATAAGAGTGAATTGGTGCATAACAACAATGAACCCTCAAGAGAAATGTCAAATGTGATGAAATCCCTTATAAAGAAGGTATCCTTAAATTAAGGATAAATCAATCTCAAAATTATGTGTGACAAATATAAATACACCCAATATAAGTGGATATTAAGTGTAAAACAATAAAAGGTCATTCACACATATTCAAATGATGACATATTCAATAACTACATGTTGAACCCAAAGAAATCGAAATTCGGTTAAGAAGTTCTCTTGACAGCCTAACGGCATCACATCAAAATGAGTTGATGAGAGATAAAATGTGTATCTCATCACCTGGACATAAAATTTACATCAATAAGGATATATGAGAACATATCCCAACATAACAATATGTAAATTAAAAGACCCAACAAAAAAAGTCTTTTAAAAAGAGGAGGGTGAAAGGTTCCCTTACCAACTTGGGTATCTTTCAAAACATACACCCCCATGAAAGAAGGACAATAAATCATTGATGTAAATAATCATAAACGAAAGTATATTACACAAAGAGTAGAATAATGGGCAGTACATACACCACTCAATGGAAATTGTGGCAAATGTAGCATAAATCTCATGGGAATAAAAGTGAGATGAAAAATCCCTTACGAAAACTCGACAGCCTAACGACGCCACATAGAACTTACAAAAAAAAGATTGATGAGAACCAATAGGGTCTCTCATCATATTAACATAAAGTTTACAGAAAGAGGAATATAAAATAACATCCCCCAACATTACAAAGAGGAGCCTAAAAGAAGTGACATAAAGGAGAGTACTTAAAAAGAAAGAGAGAGGTTAGATCTCTTACGAAAGTTCGGCAGCCTAACGGCGCCACTCAAAACATCCAAAATGGATTGATGAGAGAGAATATGGTCTCTCATCACATGAACATAAAAATTAAAGTAGGAGTAATATAAAAGAACATCCCAATCATAAGAAAGATGAGCTTAAAAGAAATGACATAAAAGAGTGTACTTAAAAAGAAAGAGAGTTGTAGGATCCCTTACCTCGGGTCCGACTTGACTCGATCGTTCTTTAATCTCCTGAATAATAAACTTGTGTTAATTTCTACTTCCTTAAGAGCCTTTTTAAATTTCATTATTACTTTTATATAACTTATTACCATGTCATAAACATTATGTAATCATTTAAGTTAATAATATTTGTTTTGCCGATATTTGGTTCTTAAGTCGAAAGTGGACTTCTTACAATTATATGTTGTTCGTGTGGCCAAATGTTTATTATATCCAGAATTTTATTTATGATTTAGATATCATATATGTGATATATATCCAGTACATGCATGAATTTATAACATTACATAATCATTTATAGGTAAGAAATGAAATGCACCATTCATGGAGACGGTAAGCCGTACGTACGCATGAACGCTACTTTCATTTCTATTTCATATTTTATAGAATGGAATCATAATGATATAAAGGTATATTATAATTATAGTATAATATAATATATAATATCATAGTTCCATCCTTTATACATCCCACATATGGTATTTAACGAATCAAATCACTTTGAGGGGGCGGTAGTCCGCACTTCCTTAAATGAAGATATCGCATTTACCCATAATGGAAACCATAAAGGTATGCCCAAAATGAAAAAAACAGAATCTTAAGGAAAAAATAAACATATTATATATCATATATAAAAATAGTGACATCATAATGGCCACCTTTGAAGGTGTTAAATGAGTATTGAACAATCATCGTTTCGGGAGGCAGAATTTCGTCATCCACTGAAACCGTATGTTCTTTAACCATTTGATGTAGTTGTGTGAGAGTGTAGCTCGAATAAATATTATAACAACATCCTAGTATATTGAATATACTGGTGTTGTTACAAAATAAGTAAATAAAGAGATTTTAGGGGGTTGGAGAATCAAAATAAAACAAATGAATATGAGAGAATGAATTACATTTTAAAGTGTAACTCCCTTTTGATTTGAGCCGAAAGGCTCCCTTTGAAAGGATTCTGCCCAAAGGGAATCCTATAGGATGAGGATAGGGATGTGGATAGATTAAATGGGCAGGGTTTGGCTGAGCCAAAGGCTTGAGGAGTGTGTGAAATGAGGTAGAGGTGGGGGCCATTTATAAGAGGAGAGGAGGGGCACTTTTGGGAAGTAAAGAAATATTACTTTATTTGAAAATGTGTTTCGGTTTTAAAATGTCCCACATTGATATAATTCATGGATAAGGTGATAAGGGTTCTAAATTCACCCATCCAATAAGTTTTGGACATGTGTAGTTCATAGATTTTACATTATCTTTCAATTTTATTTAAATCGTCAAATAATGATGTCATCGCTGAATCATTATTATGTCATAAATAATTCAATTTATTTAATGTCTAAAAATTATAAAAAAAAACTACTATGATGTATGAAATCCTTTTAGCTTTCCAATGAATATTTATAGTCAAAAATCGGATTTGTACAACCCCATGTAATAATTGTTTTAGTAAAACATTCCATGTTTGTCTCATTTTTACTTTTACATTAAATAAAAAGTTATTTATGTCATTTCCCAACCAAAGTGGCTCCATGGGGTCCCCAAGTCGACCCATGTCTTTTCTTGGTCGCCCATTACACATCCAATGAGGTTAGGACATGTGTCAAGTTCATCTCATTTTATTAAAGCATTATTTTTACCTTAAACTGCACTAATTACCACTAATCGCGATTAAAAACTTAATAAGTTACTATTCACCAAAAAATTATTTTATTCTCATTGAACCACATTTTACTTCTTAATGACAACCATGTATGTCGGATTTTTGAAAATCAAAACACAATGATGGCAAAATTTCATTTAAACGGAAAATCAGTTTTTATAAGTACCACTTAGTGGTTTCACTATTCATCAAAAATTGATGTTTTTCAGAAAAATCCAAAAAATTCACCCTAAGCTATATTTGATATTCCAAATTCAAAAATGAAGTCTATTTTACAAAATTCAAAACATATAAGTCACATTAATTAATTTAATAATTAATTCCCAAGTTCAGAGCAAATAGCGTGTTTTTATGAAACAATAAGTATCAAAAGAATGACACTGGTTTAAGTCTGATTTCAAAGTGAAATTAATTCCAAAGACCACTATTGGTTTTAATGGTAAAAATATATTCTAATTTCACTTTAAAACCAATTAAAAAGAAAATCTAATCATATAAATAAATTAGATTAAAAAGAGGTTTTGAATTAAAATACAACATTTTACACTATTCATTAAAAAAATGAACTTTATCGGAAAGATACCAAAAATTTACACAAAGTAAATTTTGATGTCCCGATTCTTAATAAGAGTTTTATTTGGTCCAAAAGAATGTTTAAGAGTGAACAAAACTATATTTAAGGACAGTTCGCCATCAAAAGGTGATAAGTGAACCTTTAGTGAAAACTAGGGCATATACGCCTAAAATTGAATTCTTTCCATATTTTAAGCCTCTATCCTTTATTGGATAAATGTAAAAACATTTAAAAACATATATAATCATATTTTAGTTATTTCTATCCATTCCCTCCATTGTAACGGCTACATGTTAACTACCATTTAAAATAATATTATTTTATTATTAGAGTGCAATGTAAGATTCCCAAGAAACTCGTTGTTGCGTGTTGGGTACGCCATCGAGCATAGCAACCCTTTAAAGTAATATTAATACTTTATTCAAAAATTTGGATAAATAAGAAAATGTCATATTCTTTATTTACCTGGGGTGTTACATTTAGAAAAGTAAACAATTTATGAAATTGATTATGGTTAACTTCAGATTTAGTTACCTATATTAATGAATTATATCACTATATGAGTCATCATGTTCTATGAAATTAAGTATAAATACTTCATGGAATAAACCAATGGTGCTATTATGTTTATGAATTTGAAAAATATAATTATATCTGTTCTTATTGAGTGAACAAATTCCCCAACAATATGAAAAATGGTCTTGAAATCAAATTGTTTTCCTATTATTATCATTATTTATGATATCAATATCTTGTTTTGTAATAGTGGTTTAAGGATTTGTGACTATCAAAATTAAGTTAAATGTGTTCTTTATCACACTCATTCATTACATGTAGTTTGATTTCTCTTCTTAATTCATTTTTTCACAAATGTTTTCATTTTGGAATGCCTTGATCTGTGGTTGCCATCAAATTTTATATTACCTGTTATTAAGAAGATGTGTATTTAACCTTATTTAATATGTGGGTTTTCAAATTATAGATAATTTTAAAATATCGATCCCATGATTACCATGATCAACTTTGAATTTTTAGGGTGCCATTTATTTATTGTGGGGAGAATATAACACACCCAGACATTAAAATATTTTTCATTTAGAAATAATTTAATTTTTATTCCTAAAAATACATATATAAAACAACCAGTTTATTATATGTTACACAAAACATAAATTTTAACTTTTTCTTCACAAAATATTGATTTGATCATAGATTACATTCAACACTATCTTCCCTCAATGGCTTGAGAAACACACAATACCAAATAATATATTATAAAAAATTACTATAATAAGATACAACATGGCAATTAAATTTATGGTTATAAATAGGATTAAATAACTTATTAAAACATATTGTAAAAATAAATTGGTCACAAATCAATTAGAAATGTATATATCAACTTGTTGAATATAATGGGAATATTTTTTTTAAGAAACTATATTTATGGTCACAATGTCATTTTATCCTATTAAATTTAATTTAGTAAAATTATTTATTGATATTAATGTAATATATATATTTGAAAATATTTTATACATTCATCCAATATTTTCAATAAGAATAATAGAATAAAAACCCAATTTTCATGCCAAAAAACATATATTTTTATAAAGGCAATTTTATCACATTCTAACAGTGAACCTACCTTAAATATGAACATTGACACATTTATGAATTTTATAAGATTAAATAATATATTATTAATAATTTAATTATAATTATTTAATGATATAATAATACTTCTCATAATTCCAAAATGATCTCTGAAAAATGGGATCGTTACTTATATGTTTGTATGACTTACTATCTCTATGATTGTAACATTGGTTTATTTTTCATAACCATATTTATTTATTTTGTATGAATATATAATGGATTTATAAATATGATAATTATTTTGTGATTATTATTTTGGATATGTTTAAATAATTAACCATTCAACCATTGTTGTCTTAACATATTCAATTTTAACACATAAGCCAAATATTGTCAAATCACCCGACGCCAACATAATTTTTGAGTAGTAGTTTAAATTTTTTGAATAATTTAAATCAAAGTAACTATAATTTTGAGAAAAATCTATAAATATTGTAAATAAATAACATAATTTTACTACTAATAAATCTAATGAAAAATGTGACAATTCTGACTCAGGTATCAGATTTCGTCTCAATTTAAATTCCATTGAGAATTATTTGTTTTTATGCACCCATTCACTTTTATTGTCTATATGTACTACCATTTGAAATGTTATATCATGAATCTGATCATTATAATGATATTATAAATTTCATTTGATATTATTCTTTCTTAAGGATTATGATTTAAATGTTTTCATTGTGGTATCAAACACTTTGTAATGTTAAAATATTATTTTCCACAAGAATGTGTTAATGTTCATTCAATGGTATTTCAATTCATCAACATCTACAACCCTTGATGTTACTTATCCTATTATAATGAATTATTGATCAACAAATATCTCTTATTCAATATATATATTTTGTAAGTCACATTATTCATGAAGAAACATTATTACTCAATATATGAGGAATACAATGGATATGTATGACAAGGGTGGGGCCCTATTATAGATAGGACATTGTTGAATCATTATTCTCCTGAGATGAATTTTTTGGACAAATTAGATGGGTTTCTACATGATATGTCATACTGTCTTGTGAATACTATTTTTATAAAATTATCATGTACCTAGGAAACATGGTTTCTAATAATTTAAAATTTACCTCATTAGGTCTTATTATTTACCAATTATATAATGATTCAGAATATATAAGAATTCATTTTATTCTTATATTATTGATTAAGTCCATTTTTTTAGTAATTTAACATTCTATATTTATAATTTCTTCTATATATATTTTAGTGGCATGAGTTCATAGTTATTTATCATGGCATGTTTATTTTTCTTATTGATTAATTATTACTTTCAACGTGTATACCCTAATTGGGATTTTGTGTAACACCCCAGGTAAATAAAGAATATGAAATTTCATATTTATCCATATTTGTGAATAAAATATTTAAATAACTTTAAAGGGGACGCTATGCTCGATGGCGTACCCAACACGCAACAATGAGTTTCTTGGGAATCTTACGTTGCACTCTAATAATAAAATAATATTATTTTAAATGGTAGTTAACATGTAGTCGTTGTATTGGCGGGAATGGATAGAAATAACTAAAATATGATTATATATGTTTTTAAATGTTTTTACATTTATCCAATAAAGGATAGAGGCTTAAAATACGGAAATAATTCAATTTTAGGCATATATGCCCTAGTTTTCACTAAAGGTTCACTTATCGCCTTTTGATGGTGAACCGTCATTAAATATAGTTTTTTTCACTCTTAAACATTCTTTTGGACCAAATAAAACTCTTATTAAGAATCGGGACATCAAATTTTACTTTGTGTAATTTTTTGGTATTTTTCCGATAAAGTTCATTTTTTTCATGAATAGTGTAAAATGTTGTGTTTTAATTCAAAACCTCTTTTAATATAATTTATTTATATGATTAGATAATATTTTGAATTGGTTTTAAAGTGAAATTTGAAAATATTTTTACCATTAAATCCAATAGTGGTCGTTGGAATTAATTTCACTTTGAAATCAGACTTAAACTAGTGTCAATCTTTTGATACTTATTGTTTTATGAAAACACGCTATTTGCGCTGACAGCGGGAATTAATTATTAAATTAATTAATGTGACTAATATGTTTTGAATTTTTTAAAACGGACTTCATTTTTGAATTCGGAATATCAATTATAGCTTCGGGTGAATTTTTGGGATTTTTCTGAAAAACTTCAATTTTTGATGAATAGTGAAACCACTAAGTGGTACTAATAAAAACTGAATTTCCGTTTAAATGAAATTTTTCCATCATTGTGTTTTGATTTTCAAAAATCCGACATACATGGTTGTCATTAAGATGTAAAATGTGGTTCAATGAGATTAAAATAATTTTTTGGTGAATAGTAACTTATTAAGTTTTTAATCGCGATTAGAGGTAATTAGTGTAGTTTAGGGTAAAAATGATATTATAAGAATGTGAAAACACCATGAAACTTGTCCTACACCTATTGGTTGTATCATGGCCGACCAAGAAAATCCATGGGTCAACTTGGGGACCCCATTGATCCACTTTTGTTGGGAAATGACATAAATTACTTTTTATTTAATGTTGAAGTGAAAATGACACAAACATAATATGTTTTACGAAAACAATTTTTAAGTGGGGTTATACAAGTCCAAATTTTGATTATAAATAGTCATTGGAAAGCTAAAAAGATTTCCTACATCATAGTATTTTTTATATAATTTTTAGACATTAAATAAATAAAATAATTTATGACATAATAATGATGCAGCGATGACATCATTATTTGAAGATTTAAATAAAATTGAAAGATAATGTAAAATATATGAACTACACATGTCCAAAACTTATTGTATGAGTGTATTTCGAAGCCTTATCACCTTATCCACGAATTATATCAATGTGGGACCTTTTGAAACCGAAAAACATTTTAAAATAAAGTAATATTTCTTTACTTTCCAAAAGTGCCCCTCCTCTCCTCTTATAAAAGGCCCCCACCTCTACCTCATTTAACACACTCCTAAAGCCTTTGGCTCGGCCAACCCCTGCCCATTTACTCTCCCCACATCTCTCTACTCATCCTAGAGGATTCCCTTTTGGCAGAATCCTTTAAAAGGAAGCCTTTAGGCTCAAATCAAAAGGAGTTACACTTTTAAAGGTAATTCATTCTCTCATGTTCATTTGTTTTATTTTGCTTCTCCAACCCCCTAAACTCTTTTTATTTACTTCTTTTGTAACAACACCAGTATCTTCAATATACTAGGATATTGTTATAAGATTTATTCGACCTACACTCTCACACAACTACATCAAATGGTTAAAGAACATACGGTTTCCGTGGATGGCGAAATTCTGCCTCCCGAAACGATGATTGTTCAATACTCATTTAACACCTTCAAAGGTGGCCATTATGATGTCACTATTTTTATGATATATAATATGTTTATGTTTTATTTATGCTTCTGTATTTTTCATTTTTGTCTTACCTTTATGGCTTCCATTATGGGTATACACGATATCTTCATTTAAGGAAGTGCGGACTACCGCCCCCTCAAAGTGATTTGATTCGTTAAATACCATATGTGGGATGTATAAAGAATGGAAATATGATATTATATATGATATTATACTTTAATTATAATATACCTTTATATAATTATTATTCCATTCTATAAAATACGAAATAGAAATGAAAGTAGCGTTCATGCGTACGTACGGCTTACCGTCTCCATGAACGGTGTATTTCATTTCTTACCTCTAAATGATTATGTAATGTTATAAATGCATGAATGTACTGGATATATATGACATATATGATATATAAATAATGAATACAATTCTGGATACAATAAACATTTGTCCACACGAACAACATGTAATTGTAAGAAGTCCACTTTCGACTTAAGAACCAAATATCGGCAAAACGAATATTATTAACTTAAATGATTACATAATGTTTATGACATGGTAATAAGTGATATAAAAGTAATAATGAACTTGAAAAAGGTTCTTAAGGAATTAGAAATTAACTCAAGTTTATTATACAGGAGATTAAAGAACGATCGAGTCAAGTCGGACCCGAGGTAAGGGATCCTACTCCTCTCTTTCTTTTTAAGTACACACTTTTATGTCATTCCTTTTAAAGCTCATATTTCTTGTTATTGGGATGATCTTTTATATTAAATTTACTGTAATTTTTATGTTCATGTGATGAGAGACCCTATTCTCTCTCATCAATCCATTTTGTAAGTTTTAAGTGGCGCCGTTAGGCTGCTGAGTTTTCGTAAGGGATTTTTCATCTCACTTTTATTCCCGTGAGATTTATGCTACATTTGCCACAAATTCCATTGAGTGGTGTATGTACTGCCCATTATTCTACTCTTTGTGTAATATAATTTTGTTTATGAGTATTTACATCAATTATCTTTTGTCCTTCTTTCATGGGGTGTATGTTTTGAAAGATACCCAAGTCGGTAAGGGAACCTTTCACCCTCCTCTTTTTAAAAGACTTATTTTATTGGGTCTTTTAATTTACATATTGTTATGTTGGGATATGTTCTCATATATCCTTAATGATGTAAATTTTGTGTCCAAGTGATGAGATACTCTTTTTATCTCTCATCAACTCATTTTGATGTGACGTTGTTAGGCTGTCAAGGGAACTTCTTAACCCAATTTCGATTTCTTTGGGTTCAACATGTAGTTATTGAATATGTCATCCTTTGAATATGTGTGAATGACCTTTTATTGTTTTACACTTAATATCCAATTATATTGGGTGTATTTATATTTTTCACACATAATTTTGATATTGATTTATCCTTAATTTAAGGATACCTTCTTTATAAGGGATTTCATCACATTTTACATCCTTATTGGGACTTCATTGTTGTTATGCACCAATTCACTCTTATATGGTGTATATACTATCCTTTGGAATATTATATCATGAATCCATTTATTCTCATGATATTATAAAGTTCTTATTAAATGTTATTCCTCAATTATTGTATTCAAGTGTCTCTAATTTTGGTAAAAACCCTTTTGACCAAAATATCGCTTCAAATGTTTTAATGATTTGTTCTTATTAATATCCATGTTTTAAAAATGGTTTTAAGGATTTATTTATATGGATATTAATGGTTTAAAATGTTAAAAGCTTCAAGGTGGTATGGGACACTTTGATTCAAAATTCTCCTTATTAAATGTTTTAAATGGTTTTGAAAATGGTTTTTAATGGATTCATTATTTCAATATCCTAAAATGTTATATTGTGATTGAAATGTGGAAATGTTATGTTTCCTTTATTCATGTTTTATGTGATACGATTATGTTATGGTTCTTGGGCATTGTTATGAAGAACGGGTGGTTCCATGATAAACTAAGGGCGGGTGAGCCCAATGTAGCTCTCCAATGCATTGGGTAACGCGAAGGAGTGAAACGTTAAGGTTTCTCCGAAGAGATTTAGGGAATATACTGTGATGGGTATTCCAAACCTAACCAAGAGGGTTACTCCCTACGTAAGAATGTTATGAATGCCTCAAGTTACCTTTATGTCTTATGTTTTCTATGATTTATTCATGGTTTGATGAGGTATGTTAAAGTGCCTATGTTTTATGGGTAAAGTATGATTTCATTCTTATGTATATATGAACTCATGTTTCCTTTCCATATTTTTATAACCCTTACTGAGCTTTTTATGCTCATCCCAAGTTTTTGAAATGTTTTTCACAGGTCAAGGGAAAGGTACATGATGTGATGATAGTGTCAAGGATGTTTCAAGAAAGAATCCGTGTTATATTTTAAATATGTTTCCGTTGATGGGAAGAATGAATACTGTCTTTTATGTAACCACTTTGTTTAAATGTGGAATGTAATGCAAGTTTCATGATCTAATTATCTAAAACTCTAAACCTGAAAAGATCCTCAATGTGTAATCTTGTAATAACTCAAGATTAAGTACGGTTTAAGGCTGGGGCCTTATAGTTGGTATCAAAGGCCGGTTTAGATAACTTTAGAGGTTAGGGTATTCTTTAATCATAAGTGACATTACCATAATGGTTAGGATTTCAGAAAGAGTCCTAGTTTTAGATAAAGTGAATGAGTAAGTATATATTAGTGTTTACCTTCCTCATTAGTACATGATGGTTTTGTTGATATACTCACACTGACCTTTTTGGTTTTAGTGAATGGATGGATCTAGCAGGCACCAAAGAGACAACAGGTTTGAAGGAAACCATGGTGGTTCTATAATTAAGATACTAGATAAAATGGGGGATTCAATGAAGAAACACATGGTTGTTCTAAACAAACTATCAAGGAGTCATGATCAACCACTTCAACCTTGGTGAGTTCTCTAATGCATCATGTACGAGATGGCCAACTCGATGTGAAAATTCAGGTAATAATTATTAAGGTAACCATTAGGGTTTATATGATCCTTACTTTTTAGGTAATTATGGGTTACTCTATGATATGATGGAAAATGAAAGGAATGAGATAAACTTGAGGTTAAAATATGTTATGATTATTCTTGAAGATTTTATCTCATTTTGGGGGAATGTTTTAAGAATTATATAGTTTTGGAAAAAGGACAACACGCAGACCGTGTGACATCCCGTCGCGTCGGACAAAGCTGTGGGAATCGAACCCACAACCAAAGTGCGACTGGTATTTATCGCCTACCACTGGACTACGTGAAGTCCCTGGTTAGTTTGACCGATTCTTTTTAGTTATATGATTTTATGAATTAAGAGTAAGTTGATTTTGGATGATATGTGATTAGGATATTTACTTTTCAATGTGAGACTTTAGGAGCAACTGATCTTGTTTAGAGATAAATGTTACGATTTAACTTGGTAGAATATGTGACTAAATCCTTCAAATGTTTGGGTTTCAATATTAGTTTGGTTTACTTTGAAGAATTTAATGGACAAATTGTTTATCGGATGGTCCTCGTTGAACTTTGGGTTTTGTTGGACAAATTTTGGAGATTAAGAATAGATTTTCTTTTTATAAGGGGTTATCCTTTTCTGGATTATCTGAACTTGTACTAACCTTTTTGGTTTTGGTTTTGGTTAAAGCCTAAATACATGGGATGTATATAGTTCTCTTTTGGGGATTAGGTGATTCTCTAGAAGTTGATTATAGTACTCTTAGTGGGAACAAGTCTCCCTAAATACTCGTCTTTTGGAAAAAAAATATGAGTTTGATTAAGGAATCTATTAAAAGTTGAAAGTCAACATGATAAGTGATTATGTTTCCTTATGAATAAATTCCTCAATAAAAAGTAACTTAAAACAAAAATGTTATCTATTAACTTTTCCTACTGGGGAATCGAATACTGTTTAACCCATCACAAGTTTGTGATTTTCTCGTGGTTAACTTTCTCCTAAACGTGTTTTCTATCACTCCCCATCAGGACATGACCCTTTGTTTTTTTCCTCCATGTCCATATTTTCATACTTGGAATCCTATTATGGGTTAACTCGGGTGACCTCTGTGCTTATCTCTCTTTATTTTAAAGTGTTTGTTTTACCGACTTTTGTTCCGATGTGGGACTTTCAAGGATGTTTCCAAGCGCAATTTTAAAATTGCGAGGACGCAATTCCCAAAAGGGGGGAAGGATGTAACACCCCAGGTAAATAAAGAATATGACATTTCATATTTATCCATATTTGTGAATAAAATATTTAAATAACTTTAAAGGGGACGCTATGCTCGATGGCGTACCCAACACGCAACAATGAGTTTCTTGGGAATCTTACGTTGCACTCTAATAATAAAATAATATTATTTTAAATGGTAGTTAACATGTAGCCGTTGTATTGGCGGGAATGGATAGAAATAACTAAAATATGATTATATATGTTTTTAAATGTTTTTACATTTATCCAATAAAGGATAGAGGCTTAAAATACGGAAAGAATTAAATTTTAGGCATATATGCCCTAGTTTTCACTAAAGGTTCACTTATCGCCTTTTGATGGTGAACCGTCATTAAATATAGTTTTTTTCACTCTTAAACATTCTTTTGGACCAAATAAAACTCTTATTAAGAATCGGGACATCAAATTTTACTTTGTGTAATTTTTTGGTATTTTTCCGATAAAGTTCATTTTTTTCATGAATAGTGTAAAATGTTGTGTTTTAATTCAAAACCTCTTTTAATATAATTTATTTATATGATTAGATAATATTTTGAATTGGTTTTAAAGTGAAATTTGAAAATATTTTTACCATTAAATCCAATAGTGGTCGTTGGAATTAATTTCACTTTGAAATCAGACTTAAACTAGTGTCAATCTTTTGATACTTATTGTTTTATGAAAACACGCTATTTGCGCTGACAGCGGGAATTAATTATTAAATTAATTAATGTGACTAATATGTTTTGAATTTTGTAAAACGGACTTCATTTTTGAATTCGGAATATCAATTATAGCTTCGGGTGAATTTTTGGGATTTTTCTGAAAAACTTCAATTTTTGATGAATAGTGAAACCACTAAGTGGTACTAATAAAAACTGAATTTCCGTTTAAATGAAATTTTTCCATAATTTTGTTTTGATTTTCAAAAATCCGACATACATGGTTGTCATTAAGATGTAAAATGTGGTTCAATGAGATTAAAATAATTTTTTGGTGAATAGTAACTTATTAAGTTTTTAATCGCGATTAGAGGTAATTAGTGTAGTTTAGGGTTAAAATGATATTATAAGAATGTGAAAACACCATGACACTTATCCTACACCTATTGGTTGTATCATGGCAGACCAAGACAAGCCATGGGTCAACTTGGGGACCCCATGGATCCACTTTTGTTGGGAAATGACATAAATTACTTTTTATTTAATGTTGAAGTGAAAATGACACAAACATAATATGTTTTACGAAAACAATTTTTAAGTGGGGTTATACAAGTCCAAATTTGGATTATAAATAGTCATTGGAAAGATAAAAGGATTTCCTACATCATAGTATTTTTTATATAATTTTTAGACATTAAATAAATAAAAGTATTTATGACATACTAATGATGCAGTGATGACATCATTATTTGACGATTTAAATAAAATTGAAAGATAATGTAAAATCTATGAACTAAACATGTCCAAAACTTATTGGATGAGTGGATTTCGAAGCCTTATCACTTTATCCACGAATTATATCAATGTGGGACCTTTTGAAACCGAAAAACATTTTCAAATAAAGTAATATTTCTTTACTTTCCAAAAGTGCCCCTCCTCTCCTCTTATAAAAGGCCCCCACCTCTACCTCATTTAACACACTCCTCAAGCCATTGGCTCGGCCAACCCCTTCCCATTTACTCTCCCCACATCTCTCTCCTCATCCTAGAGGATTCCCTTTGGGCAGAATCCTTTCAAAGGAAGCCTTTAGGCTCAAATCAAAAGGAGTTACACTTTTAAAGGTAATTCATTCTCTCATGTTCATTTGTTTTATTTTGCTTCTCCAACCCCCTAAAATCTTTTTATTTACTTCTTTTGTAACAACACCAGTATCTTCAATATACTATGATGTTGTTATAAGATTTATTCGAGCTACACTCTCACACAACTACATCAAATGGTTAAAGAACATACGGTTTCCGTGGATGGCGAAATTCTGCCTCCCGAAACGATGATTGTTCAATACTCATTTAACACCTCCAAAGGTGGCCATTATGATGTCACTATTTTTATGATATATAATATGTTTATGTTTTATTTATGATTCTGTATTTTTCATTTTTTTCTTACCTTTATGGCTTCCATTATGGGTATACACGATATCTTCATTTAAGGAAGTGCGGACTACCGCCCCCTCAAAGTGATTTGATTCATTAAATACCATATGTGGGATGTATAAAGGATGGAAATATGATATTATATATGATATTATACTGTAATTATAATATACCTTTATATAATTATTATTCCATTCTATAAAATACGAAATAGAAATGAAAGTAGCGTTCATGCGTACGTATGGCTTACCGTCTCCATGAACGGTGCATTTCATTTCTTACCTCTAAATGATTATGTAATGTTATAAATGAATTAATTTACAGGATATATATGACATATATGATATATACATAATGAATACAATTCTGTATACAATAAACATTTGGCCACACGAACAACATGTAATTGTAAGAAGTCCACTTTCGACTTAAGAACCAAATATCGGCAAAACGAATATTATTAACTTAAATGATTACATAATGTTTATGACATGGTAATAAGTGGTATAAAAGTAATAATGAACTTGAAAAATGTTCTTAAGGAATTAGAAATTAACTCAAGTTTATTATTCAGCAGATTAAAGAACGATCGAGTCAAGTCGGACCCGAGGTAAGGGATCCTACTCCTCTCTTTCTTTTTAAGTACACACTTTTATGTCATTCCTTTTAAAGCTCATCTTTCTTGTTATTGGGATGATCTTTTATATTAAATTTACTGTAATTTTTATGTTCATGTGATGAGAGACCCTATTCTCTCTCATCAATCCATTTTGGAAGTTTTAAGTGGCGCCGTTAGGCTGCTGAGTTTTCGTAAGGGATTTTTCATCTCACTTTTATTCCCGTGAGATTTATGCTACATTTGCCACAAATTCCATTGAGTGGTGTATGTACTGCCCATTATTCTACTCTTTGTGTAATATACTTTTGTTTATGAGTATTTACATCAATTATCTTTTGTCCTTCTTTCATGGGGTGTATGTTTTGAAAGATACCCAAGTCGGTAAGGGAACCTTTCACCCTCCTCTTTTTAAAAGACTTCTTTTATTGGGTCTTTTAATTTACATATTGTTATGTTGGGATATGTTCTCATATATCCATAATGATGTAAATTTTGTGTCCAAGTGATGAGATACTCTTTTTATCTCTCATCAACTCATTTTTATGTGACGCCGTTAGGCTGTCAAGGGAACTTCTTAACCCAATTTCGATTTCTTTGGGTTCAACATGTAGTTATTGAATATGTCATCCTTTGAATATGTGTGAATGACCTTTTATTGTTTTACACTTAATATCCAATTATATTGGGTGTATTTATATTTTTCACACATAATTTTGATATTGATTTATCCTTAATTTAAGGATACCTTCTTTATAAGGGATTTCATCACATTTTACATCCTTATTGAGACTTCATTGTTGTTATGCACCAATTCACTCTTATATGGTGTATATACTGTCCTTTGGAATATTATATCATGAATCCATTTATTCTCATGATATTATAAAGTTCTTATTAAATGTTATTCCTCAATTATTGTATTCAAGTGTCTCTAATTTTGGTAAAAACCCTTTTGACCAAAATATCGCTTCAAATGTTTTAATGATTTGTTCTTATTAATATCCATGTTTTAAAAATGGTTTTAAGGATTTATTTATATGGATATTAATGGTTTAAAATGTTAAAAGCTTCAAGGTGGTATGGGACACTTTGATTCAAAATTCTCCTTATTAAATGTTTTAAATGGTTTTGAAAATGGTTTTTAATGGATTCATTATTTCAATATCCTAAAATGTTATATTGTGATTGAAATGTGGAAATGTTATGTTTCCTTTATTCATGTTTTATGTGATACGATTATGTTATGGTTCTTGGGCATTGTTATGAAGAACGGGTGGTTCCGTGATAAACTAAGGGCGGGTGAGCCCGATATAGCTCTCCAATGCATTGGGTAACGCAAAGGAGTGAAACGTTAAGGTTTCTCCGAAGAGATTTAGGGAATATACTGTGATGGGTATTCCAAACGTAACCAAGAGGGTTACTCCCTACGTAAGAATGTTATGAATGCCTCAAGTTACCTTTATGTCTTATGTTTTCTATGATTTATTCATGGTTTGATGAGGTATGTTAAAGTGCCTATGTTTTATGGGTAAAGTATGATTTCATTCTTATGTATATATGAACTCATGTTTCCTTTCCATATTTTTATAACCCTTACTGAGCTTTTTATGCTCATCCCAAGTTTTTGAAATGTTTTTCACAGGTCAAGGGAAAGGTACATGATGTGATGATAGTGTCAAGGATGTTTCAAGAAAGAATCCGTGTTATATTTTAAATATGTTTCCGTTGATGGGAAGAATGAATACTGTCTTTTATGTAACCAATTTGTTTAAATGTGGAATGTAATGCAAGTTTCATGATCTAATTCTCTAAAACTCTAAACCTGAAAAGATCCTCAATGTGTAATCTTGTAATAACTCAAGATTAAGTAAGGTTTAAGGCTGGGGCCTTATAATTTGAGCTCACACTTATTTTGTTTCCTTTATCCATGATATGAAGAAGAAATCATAGAATGTTATTTCAAGGATGTGGAGATTTCAATTATTATTTATTATTTCCCACAATATTATGGGTATCATGTTTGTAATCTAGATTTCCAAAACGACTAAACTATTTTGTAATTTGGGATTTAACAGTTGTATTTATGCCTATATAAAAATGTAATGCACCAGATTTGGGCCTCTAGGCTCAGGGAAATAAATAAGGGAAATTTGAAAGGGGATTATTATGATAGAAATGTAAATAACTAAAAAAATGGGAAATAAAACATTATAAAATCATAGGTTATAATTCATACATTTTATAATACTGTAGTTCAATATGAATGATTATTAAAAAATGATTAGAAATTTAGATTTAAAAACCATTAACATTTTCCTTAGATTCCATGAATTTGATTAAACAACATTTTTTTTAAAAATAACTATTATAATAAATTATTTAAAAATAATAATAATATATTTTGGGTTTTACATTTTTTAATTATTTTTTTATTGTTTAGAATATAGTTATCAGTTTTATTCATTGGATGATAGTAACATTGATTTTTTCATTAATGGTTTGTATCGTATATAGAGATACCCATTCGTTGATATAAAGATAATCATTCGTAGATTATATAATTTTTTCGAATGTTTATTCCCAAATTATTTCTAAAGTTATAATTTTATTACCTTCTATTTATATTTGTAATTCGTGATGATGATATTAGTGATGATCAGTTTATTTGTAATATATGATGAAAAAGAGGTTGTATATAAATTATATGTTAAAAAATAAAAAAAATTAAAAATGAAATAATTTACTTTAAATTAATTACAAATCTAATAATTTATTTTTTTCACATATTCATCAATGATATAAGATAATAACTTCCTTCACATAGGTGGTTAAACAAGAAAAAATTAGAACATACTATAATCATTTTATAAGTATGAGTATGATATTTTTTACTCATAATATCATTATTGAATATGTATTAATATGATATTTTCTTTTTATTAATGTGATAAATTATAAAAGGGAAGACATTAAACAATAATATAATATAACAAATCTATTCCTTGTAAAAAATTATTTTTCAACTTATATACTCTATTTAGGCTAATAATTTACTATTAATATTAATAATAGAAATAATAGTATATATTTAATGATTATTAATGTTGATAAAAATATCATTTTTATTTATTATAAACTTTATCATAACCATCATTGTGTGTATGATATGAAATAAGATATTCATGGGGATGTCTTTTATCAAAACAAATTGTAGTGTTTTCGTTTCCAAATGGATAAGAGGGAGATCAAATTTGGTTATTCCTAAAATATAATAAAATTTATGTATAAAAAATCAAATTACTTCACTATATTAATATGTTTACAAAATATTTAGAAGATGATTTATATTAATTGATGAAATAAATATTACAGGAAGAGTAAAATACTCACATTGAGGACATCATTATACTCTTGATGCACCAATGAGAAATGGATGTATTGGGATGCATTTGTAAAACTAGGGACTGCCAAAACTAAAAGAGGGGTCTATAAATTGTATAATTAGAAAATATTCAATGAATGGATGAAGGATAAATGTACTTATAATTTTGATGATGTGAGATCATTTTATAGATGAAAATGTGGTACATTTACATAGAAACTAGAGACTTCTGTGGGGTAAAGATTTTTTCACATAAGAGTGAGGTGTGTAAGGAAAATAAAATATTATAAAACATGTGATTATGAAATTACTTCCAAAAATGGACATGAAAACTTTCTAAAAATAATTTTTTTATTAAATTTAGTCCCATGGTCGATTATCCCCTTTTCTTATTTTAAACCATGATTACATATTTATTTTTGAAGTATAACTACTTACTGAAAATATAAGATGATTATTTTTAGAAAATTTCAATGTGATGACTCTCAAACAAAAATATATTTAATATAATTTAATTTCAAAATTTGTGAACTTATTATTTTAAATTAAAAAAATAATATATAATGAAAAACTATTTTTGTATAAACATGACTTCTAAAATATCATGTCTTTATATTTTCATTTCCTATAAATTAAAAAATAAATGACTTTTAATATATTTTTGAAAATTTTAAACTTCAAATATTTTTATTAATATGAAAATAAACAATTTCAACTATTTATATGACAATTAAATAACATTTTTGTATACATTTCCTAAAAAGAAGCACTTTTACCACTATTGTGGTAACTACCGGTACCGATCGTAACATTTTTTTTATGATAGAAGATAAAATTTCATTTTTATCAATTGTGAACATGATTATTTAAAAATGAAAACAATTATACAATATTTAACTTCTAGTGTTGATAGAAAATAATTTTAATATTTGAACAACCAATGTAGAGGTCAACATTCTAAATAATGAATTTTAGGTATAAAATGATTAATTTTCTTATTAAATTCAATGTAATAACAATAAAAATAATATTAATTTATTTTTTTCATATATTATCAATATATGTCATTAACATAATTATTAAATATTTAACAATTTAATTTATTATCTTGAGAATTTACAATACATAAAAAATGTATTTTTTGCATAAAATATCTATTAAATATATTTAATTTTATCAATACCCAATTAAATAGAACATTTAATCTTATAAAAATATAATTTTATCCATAAATATATTTTAATTTATTTCTATAACATTTTTTAACATATTTTTAATAATTATTAATAATAATATGTAATGTATGAAAATATATTGTAGATAAAAAATTTATTTACATATTACATATTTTATAATAATTTATTATTTTTAAGTTTTATTATTTATTCATTTTTACTAAAAATATAAAAATTAACTATACCTATAAAATTAATGTATATCCAATAAAATATATTTTATACATCCATTAATCTAATGATAATGGATATATATTACCCCTATTACCTCCTATAAATTCATTTTATTATTACCTTTAAAATATAACATCTTGTTACCATAGTTTTCATTTTAGATTTAACAACCTGAATCCTCCATTCATGATTTAATTTCTCATTGTATGATTAGTTCTATTAATTTTGATTCTCAATGGTGAAGATGATCAGATGGATCTCATTGATTTATGGATATTATTCATTTATTTTTATTCTTTTATGTTAATAAATTTCCATTTAAATGATGTAATTATATGTTGTATGTAACATTACATAGAATATAACCCATGGCTTCATGTTACATTGGTTTAGTTATCCACTGTGAAAGAATAAATTTTTATTATATTGATTCAAATATTTTAATACACATTTTTAAATTAATTTTATTTATTTTTAAAAAGAAAAAAAATATTTCCTATAATTATAGATATATAATGTAACGAATAATTTATTCCATTAGACATAAGATCTTATATCTACCCTGACCATTAATTATGTCCTCAAAATTTTAATTATCACTTAATAATGGTTATATTTAAATCTATCCATAATATATTCATGACTCAAGATATCATTTTAATTAATTTAAGAACCATAAAATCTAAGTCGATACTTGAAAAATCATTCTCTTCATCATGATTGGAATATTTTGATACTTTTTAATATTTATTCCAAATAAGCATATTTAGATGGTTATAATTTTTTGGACATTATAGAGATATGAAATGTACAGTTTCATTCTCATTGTCATATTTCAATCCAAATACAATATATTAAATTGTTATATTAATGTATAATAAAACCCACTTAAATGATATTACAAATATGAAAACTCAATTGTAATATGTCTTCTCATTTATAACCTAAATTCATCCTATGAAACTATTGGTTCAACTATGATATAATTGTATCATCATGTAGATTCATTAGTTTAACCTTTGTTTTTCATGGTTATTTTATTATTATATTATCTATCTTAATAAGTTATATATTTCACTATAATATTCCTTAAAAAGATATTAGAAAACATCATAATAACTACTACAAAATATTCCTTTAACAACTCTTTTTTTATCACCGATATAAAAAATCACTGATAAATGACACAATTATCGACAAAAAAAAGAAGTACTGATAAATAGATCCTTTTATCAGTGAAAAAATAGATGAAATGGGGTACACTTTATGAAATCATTTTTAGTGTTGAAAAGGGTATCCTTTATCCGTGCTTTACTTTAGCCCTAATAAAATAAACCTTTTTATAGTTCTTTATTTTTTAGTGTTGATTCTGGGCACCCATTTTCATCAATTTTTTCCTATCATTGATAAAGGGTGACATTTTGTAGCTCTCTTTTAGCAAAATTAAAGCTATAGATTAAAATGAAATAATTAAAAAAATACAAATAATATAATATGAAAAATATATTTAATTAATTAAATTTTTTTAAAAATGAATTAATTTAATATATATATATATATATATTATATAAAAATTAATAACTATTATAGATAGAGGAAGGGGAGAGGATCTTCTAGGTGCCCACAGAAAATAGGGCTGACCTAGTGTATGTGAGAAGTTTTAATATCTCCTCCTTTGCATCAAATTTCCAAGACGTACAGATTATCTCAGAGGTATTGAAGTAGAAGGGGAATGGTGATGTTATATTTGACTTTTATTCAATCTCTGATTTCTCGGGTAGATCAGTTGTATTCCCTCACAATCAATCCCCTTGTTGTATTGTACGGCAGGGCACAACATTGTAAATTTCATCCTCAGATGAAGCTATATCAAAACTACTGGTTCTATGTAACAATTATTCTATGATCGAGTTTTATAATCAAAGTTTACAAATACCTAGAAAGTGATAGATATCATTTCATAGTTAGATTAGATATATGTATTATCTAATTTCAATTCTGTGTCTCTAGATTGTGGTTTCTTTTATTTTGTTTTTTACTTCTGCTAATCTGCAGGGCCTCACATAGAGCTCTGGATCGATCAACATGAGTCATGTAACTCTTTGAATCAATAAATATAGATTATAATTAATCCATATTGAGTATAAATATTACATTTCTCACATTTGGATCAAAATATATAGATTAAATTGGGTATTATTGAACATAGAGATATAATTTGATATTTCCCAACCAATCAGTATACCAGTCTCTATAGATCTGGCTAATGAGAAGGAATGTTTTGGTCATTTTTTGGGAATCATGGTATATATTTATTTAATATCTTATTTGGATAAGAATGTTGTAAATTCCACTTGTCAATATGAGAAAAATATATGAATTGTTTATGAAAAATAGATAATTTCGCAATAATTGTTGTATTGTTCAGCAAAAGAGGTCCAACTACAGATGGGCTCTTGTTTTCTCAGAATATCAATTACTAGGCCATGAAATGTCTCAATGAAAGAATAAATAGGTTATAGGAGTATCCTAGAATTTTTCACCCAAATTGGGGACCAGGTTGTTAATGAGTTTATACCTCACAAGAAATAAAATTGTTCACAATTAACTGTCAATGTTGTGTAACCATATAATAGAGAAGATTATATTCTAGAGAATATGAGAAACACAAATAGCACTAAAATTGTCCCCTCAACCTCTCCTAGTATGGATATAGGACCTTCTTACCCACATAAGAATGGTGGGATTATATCTTTGGCAGACATTAAAGAATGCAATGAACTGGTTGATGGAGGAATGTCATTAATTGATATCATAATTCTAATAAAAAGTGAGGATATGGGAGAAAATTAATCAAATGATAATCAACAGAAAAATTACAATTAACAGGGACTGAAGTGGATATAATGATTTTGAAAGAAAAAATGGTTGTTTCATCAAATTACTGAAATGGTAAATCCTTGATTGAAATAGAAAATTCATTGAAATTAATGTCTAAGAGGTATTTCACCACTAAATTCACAGTATAGGTTCCCTATGATGATTTTAAGCCACTTAATCCATATTTCATGAAGGATGGAGTTGTATGTGATTCAACCACTCAATTTAATATGGTTGCTTGAAGTCTACCCATATAGGATCTCAAAAATATAATTGAATTTCTTTGAGAATATATTTTAGAATGGAAAGGAATGATATTTACCTTTCACCAATGATTGTACCTCTAGATGTGGTTCGATCAATTAATAAGAAGGTCCCATGCAAGTCGCATGTTTGATTGAACCATTCACCAACATGTTTCTATTTCGACACCAATTGTATAATCAACATTATTATATAGAATTAGTAGAAAGAAAACATCCAAGATGAATATTTGATTAGACTATAGCCTTGAGATTCCATTCTCATTTAAGGATTCTACTTTTATTGACAATTAATATACTACTTCATGTCAATCATAGACTAGACAAACTAGATCATCTAGGAAGATTTCATTTGATAACAAATATGGATCATTGTAGGTATATCCAAATAAAGATCTTAAACTCTAATAAGTAAATCTAAACGGTGATCCTTTCCACTAGAACCAACCGAATGCAGGTCTCTCCTGCTGCACAACCTAGATTCCAACATCTGACTCCAAACACAGATTTTGAAGGCATTAAAAGTCCTGTTGGATAGTCTGTTTTTATAGGGGATCATTGGAGTGTTTCATTTACCCCTAATAACTATATAATGATGATACCCAATGATTCCATTTAAATAGATGTTATGTTTCAAAATATTATTACTCGCTCTTAAATTTGTATGGTAAAGAGTAATGTTAGTTTACATAATTCATTTGACTTCCATGCTACCGCAAGCGGTGGGGATGATGGGACAAAGAGTGATGACATTTTTTTAGATGAAATCACGAATCCTATTATTTTGGATAAATCATTTGATGATAGTGATGGACCATGGATGTAAGTTAAGACATTGGGGGAGGGGTCGATATCCTCATGGTAGGGGAGGAGACCCCTTCATCATAATACGAGAACTCGATCTAAGATGGGATGAAGACACATTCTCTTGTTTTTGTGGACCATGGTGCTATAGTATTTTTCTCTACATCCCCTTCTTCCCTGTCTAATAAAGAGTCCATTTGATCATCAACCATGTAAAAAAAATATTATACATATAAAGATTAAATAGAAATAATTTTTTAAATTTAATTTAAAAATTCATATATTATGAAAAATATTGGACATATTATTAATTAAATAATTGTTGATAAAAATTAATATATTTAATATAAATATATATGTTATATATATTAATAAATAGTAAATATTAAAAATAGATATATAAAATTAAAAATTTGTAATAATAAATCAAAAACACTAAAATGAATAAATTAATAAATTATTTAAAAATTTATTAATGAAACAATTATTATTAAAAATGAAAAATTATAATATATATATATATTATAAATCATAATATTTAATATATTAGTAACAAAAATATAAAAAATGAATAAATTGACATAATTAAAAATTAATTAATGTTTTATTCTTTTTTAATATATTTTGATATTTTAATTTGACATATATCTAACATAATGTGTTGAAATGATTTCAGATAAATATGTGTAATTAAATAATCGTTATATATAAATCAAACAAACAAATATTTCTGTAATTATGGAAATTTTATATAGAAACACATGCACCTAATATATATGTAATTTCTTTAAATTTTATTATAGTTTAGAATATCATTATAAGAAGATAGATTTAATATATTATGTTTTTGACATGTTAATTTTATTTATTTATTTTTAATATTATTAGGGTTAGGTATTATTCATTCATTTTGGGTATTTTTTTTTATTTCATTTGATCATTTTAAATTATTTATTTTTACATATTTATTTACTACGTTTTATACTTTTCATTATGTATTAATTTTTTATTCAATATATATTAATATATCCATATTTTTGTAATAATTTTTTTAATAAATAAAACATATATATTTTTAAATATTTTTAAATTTTACACATTTTGAATAATTCCATTCCACTCATTTTTTAAAATTCATATATTTAAGATTATATATCCATTAATAATTTTTAAAATATATTTTTTAATAAATAATTAAAAATATATTTTTTTATAAAAGTACGTTTACATTATTTAAAAGTATATATAATTATAATTATTATAATTTAATAAATATTTTTACAAAATTATTTATTTAATAATAAATAAATACTTATATTTACTTAAATAGTTATAAAATTATAATAAATTTAATTAAATAATATACTCAATGAGACTTAAACTTGAGACCTCGCCGAGTTCCACATGTTTAGATACCACTGAGTAGCACCCTTAGGATATATATATATATAATTATTTAATTGCAAAAATATATAAATATTAATTTTTAAAATGTATTATTCAAATATTTATAGATAAGTAATAATATATTAAAATAATTTTAAAATTTATTTAATTAATTTTAAATAATTAATGTATATATATATTGATATAACGATATAAATATATCTATAAATACAAATAAACACTTAGAAATATATTTATAAATGCAAATTTTATTTTTTTGAAAAAATTGAATTTTTGTATTTATAAATAAAATAATATAAATATTTTAAAAAAGAATAAATGTAATTATATATAAAAATATATATATTTATATTTAAATAATTATAAAATTATAATAATCACACATTTGTTTATGAAAATAATTTTACCAAATTTATTATTTTTAATTATTATTATGAATCCTTCAACTACACTAATGTTTTAATGTTGATAAAAGAAATCTTTATCATAACTAAAATGATAGCGATGATAAAAGAGATCTTTATAAGCGCTTTCTTGAAAGAGCTCATAAAATTGTCACTGGTCTATTTAAAAGAACCATAAACAATACTCATTTAGTAACGATTCTAAAGAACTCGTGGAACTACCCAAGGTCGTGTGTTACTCCTCAATATTATTTCAGTATAATCAAGGATATAATCTAATGTATGTTATTTTTTCCTTTTCCTATCTAACATTATTCGATTTGTTTGGTTTTGTAGTTTGAGTACTTTTATTATTCTTAACCATGAAGAAGCCTACATATCATATCTTCATCTGTCTCTCTCACCTACCGATACCCACACAATGCCAGACATACTCTACCAACTCATTCCATCATCATACGAGACCATTTTCCACTGAATCTCCATCTATAGTTCCAACTAATGGTAATTTTTTCTTGTTTCAATTATATTATTTCTTATTACGATTTAGATAGTTTCAGTTTTCATTGTCTGAACCTTGTTTCTATAGTATGAATTGAACATTAGGATATGAAAAAATGAATATTATATTGGACTTATTTATTAAGTAATTTTATTTGATATGGATAATATATAGCATGTTAATATAAATATTATTTTAATGTGGTTGAGATAATATAATTTAGTTATCAAAAGTTTAATTTTTTTAGTTTATATTGGTTTTCTTTCTCAACATGTTATATTGATATTATTTAAAAGGGACAGACTATTTAAATTTTCATTGAAATCAAAATACGTATCAATATTCACTTTTATTATTTGTTCCAAACATGTGTTTTGGTATGTATTCTCAATAATATGTGTGTTTATAATTTATTGATGTGTTCCCAAATTAGTATATTTAATGAATAATTTATTCACTAAAACATTATAGTTTTGAGAGATAATAATATTCAATGGGTTAGGGATATCATTATAGGAGATATCATTTATTTTCATTAACATTGAATGGTTTTAAGATATTTACGATATCCATTAAATTTATAATTATTAATAATAATTATTGAATTTTTATAAACTAATAGAAAATATATTTTAAGAATATATATTATTTAAAATTTATAAATGATTTCAGGTCATAACCCAGAATAGATTATCGTATTCTAGTATAAGATTTTCCATATGTGATATCATTTATATAAGATGTTATATATGATCTAATTTTCATTAAAAATATTTTATAAATAAATCTTTCTCCAAGAATGAATTAATTTTTTATGAAGTTACCTGATTTATTAAAATTTATTTTCAATATTTTTGTGTGTGTTTTATATTTCCGACAAATATATATTTTATACAACTGTAACATCATAATATAATCAAACTATTCATATCCTGAAGTGAGAAAAATCAAAATGTTACTGAACTCTTGGAACCACCAATCAATATCCAATGGATTGATAATAAATAAGTAGTGTTAATCATGATCCTTGATAAATGGTTTAAAAAATTAAATCACATGATAAGTTAATCTACATAAAATAGTACACAATAGAATCCCATAAATTAGAAATCCTATGGACCTAAAAAAATAACAATTGGATAAATCCTAGGTTATAGTAAACCCTATTAGAATATCCAACATATCATTGATGACACAAAACCATATGTATCCCCTAGATATAATTTGATACAATATCCCTTCCAATATATAACCAAAACATACAATCATCAACCCAATGAAACATCGTCTCTATGTTCAGCAGGATGCACAAAATGTAGTTATATAATGTAAATAATTAGGTTTTCACTGATGATATTCAATGCCTCGGATCTATATGAAATTCATATACCTAATTTTACTTTTATTAAATTATTCCAAAAGTATGATATTTGAAATCATCATACAACACATAATATTCAAAAGCAACTTAAATTACCTTTAAAAAAATCGACCACTAGTTTAATAAATGATGCTCTATAATAATGTTTAATTTTGGTAAGATATATATACAATACAATAAACTTCATATAAAAATTCTACATATTCATACATATTTCAAAAAAAAATTATTTTCTAGAATATAGATATAATACATAAACACTCTGGTACAACTATCCTTCATAACCTTTATTTTATCCATCCTCAAAAAATTGATTTCTTCCATATCATGTGGATGTATTGGAATACCCCTTTCAAACAATCCATCCTCCCAGCACATTTGTTCTATTGTTCCTAGATATATACCTCCATCATGGATTGTATTCATTAATCTTCATAAAATAAACTACCATGACAATGAATACCATATCTCCCAACAAATTCTCCATCTCTTTCATAATTTCGTCCTCCTCACTTACAACAACCCATGAACACAGAAAATGACACTTAATAATTAATCAAAACACAAATAATGGTTTTTTTTTTGTTTCGTGATATGAATGATCTTATAAAAATCAATCCGTTATTTTTGGAATAAAATCATTAGAAATTATTTTTCATTTTTCTATATCCACATGGGATTCTATTATATCTCTTTAGTTAAGCATATTTGCAAAACAATATTACAATTATATGTGAACATCTAAAAATACTCAATTTTAAATTTTCATTAAAAAAATGGCAAACATAGATTTTTATTATCTCAAAGTTCATCCTTGATAAATTTAAAAGTGTTCCAATCTAACTCTCATATCTATTCCTCAAACTTTGAGAGGAGCACTCCAACATACTTTAGGCTTCATCTTTATCATATTTCTTCCTGGAATATATGAGAAATAGAATTTTTTATTCTATCCCTTCTATCTCACACCAATAACACTAGATGTATGTATCTCCTCTATGATCTTTTAAAAAGATGTATTTCAGAGGAAGTGAAAATAGTAAATGTATATGAGTGGAAGTAGTGGACTACAAGTTTAATTCTTGTGTATTTTAATGTTCATTCCTTTAATTTGAAATGGTATATGTTATAATACGTAATTTTAATTTGCTTTGGGATATTTTTAATAATTATTGGATATAGAGATATTATATTTGAGATAAAATTGACGCAAAATGACAAGTAACATAGGATAGATCATGTGATGCTCATTGGTGATGAGTTAATGTCCTCATGGTGGAGTTAGTGACCTTTCAACTCCAAAAAAGTTATTTTTTCATTTTGTTTCTTGATACTCATCCCCCATGTAATCAAGGTTTTTTAACTACATAGAAAAGTAGTCATCCAAAATGATCACTAATACATAGTATGTGATTTTATTTGGTTTGAGTAGTTTGAGAAACTCAAATGTTTGTCCAAAAAAATGGGGTATTGATTTCAATAAATAAATGAAATAATAAATTTTTGGGATGTATTTCATCAAGGAATATTAGAATTGCAGTGTAAGGAGGAAGGCTCGTTCAAAAGAGGGATTCCAATAAATCATCATGATATGGAAGGGAATCAAGATTTTAAGGACGGATTAAATAATGTATGTGGAAGTATGTTTTACTAGAGTATTGAAGTATTATATCTCTATTCATGATAGTAACAATTTTAATGCATGATTATTGAAAATGTGGACTCTTATTCATGTGGTTATTGTATTGTTTTTATCCATGATAAATTAAATGTTTGAACAATAATATAGAAATTATCTTTTCCAAATGACCATGATATCAATAATAATGAAGAACAAGCTTCTGATGACGAAAATATAGAATTAATAGGGGACCAACAACATGTAGATGAAAAAAATGACATAGAATCATAGTAGTGAATAAAATTATCATGCCAAGAAGTCAATGTAAAATTTTTGATGTTCCTTGAAATCTGTAAAACACCAAGTTTTGAAAATAAATTGAAATGAATGATTCATTTTTAAGTGGATATTTATAACTATACTTTAAAAATAATTTTTTCACATCTATGTTTTCAATATCAAAAAATGGTCATCTAAAATTTTGTAAAGTATGTTATTTGGAGTTTAATGGAACCAATATGATTTTTGGTGAGTATTAGAGGACCCTTATGAATATTAATTTTATTAGTATTATAAACATAATGAATAGTTAATTGTAATTATATTTTTTCCCTTACGTATTTACTATAATGACATTTTAGTTAATTTTTCAATATGATATAAAAATAGTTATAGTTCAAAAAGTGTTATTTTTTGAATAAAGTATGATTTTATTTAAAAATTAAATTAATAATATTAAGAAAATTATTTTCGAAAAATGATGTTCATTTTTAGATTCTACACATCAAAAAATGTTAAGGGAGAATTTTTGGTATTTTTTAGAAATTTCAGAATTTTTTATGAATAATGAAATAAGTTAAAATACCAAATATTAAAATTTTGATATTAATACATATTTATGTCATTATAAGTGATTTAATGACCCTTAGATCTAAATCTCCTGAAATTATTACTATTTGGGGTAACATGAACTATGACTAATCATAGTATTTATGAAAAAAATTAAATTAATGATTAAAATAATGGAAAATACCTCATCTCTTCAACTATAAATACCACGCTCATTATCCACTTCCTATCACACCTCTAATGCCATAAACCTTACCAAATTTCAGCCCAATAAACCTCCCAAGTATCTTCTCTATGTCTTGGAGCTTCTGGTCTCACCAAATGGCCAAAACTAGTGGCCTTAAGGAGGATCTCAATGAGAATAGATCAAGAGGAAAACATCTTGTTCTGTTTTTTTTCTTATCTTTTCATTTTCTTTTAAATTATTATTATTTACTCACCTCCCATTACCAAATAGGAATTAATGATACACTATATTACATATTCTATATTTCATCAGATTTGTGGAATACTCAACATTATACTTCTAATCCTCTCCCACATTTTTAAGAAATTAAAACATCGTCCGTGATATGTGGAATTAACGACATCATTGACAATGTGATTTAAATTTATTTTACTTCCTTCATAAATTTTCATGAAACAATTTTTATAGTTTCAACCAAATATAATTTTTTTATAATATATTATATATGTTTATGGAATCATTTTATACACATTTTATAAATTTATAAAACAAATGAGTTCATTTTGGTTGAAGAATCGCACAAATCACCTAAACAAAAATCAATAATGTTTTAACTTATAAATAATCCCCATTTAAGAATTAAAAATGGAAAATGGTATTATTTATGGTTCTGGAAATATTTAAATACCACTCCATTACAAATATGGAGTTTTACTTCAAATTTACATGAACTTCCATTATAAATTGATAATGGAAAACATTTAATGAATGCACCCAAAACAATGGATATACCAAAATACATACAATTAAAGGGATAAATTATATTATTAAAGGATAATATAATGTATTATATTAATGAATATGATATTTTATGATATTAATAACACTCTTTTGACCCTTATACATGAGGTTGAAATGAGTTTTATGTATGAAAAACCCAAGGTAAGGAAATTTTTGTACCAATTTACATTCATTGGGTTAACATTATATATTGTTATTTATGTGGTATTAAAATTTATTTTGAAATTGATTTTGTTTATATTTCATTGAAATACATTTATTTATAGTTTATATACATTTTCCATCCACTCTATTAATTCTCAATTCAATTATATGATATTTATAATGGACAATCCTTTTAAAATCCTTTCTTAAAATTATGTTTTACAAAATTCAAAAGCAATGTTTTGATACTGTAATTCATGTTGTATGATTATATTCTGGTTATTTGGAATTGTTTATGATAAATATTGGGTCAAATATCTCCCTCCAATGAATTTTATATGTCTATGTTTGATGTCGGTCGTATGGTTACTTAAAATGTAACTATGATGGTTACACAAATTGTAAGGGTGCTGTTGAGGTTACAAATTATAAGTTAGCAGAGAGCATTACAATATTTTTTAAATATTTCCCCAATATTACTTTACATTTTTATTTATGTTCTTATGTTTTGTGGGGTTCTTTTATAAATATCATGATTCACAAAGTAAGTATATATAGGTGACCAGTATGTATTTTGTAAATGATTTCATATGTTACAAGTATTCACAGACTAATGTGTTCTTTACTTCTTTTTATAACCCTAAGTGGGATTTTTGTTCTTATCCAATGTTTTAAAAATATTTTCAATGGTTATATGGATGTTTAAGAAAATAAGGGATCCAAGTTATATGTTTGATGAATTTTTAATAAAATCATTTTTCATTTTAAAATATTAATATTTTGGAATAAATAAGTATATAATTTTTGGAATCCACTCTATTTTAATGTATAATGTTATTAATGTATCACGTACCAATTATCTAAAGATATAAACATTAAAATATGATCAATATGAAATAATGTTATTTTTTGAAAAAAATTTATGACAATGTAAGGTAATAAGGTGGGTCATTATTGTTTTTTTCAGAGGGTGATTTATAAAACTTTTGGGTATAGGGTGACATTGATAAAACACAATAATGTATTTTTACCCTGTAATTAATTTGAAATGGTATATCATTTACTGATTACCATGTTTTTTTGACAAATATATGTTTGTTTGGAATTGTTTTCTACCGAAGAAATAGGGAAGGTGAAGAGGAGAGGAACTAATAGAACGACATCCTTCCAAATATACATTCTAAAATGGTAGTTATTGGAACTGATATGTTTGTGATAGTAATGGGTTGACTAACACTAAAAAGAAATAGTCATGGCATCAATGTAAGATAAAAAATATAGGTACAACCTTGAAACATGAAAATTGTGGAACATTTAATGAGACAACACCTTCCTACATTCAATGTATTTTCATACCTAATAGATACTGGTGGATTGATTAAAAACCGTGATAAGATATTTTATTTTTTGGGATGTCTAGATAATGAAAATGTAAGTCTTTCCATTTAGCATTTTGAAGGTGAATATAATTAGTGGTGGTCTATGATAAATAATGTCAGAGATATAGAGGTGTTGATTCCTTAGATTAGGATGAATTTAATAGTCATTTCCTTGAAAAATACTTTCCTAAGATAGTGCGACTTAGGTAGGAGATATAATTCAATGAATTGATGAAAAAGGAGGAAGATTCAGTGGATATGTATTAATATAACTTTACCCAATTGGAAAGGTATTCTCCAAATCCAATAGTGGGTTTTGAATTAAAAATTAGTATCTTTTGCTTAGGATTGAGGCCAAGGTATCGAAGGGTCTTTCCCTCCCATGAATTCAAAAATTATGAGTAAGTTTTCTGATGAGATAAGAGAGTAGAGATGGATTTTTTGGATGATCGTATGCATTTAGAAAACAAGGAGAAGAAGAATTCTATATGGAATTTGATGGGTATGAATAAACTAACACAACTAGAAATGTAGACTACAGCCATGAACCTATAACCACAGTTTTATAGGTCTGCGGCTATATCCAGTTTATTATCACTGTTTAATTGAAAACTCGTGGCTAAAATTTTATGTCCCCATTTTTCCAAAATCTATCAGGATCCTTCACCATTCACCCCCAATCACTGTCCCTTCAAGCTATCCTCCTACATCTTCCCTGGATCCTCAACCCTCCTCCCATGAAATCTCTCTAATGATGGAACCCTCTTCCTTCATCCTCTCCTGATCTATGACCCACTTCCATCAACCACTCTCACGACAGCACCATCCTCCTCCATCCTCCTTCGATCTGAGACCATCCACCCTTGAGCTATCTCATGGGGGGGCATCTTCCTAGATACCCTTTGGGTGCCACCCTCCAACACTGACAATACCCAACATGACCTCTCTCAACATTTATTAGCATTTCATTCTCAATCCATAACATGGGGGTTTTTATCAATTTCGAGGAATCAGGATGATTTAGATCAATCCATCCATAAATATCGAATGTAGAGGGTTATATAACTATGTGGTAGGTGGTACCTAAGTTTATTCATCAATTTATAAGTGTTTTAGGTGCTTTATTAATTGTGAGTCGTGATAAGCATGTGAAAATTACTTGAGATGAAACTGGATTGCATTTCTTCATGGTTAAAGAGTGAAATAATAAATTTAGGGTTGTGAGAGGTCCATCAGGTGATGTGTTTTACTGAATCATCATCTAATACCATGTACATAATGTAAAACATTATGGAGTAATGGATTGATAACTTTAGAGGGGGTTCCTTTGATTTGTTTGACTTAATTGACCTTGTTAGGTTCCCTTGAGTTCCCCTTGAGGATGTGGAACACTTATATATGAGAGGATAGCATTGGGCTTACCTCATGGCAGAATTTTATTTATGATCAATCAATCGATAACTTCATTTTTTTTGTGACACATTATGGTTTTCTTAGGTTTGGTGCTTCAATTTTATTGTACAAATTTCCATTTATTGAAATTTGTTTACTCCAAAACCAGTTTTGGGGGCTTATTTGTAAATTATTTTTAATATCATGTATAATGTTTTCAAGCGTATTATGGTTGAAAAGGAAATTGGAAAATTATTTAAAATGAATATATATTTTATGACGAGTTTTAATTTATAAAATTATTAATGATTAATTAGAAAATTGGACTCAGGGTTGTTTTGGATTAAAAACATGTTTTTTTATTTTTTTTTGACATTCTCACGATGCATTGAAATTGTTTGATTACATTATATAATTTGGGAAATTATTTAAAAAGAAATGGAACTTCAGGAATTTTTTGGGTCTTATAATCCAATTCATGATGTGTTTTGAAAATAGAGGAGGAAATTATTTTGTTTGAGAGAGAATTTATTTTAAATATGATCATGACTATCAAATCTTGTGTTAATATTTTTTAAAATTTTATACTAGGGAAGTTGTAATTTTACCCTATGAAATGGATTATTTATGTTTTTAATGATTTGATATTCTTCTCAATGTTCATTTATTTTTGAAATTACTTATCATACTTTATTTTAGAATGTGGGGATTTTTAAGAAATATTATTTTTCAATTTGATCTTATTTAAGTGATTTTAGTAAATCCCATAGTTCTAAATGAGATTATTGTTTTTGGAGGTATAAATATAATATGGTTTAGAACCATGGGGTGTGATATTTAAATTAATTCTCCCGTAAAGGTATTAGTTTAAAGTATATAGTGTGTATATTTGAATGACCATGAGGATTATTTTTCTCATCATTAGGTGTTGCTATTCTAGTTATAAACTATGCCCAGAAATTGAATGGAGTGGTAAAGTTGAACCATTCCTTATTTTTGGGTATCCTGAATATTTTTCCTCTATCTCATGGTGATTGGGGTTTATTTTAGATAAATTACTAGATTGAACTTCACTGGACATATTGGGAAGTGATTTCCTTGACATTTTTATGGTTATCACGATTTGATTGATCAACTTTGGTAAGTCCTATTATGGTCTTAACAGTAGATATATCCTGAGAGGGTGGGGGGGCTAGGGTGAGCAGGGAGCAGGGGTGTGTTCAGGAGGTAGGGGTGAAAGGGGTAGGGGTGCATGTTGAAGGGGGTGTTGGGGAAGTGGGCAGAGGGGGTGCATGGGGAGGGGGATCCAGGGGAATGTGGGGTGGGGGTGCATGGGAAGGGGGTAGTGGGTTTGCATGTTGAGGGGGTGTGCAGTGAATAGGGGTATGAGAGGGGGTGTTAAAGGTGAGGGAGGGTGTAGTGTTAAGGGGGTGTGTAGTGGGGAGGGGAGTAGGGGGGATCAAGTGACATGGAAAGGGGTGCATGGTGGGGGGGGGGGTTAGGTGTAGGGGGTGAAAGGGGGAAGGGGTGGGGTTGGGGGTGCTGATGTAGGGGCAATGGGGTGAAAGAGCTTCTTGATAAAAAATTATCATGAGTTTTTATGAATAATATAGATTATGTTAATTCGAGGATTGGGATATTCATCATAGCTTAAATCATTGTGATTTTAGTGGAATGAGTTATTCTTTAAAAATAAAGATCTTTATTAATGATCTTGTTATTTAGTATTGGGATATACATATCAATCTAAATATTAGTTTTTCAATATTGGTTATGGATTCAGGTTTCATTTATCTTGTACAGTTGACACACTGATCACACACACAGATATATATATATATATGAATTCATTCTATCTCAATTCTTTTCCCACTATTTTTTATAGAAGGATTCTTATTGTCAGGCTAGTAATATAGACCACCATTTAAGATAGTGAGTTAAACATTAGATTTGGGTAAGGTTTATTCCATTTTAATTCATTGGCCCAATTATAATTAGAGATTTTTTTATTTTTGGGTTCCATATATTTTTGTAGTGTATTTTGGATTTTGATGAGGTAGATTCAAGTCTCCATTGACGTTGTCTTATATGTGTATGTATCGATATACATATTCATATATAAGTTCCCATTTTATATATATTCACTAATGGTTTTATAAATATATATATTGGGTCTATGTGTATATATATAGATATTAAAAATGAATATATGTGTAAGTGTAAAATTGTATATGCAAGTATAAACATATATCTATAGACCCCCTTGTGCATATTTGTCCATGAAAATATGTATATAGGGTCTAGGATTAATTATATATATGTGTGTGTGTGTGTGTGATGTTTCATATGCGTGCAAGCATAAAAAAAGAAGATTAAAGTTGTTTTCATCAAAAGAAATTGTTCATTGATGTTGAGGTAGGTTCCCTCTGTCTAAACGTTTAACTTGAATTCTATAATTTCATGATTTTTTTTAAAACGTTTTTCCATAATTAATTTATTATTTTATAAAATAGTTTTCTAATTACCACTATATTTTTCAAGGAAAAAAATGACCATAGACTTTTAACATATATATAGAACTTGTTCAAAGAGGTTAACAAATGCTAGTAGTTTCTAGTTACTATAAAAAGTGTTCTAAAAACTATACATTGATCATCATTAGATACATTCATGATCTCATTCAAACATCACAATAAATTCATCATAAAAGACCCCTACATAATTTACAGATCTATTAGTCTGAATACCAAGATTCCGGACATATTCTCTAGTATCATGGAACTCATCCATAATATTACTCTTGAAATATTGCATAAGGAATGGTGGGAACATATCACAGTATATGGAAAAAATCTGTAAGGATACATAATTCAATTTTGGGAGAAATTGATCATCTCCAATCTAAAAAACTATGGCAACTGAAGGTTCGGAGGTGAAGGTTATATAGGGTTGAAACCTTTTAATGAACTCAAACTAAGTTAATTCAACACATTATAATGTTTGTAGAATTCCCTTAAATTCATTACTGAAAGACTTAACCTCATCAAGAACATCTTGAGACATGAATAATTTTGCCATTGGAAGATTTTGGAACATTTACATTTCAGATAAAACCATAACACCAAGATCCTTGAACACAGACTTGGTAGTATAAACTTGAGATTAGTTATAACTTGTGTTATCCAATGCTTTCGATGGAATTTAAAACAGATGCCAAATGGAGTTGTAGAAGATCCAAGCATGGAGTATAAGTAAGCTCTATGAGAGTACGAACCCCTTGAATATCCACATTAGGTAAGGGAAAATGATAATTTATATTACATTTAATGTGGGGAAATGCTATTTTTTATTCAATAACCCCACTACACATGGGTTATTCAAACAGTTCACAATCTGTGTAAAACCATGATAATTGGATACCCCCATCTGTGACATGACACATGCTTGTGCACCCAATCCTTCATGGTTATAGACAATCATTTTGGACTTTTAGGATCCCCTATCTGTAGCTGCATTGTTTAAACAAACTTTGTGGCCTGGGTCACATGGTTTCCACTAATCATTCGTGCCAGAACCCTCTCACTCAAGGATGGGTCCCATAACAAGTTATGATCTCATGTTTTATTTAATACTTACACCCTCCCACTCAAGGTGAGGTCTCATAACTTATCTAATAACACCTCCCACTCACTCAGAGTGACTTCACATAAACCATCTCAAATGGAAACCATCTCACTTTGGGTGATCTCTTGTATCTTATCTTGTATCAAAAACATCTCTCTTAGGGTGAGGTATTTCTTCTCATGTCATTATATCACACAATCATATAGGTTGAGGTCCAATATCTCATCACATATCAACAATCTATTATTTAGGTTAGGTCTCTTATCATATCTTGTACCACCACTATCTCTTCTAAGACATGGATTACATGAATATTGTAAGGGATTATGAAATAAATTTAGAATACAACCATAAACCTAAAACATGCCAATCTAGTATACCATTCGTTGTTCCCCACTAGAAGATACCCCACTATAAAACTCATAATTAACTAATTTTTCCATCATTAGACTTGGTACCTTGTGTACCTATACATAGTAATTTTTAAAACTCATTTTTTAAGGTTTGGGATGAAGCCTCATTTATTATTAACAAAACGAAAAGAACTATTTAACTCGGTAGAGGGTGATCCATTACTTAGCCCGAAGTCCCAGTTGGAATTTAGCGCATTATATGGCTTGTAGGCCCAATGTTTTGGGACAATACCCTATAAATGATACTTGATTTAACCATGAACCACCCGAACACCTAAATAGTCCTAAAAACGCCTCAAAATACATCCCAACCCACATATTGTTTTTATAAATTCCACTTCTTGAAACACTCACTACATCGAGACTAATAATTATATTTCATTTTAATTCTCTGACTCATAATGATATTAGTAATTGTAAACTCCCCACGAAATGGATACACAGCCTTGGAAATTATTCTAGATTATCCAACAAGTAAAGATTTATTAATCATAATGTAAACAACTACTCTTTCCAAATTCAATATTAGATTCTAGGAAATCATTCGTTATCTTGATTTAGAGAAAAATAGGATATTTATGAAAAAACATCAGGAATGATCCTTTATAAAAAAAATTCATTATGTGTTTGAAGTGGAATGAAATTTTGAGGGTGGCATGGCGGTGCATGGGGTCGATAGGGAGTGAGGTGTCTGAAGGGTATGTAGTAGAGGGTGTGTGTAGGTTGGGGCAGGGGGGGTTTGTTGGGGGCATGGGGAGGGGGTGTGCAGGTGGGGTGGCAGGGGGTTTGCTCGGGGCATGTGGAGGGGTGTGCCTGTGGGGGTAGGGGGAAGAGGGTATGCTGGGGGAGGGATGTGCAGGTGAGGGGGGAGGGGAGAGGAAGTTGGAGTATAGGTACGGGGAAGGGGACATTGGGGTGTGCATGGGGTAGGAGAGGGGTTTTCTCGTGGGGGCAGGGGGTGTGATGAGGGTATGGAGGGGGTGTGCAGGTGGGGGTGTTTTGGGGACAGGGGGTGCACTTAGGGCAGGGGGAGGGGGTTTTTAGGTGGGGGTGTGGGGAAGGGGGTGTGATTAGGACAACCAGGACACTTTTTGTATGGAACTGTATATTATTGAATCTTATTTTAATGTTGTATATTTTTATCATGTTGATGTTTCTTCATAACTGTATACTATAATTGTTTCTTATTTTTATATTATTAAAATAATTGGGTCTGGGTGGTTATCTTGCATTGCATATAGGGTCCAAAAGTATTGAATAACATAAATTATGGGTTCCTTAATTCTTTGATTAAATTATTGCTTCTTGAATATTTAGATTCTTCTTTATTGAACTTCTACATTCAAAGCCCAATATCAGTCCTTAGGTGTTTGTATGTATTTACTTTTTGTATTTTCACCCTTAACCCTCACATAGTGGTATCAAATCCAGACTTATTTTCCATTTCTATCAAACCCATTTTTTTTATTAATTTTTTTTTATTATTTATACATCGTGATATCTTCATAAACTCTCTTTATTTATCTACTATATATGATTGGCGCCATTGTTAAATTCATAATTCCTTTGAATTTAAAATATATTGTGATAAACAAAGTTTATTTTGGAGATTGGTCATATTTTTTGTGTGAACACATAACATTGTATAGAAGAACTGGACATCTAATATTCTTGTAAACATTTCAAATAATATGTTCAAAA